>JAVXUO010002751.1:0-65249 GCA_033065855.1 Escallonia rubra
GTATGAGGCCATGAGCCCATCAACAACGGGATGACCTCGGTGGTGGTTCAGCCATCGAAGCCATTTGTGAATTCCAGTGATACTAGTATGGACCACGTGCGCTGCACATGGATGTGGTCGAGAGTAATTTTGAAGTTATATTATTAGGTTTTTTGGATCAAATAATATAATATAATTATATTCTTATATATTTTCTAACTTATTCTAGAAGAAATGTATATTTGTTGTTTGCAATTGTGATCAATGTTTGGAAATCTTCTTTGTACGCTTCTGGATTGAAAAAATATTTTATATTCCTACCGAAAAGAAAAGTAAATTGAGAAACTAAAAGAATCAATTTATGTCTTTGTTTTTATAATCTGTTAGATTGGTTTATGGTATACAATTAAGATTTATCATTTTTATCATTTTATTGTCATTTGTGAGCTTTCTAGATTTGTTTTTTTCCTATTCATCACGAGAAGACAAAAATAAAGTTTTTTTTTTTATTTTAAGAAAGAATTCCATTGAATAATAAACAAGAAAGAAGAACTCAAAGCCTTAACATGACATTTTTTTTTCTTGTTTTTATTTTTTGGATTGAATAAAGAAGTTTATAAAGAGAGAACCATTGTCTGTTGATTCTGGCATTGAAGGAGGAGGTCAATTCTTTTTCTTTTTAAACGCCAAAAGAGGGAAAAGGAGTTTTTAACGAACAATCAATGAGAAGTTGTTCGAAACATTATATATGTGCAAACCACAAACTAACACTCACAATATAGACAATTATTATGCATGTGTGTGTATATATCAATTATACATAAAATAATATATATATATATATATATATATATATATATATATATATATGTATTCCTAGACAAAGACACCCCACTTATATTAGTGGTTCAGAAGACAGCTTCGAAGCCAATTACGTACAATTTCAAAGATTTTTAGTAACCTTAGAAGTAGTTGATGATACAAATAATCAAATTAAATTTAATATATCAGAAAATACTTTACCCTTAGATATATCCCTTAAGGTTTACATTAGTACTTTTTGACTTCTAAGTTGTTGCCATTAAAATTAATCCTATTTCTACCAAAGTTGTCAATGTAACTGACGAACTGTGTTGGAAAAACAGGATTTGCCTGGTTTGTCTGGTTTTGTCTGGTCTGAGTAGAGGAGGATGCTGCTGCTGAAGATGCCATCTGAAACAAATCTCTAAATTTTCTGATTTGGTCTACTTCGTTAAACCAATCGTCAATCCTTGCGGACCTGCCAGAGGCATATCGACGTCTGGTATCCGTAGATTAATCATTCAAAAGAGAAAGAGTCCCCGGTTGGACCGTGATCCATTAAGGACGAAGCATAATATAGATAAAAACACAGCGGAATACTGAAAAGATTCAAAAAAGATAGGGCAAAAACTTAGAGAGAGAGAGAGAGTCTTTGTAGAAGATTTTATTTTTCAAAACTTCAGGATGCCTGGTAGGTCTAGACTAGAGTAAATCTCAGGATGCTAGGTTGAACCACCAAAGTTTTCTTTCAAGGTAAAAAACTCAGGGCATGCGTTAGTCTGCGGGTTTTCAACGCCATCACTCGGCAATAACCCTGAATGACTCGCTCCCACTATTGTTTCAAACCCATAAAGAGGACTCTGGAAATTCGTTTAGAAGCATAATTGATTTAGATCTAGGTAAACCTGGGGTAAGCATAATCATTTTTCAAAACAAATTTTATAAAAGAGTCTCTCTTTCCCAAGTAAATGCCATATGATTTTGAATCAAAACATTATTAGGATGTTTTTAGTCATATTAGACTTAGAAATGTTCCTTTTCAATTCATAGAATGTGTTTCGCCATTGAGCGTTTTCACCCCAGAATATTAAACAAGTTTAGGGAATGAACTTACTTGAAATAAAGTTTGCTGCGTACTTGAGTTGAGGAATTGGATGATTTACAGAAAGAAGTGGGATTGCATGAAGCAGAGAAGTTTCAAAGAGAATATTGTATTACTCTTCAAAAGATTACTTCGCATATTTACAAATGAACTCTGCCTGAGTTTATATAGGCAGAATAAAGCTATTCTACAGGACTTCTACAGGACTAATGCTTTACATCTGTACAAAAGGACGAAATAACTTTCTAGGCTACATAACAAAAACTTTAAAAGAAAGTCTTAAAGCCTATAAAGTAAATAGTAGGCCTAAAAAGCTAAGATGCCTTGTTTCTTGTCTTCATTCCTTGTTGTTCTTCTGCCGACGATGTCTTCTTTTTCAAAAGGAAGATGCCTTATCTGTTAATGTCTTCTGTTGCCTTTACCAAAAGAAAGATGCTTTGTCTTTTAGTAATGTCTCTGGCTTAATAATTCAACTTTAGTGGGGTCTTGGCTGCTTTCTGAATCTTGATAAGTCTTGAGTCTTCTATTCATATTTGTCTGAAGTAATAATACTCCTGGAGATTATGTATTTACTTTTTTAAAGGTCGTTCACTAGATTCTTCTGTCTGATCTTCAGATGAGTCACCAGAATTAGCTGTAAGGCTTGGACTCTGTCTTTGAGCATCTTGAAAGATTGAATCATCAAAATTGCTTGTTGATGCTTCTGTCTTGCTTGCTAGTGTCTGCTGACTAGTTCTGCAAGTACTTTGGCTACCTGGCTTTGAATGGCCAGAGCTTGTCTTTTGGCCTTCTTGCTTTTTAATTTTCTTAACTCCATTTTTCCCAAATGGACAGGGGTCTCAGGATTTGATAAGTCTTTACCAGTTACCTGTGGAACTGGACTAGGAATATATTCTCCCATATTCAAAGGATTTTCAGTGTTTTTAAGTAAAACACCAACTATATCAGGACTTGAGAAGTCTTTACCAGTAGCCTGTGATACTGGACTAGGTGTTTTTTCTCCCGAACACATGGGATTTTCAGTAATTTTGAGTAAATTACCAACTGTAACAGGACTTGATTTGTCTTTACTGGATGCCTGTGAATCCAGACTAGATGTTCCTTTATTACCCGAAACATTGGGTTTTGATGTCTGTTGCCTGGTGGAAAGGAGAGTGGTATACCTCTGTTTCCAGTCATTTGCCTCTAGTTCTGCTACTTGTATCTGGGATTTGAGTTGTGCTACTTGTATATCAAAATGTGATTTTTCTAAAAGCAAATGGTCTATTCTTGATTTTAAAATATTATGGTGTCTAATTAAAGTATTGCAATTTTCACAGTCTGCTAAAGTGTCTGAAAGAGATCGGTCTTGACAGTCTGGACTAATATAATAGTTGGGACCGTAATGGGTCTGCATTAAAGTGGTGGCTTCTTGAAATGTTATGGTTCCTTTGTACCAAGGATCTTTTACATTTCCTACACCGCCTACCATAGCCTCAGGATAACTTTTATATATTCCTGGAATAGTGCCTTTAAAAACACAGTAAAAATTATATTTTTTAGTGTCTCTTAATTTATGAAAATAATTTGCCACAGCGTTAACTGTATTGACAAACCATCCGTTGTCTTTTTTAACATAAGATTGCCATAAATTGTCTAGGAGTGTTCTCTGGTCAACAGGGAAAGGACCAATTTTATGATCTTTGACCTGAAACCTAGAACCAGCATGTAAGACTTCTAAATTATTGCCATTAAAATTAATCCTATTTCTACCAAGATTGTCAATATAACTGACAAACTGAGTCGGAAAAACAGGGTTTGCCTGGTTTGTCTGGTTTTGCCTTGTCTGAGCAGAGGAAGATGCTGATGATGATGCCATCTGAAAATAAGATAGGAAGATTTGTCTGATTCTAAAAATTTGTATGGGATAAAAGCCTGTCTATTTGTATGAGGTTATCTCAAGATGAAATTTTTCTAGAAAGTAAATCTGCAACGGAGTTATCAACTCCTTTAATGTGTTGCCATTCTATTTTATCTATCCTATAATTGGTTAAGGAAGTCATAAATTTTAACCATCTATTTGTATATCTAGAGTCTTTGTTCTTATTGTATCTAACTATAGCTTCACAGTCTGTCCTAATGCAAAATTCATATTTAGAAATTAGGAGTGCCTTGAAATGTTCTAGGGCGTAAACTATAGCAAGTAATTCATAGTCTAAACTTGTCAAATACTGATTACTTTCTTTGTATTTGCCACTAGAATATCTACATATTCTTTCTTCTTTCTTATTACTATATTTGTTTGGTTTGCAGTATAAAACTGCTCCCCATCCGTCTTTGCATCCATCTGTCTGAACTATTAGATAATCTGTGTCTAAGGGTAGATATAAATCTGGTAATTGTTTAACTTTTTCTTTTATAGTTTTAACTAATCTAATGTCTTCTGTGTTAAAATGTCTTTGTCCAGTTTTTCTAGTTTTGTTATATAGAGGGCCTATTAATTTACTTAGGTCTTTAAAATACATTCTGGCTTGATTTACTAATCCTAAAAAAGCCTGAATTTGTTTTAAACCTTCTAGTTTGTCAGGAAAGTTTAAAATCTTTTTGGCAATGTGTTCTTGTAGTTTAATTTTGCCATTTCCTATTTCCATTCCTAAGAATTTTATGCTAGTTTTAAATAATTCTACTTTCTTTTTACTAAGGATTAAACCATGTTTGTCAAAGAGTTTAAAGACTAAGTCTAAATGAGACAAATGCTCATGTTCATTACAAACTAAAATGTCGTCAATGTATACTAATATAAAGTTATTATAAGGTCTAAAAATATCATCCATTTTACGTTGGAAGATACTAGGGGCTGTCTTAAGACCAAAGGGCATGACTAACCATTCATATAAGCCTTCTGGTGTAGTAAAAGCTGTCCATTTAATGTCTTCAGGCCACATTTTAATTTGATAAAAGCCTGATTTGCAATCAAATTTACTAAATATCTTTTTGCCTTGAATTTTGCTTAAAAGAAAAGTCTTGTTTGGAATATTATAACTATCATCTTTTATATTATCATTAAGTCTTTTATAATTTATTACCATTCTACTTTTGCCTCTAAGTATTTCTGCGTGGTTTCTAACTATGAAAGCTGCAGATCTATGAGGGCTATTGCTTGGTCTAATTACTTTTAATTCTGTTAGATCTTTAATGTGCATTTTAAAATCATCTGTATCTAAACTACTTGCTTCTATATTGGCTGTTTTAACAATATAGTCTGGATTTATAATGTCAAGCTTACAGTATATCTGATTTAAATCCCATCTTTTAATAGGATCTTCTCCTATAAAAGGGAGTCTGTCTATTGCTCTAAGAATATCATTTTTATTTGTAAAGTAGTTTATTAAATTATAACTAATTTTGTCTAAGCTGTAAATGTCTAGATCTATATTATCTATGTTGTTTTCATCTTCTATTATCTCTTCTATTTTTAAACATTCATCTCCTATATTAGTTAAGCAACAATTTGTTTTTCCTTCACTACAGTCTTCACATATTTTGTTTTTGCCTTTTATATTAACATATTCCCCACCACGCTTCTGAGCGTACTCTGATGGAGTGTCGATGTTAATAGGTGTATGTGTGACATTTTGTGCTATTTGAATAAAGTCTTTAGTAATAGTTAAAGTATTATTGTCATTTATTAAAAAATTTATTCCTAGAATGATTTTTCCTTCTGAGTGTGCAACAGGTGCACAAAAGGCTTGTTTAAGATAATAAGGTTTGCTTTGTGTATTGCAAGGTGTAAGAAAAGTAATAGCTGCATTTGTAATATATTCAGAATATTTAATTTGGTTGCCTGTAAATCCTATACCAATTAAAGGTTCTTCGAATGTCTTGATGTGAGATAGATCAGCTAGGCTTGGATCTATAACAGTAATAGTGCAACCTGTATCTATTATGACATTAGTTTCTATTAGCTTATTATAATGTCTTATTTGTACTCTAGTAGTTATAAGGTTATTAAATCTTGCCTTAGTGCAGAATTTTTCTATTTTAAAGTCTTGTTGAATTTGCTGAATTAATTGTTTATTATTTCCTATGATTAATTCATCTTCATGCCTTTGTTTTAAGGTTTCTTCTATTTGAATAACCTTTTGTTCTAAAAATTCTAATCTTCTATTAACATTTTTATCATAATAGGTGTCTTTGTTCGTTTTAAGTTCTAAAGGTTTAATAATATCTATGTTATATTTCTGTTTTATGCATTTTACGCATGATTCTATGTAACATAATTCACACTTACATCTTACTTTAATAGCTGGATACCAATTGCATATATAGCATGGCGTTATATCTATACCCTTTTCTATTTGCCATTGATGTATACAAGTTTCTTCTAGGGCTAATTTGTCTGCTAAAGGTTTGAACATGAAATTGTATATTTCTGTATCTCTTAAAGAATTTATAAAGGTATCTAGTTTATCTGTAGTTTCTATTGGAAAGTTTTCTTCTTCTTCATCACTACTTATAGAGAGGTTGTCTTCTATGTATTCATCTATGGATTTAATACTATATATACTTTCTGTATCACTAAGAGTTTCGTCTACTTCTAAGAGATCTTCATTAGTATTATTTACTATCATAGCTTTAAAATTATTATTGTTATGTCTTCTAGGACAACTAGAACTTAAATGGTCTGGTTCTCCACATGAATAGCATGTGATTTTATTTTTATAAATTCTTCTAGTGTCATATTTCCTAACGTGTTTAGGGTTTAGAAAGGGCCTTCTAGCTTTGCTTTTTCTTAAGTAATAAGTCTTTCTAGGTTGTTTATATCTTCTGTGAGGTTTCTTATTATACTTTGGTCTAGATTCTTCTTGACCATAGTGTTGTGGTGTGTATATTTCTTTACAAAAACTAGTTTCATTTTTCAATTGTCTAGCTATTTGTATATTAGTGCATTTAGAAACTAATATTTCTATTACGTGTTCAAAAACATTGCCTAAAGAAGGTGTCCATGTAGTGCTAGGATAGAGTTTTTTAATTGTCTCATATATTTCTCTTCCTAAAGCGCCTGGTAATTTGTTTAGAAACTTATCTACTACAGCTGGTTTATAAATATTGCCACTTTGTGAAGCAAAATAATAGTATTCTTGCATGAAGGGTTTTATATTATGCCAACTATATAGATGTACTTGTTCTAATTTTCTAGCTGCTTCAGTTTGTATTAATGTATCTCCTGTATTAGGATTTCTACCTGTTAAAATTAATTGTATAGTGTTAACAAAATTATAAGGATTTGGTCCTAAGTCTGCCATTTGTTTTAAATCATCTGGATAAGTCTTTTGCCATTCTTCAAAGTTAGCCTTAGCTATAGGACCTAAAAATTGTATCATATACCTTATCATTTCTTCTCCTGTTTCTAAGTTGTCTGATTGTTTGGTTATGAAGTTTGCTACAACTGAATCTTTCCATACTTGTATATAATTATTTCTTTGTTGAGGATCTACAGCTGTTATGTTTAAAATAAATGGATCTGCTGCCTTTTGGATTTTAAAATTTTGTTCTAAAGGATGTTTTTTACCTTTGGGTTTATAATTAGGTCTATCTGATCTATTATGTTCTATGTCTGCACTTTTTCTTGGTATGTTACCATAAGGATAACGTGGCCTTACATGAGGTTGTGTAGTATAAAATCTACCTCCATCATCGTTTCTATTATTAGTAGTGCCTGAAGTTTCACCTTCTTCCATAAGGAAATAAGGTACTTCATTCATTAGATTAAATTTTACATTGTTTGTGGTGATCTGGGTGTCTATAGAACTTGTTACTAATTTTTCTAAATCTATATTTAGTTATACTTCAAGATTTTCTGTGTCTGATAAATCTATTATATTATCCATTTCTTCTATTAATAAATTATTGTCAATATCTAGAGTTCTATGTTCTTCTCTAATTCTAGTTATTTCTTCTATAGCTGTGTTGATTTTTTGATCTAAGTCTTTTTTATAATCTATTTCAGGGTCTATTTTGTCTATGCTGGGAACTGTATGGGAAGGATTAAAGCTTATATCTAAACCTTTTAAGCTGTCTGGAATAGTGATATCTAGACTAGGTTCTATAGTATATTCAGGTTGATTGAATATGTCTAGGTTGTCTTCCTCTTCTGTAATACTTAAGAATTTCTGTAATTGTTCTATACTTAATCCTTTTCCTACAAATGTAGTTCCTATAGCTTGGTTTAGAATTTTTATGTCTAGATTGTTTAGGATATTAAAGTCTTTGTAACTATACATCTTCTACTTCTTCTGGAATGTCTTGATCTTCTAGGTGGGTATTTGATTCTATATAATTAGTAAACCTAACTGACATTCTTCCTGATGCATTTCTGTACCATATGTTATCTGTGGGTACTATACTATTGTTTGAACTAGTTTCTAATAGTTTATCTACTTGCCATTCTTGTCCTAAATTTTTTAAAGGATCTACTCTGTAAGGTGGTAGAAGTCTAATTCCTCTATTTATAATAAATTTTGCAGTGTCGTCTATGGTTAATTTATATCCTACTTGACTGTTTTGTGTTAACTTTCCTATAAAAGTAGTGCATATTAAAAGATTTTTGCCTTGTTGAAAATCTTCATATCCTTTAGTCATTATTTTAACTTTAATATTTTTTGCAAAATCTCTAGTATTTATACAAAAGTCTGGTGCACAGTAAAATATGCCACCATTGTTGTTCATATCTACTTCTATAGCTCCTATTATTGCTTGTTCACTAGAAAATCTATCGTCTATTATAGCTAAGAATACTTTAGCTCCTGTATCTCTTCTAGTTAGACCTTTTACTCCTATAACTATTAAACCTATATGTGTTAAATTAAAATTTCCTCTAATTAATTCATTTTCAGAGTCTGGGTGTATTAAGTTTACACTAGCTACATCTTCTCCTACACATCTATTTTGTGTTTCTCTATAATGCATAAATAATCTAGTTTGACTTAGTTGCGAATGATGTTGATATAAAATTTGAGGAGATATTAAATCTAATCTGTTTTGTCTAAACTGCTCAATTTGTCTATCAATATCTATTATTTGTTCTAAAGAAGCTAGTGGAGCTGAAGGTGTTCTGAAAAGTCTAAGAACCCTATTTTGTAAATTGTTTTCATTACGTCTTCTGGTTTCAGTGGCCAGAACTTCTGTTCTACTTCTATCTTCTATATTACCTCTGCCTAAAATTTGTCCACTATTGTGACTTGTCATATGTTAAAAAAATTTAAGTCTTGTGTTTTTGTTTTCTTTTTAGGTTTGTCTATGGTTATTTTCTCTAATTTTTTGCATAGAACATCTATATCTACGGTAGTCTCTATTCTAGGTTTATCAAGATATAGATCTATTTTAAGTGCTAGGGTGTCAAGTCTTTCTAAACATTTTATTAGTAACATTATAATAATATTATTTTGTTTTCTATTAGAAAGATCGTTTGGAGTTCCTAGTGCATTTTTAGATATGCCTTCTGCTGGAAATAAGTAATCATTTTCATCTAACATGGCTTGTTTATAGTCTGAATAATTTTCATTGTTTTTGGAACTAGTCATTTATAATCAAGTCCCTGTATATTAAAATACTGTCTTAAGTTTTCTTCTATTTTGCTAATGTGTTTTTCAAGTCTATCTATAGTAACTATGATTCTTTCTAATTCTATAGCTATTTTGCTAAATTTGTCTAATATTGTTTCTATTTTAGCTTCACTTTGTTTAGACTTGTCAGAAGATTGCATATAAACTTCTTTCATATAATCTAAGTTTTCTCTAATTGTTTTTAAGCTTTTATTGTCTGTTTGAAGATTTAAATATTCTATTTTGTTTGTAGCCATTTTATATTCCTCCTAGAGTGTTATCTAGATTAGCCAGGGCTTCATCATCCCAAGGATAATCATTATCGTCTTCATTATAATTTAAATAGTCGTCATAGTCTAAATCTGATTCATCTATTTGGAGGTTATGCATATTGTTTGTAATTTGTGCAGCAACATCTGTTGGTACACCTAAATTTTCTAAAGCTGTTGCCTCATCTAGTTCTCTAATTCTTCTATGAAACTCAGTGTAATATAATGAGTTGTTTTGATGGTCTTTTAATTGTATATAAAAACCTATAAGATGTTGAAAGAAAATGTCAAAATCTTCTAATAATAAGTCTAAGTTTAGAAAATATCTTATATAAAAAGCTAAGGGATTGTATACTAAAGTAATGGAATCTGTGTCTATATAATGTTTTAGTCTTTCATTAGTATGATCTATTGTTTCTAAGGCTGTGTAGAATCTTTGAAAGGTTGCTAATATGTCTGAAGTAGTCTGTTGATCAATATTAAAATTAGTTATCATGTCTTCAAAGCTAAAGGGTTCTTGATAAGGCTCAGTGTTTAGATCTCTATCTGTCATTAATCTGGTAAATGTAAACTATTGGGTGCTTCATTATCACTAGAACTATCTGTATCTGTACTTTCTATATTACTGGTAATTTGTAGAAAATTTATGTGGTCTGTTATATCTTCTAAAGCAGTCGATTCATGTCTTTCTAATATCGTTCTAAATCTATCAAAATTAGGTCTAGTAATTCTAAGTCTCAAATATTCTCTACTATAATAATCATTGTTTCTAATGTCTTTGTAATATATATAAAAATCTACTATTTGTTTTAAGTATAGATCTAGGCCTATGGTTATGGCAGAAACATTTATGAAAGTACTAATGTAACTTCTTAAAGGATTGTATCTTAAAGGTAAAGTATTTTCAGATATATTGGATCTAATCTGATCATTTGTATCATCAATTACTTCTAAAGTTACTAAAAATCTACGAAATTGTACGTAATTAGCTTCGAAACGGTCTTCAGAACTACTAATATAAGTGGGTTGTCTTTGTCTAGGAATGCTAGATCTATTTGGTGAATTATTACTGGTCATTATTGTTATTATTAGGGGAATTTATGGGTCTTCCTAAAATCTGTTCTACATACCTAGTAATATATCTGCTATTGTTTTCTTGATCTAGAGAATCTATATGATGTCTTAGAAGTTTTTCAAGATAGTCATTCATTCTGTTTGTATAAAGTTCTAATTCTGTAGAATGCCTGAAATATACTGTTAAAGGATTTCTAATAACTCTATGTCTGCCCGAATCTAAATCATTTCTAATTCTATTGTTAGCAGTGTTTACATGATCTAGAGCAAAATAAAAGGTATCAAATTGTCTAGGATGTACAGCATATTCTTCATAGTCTTCAGTAAAAGCAGAATAAAAAGTAGGATTCGCAGGTCTAGGTAAATCATTCATGATAATTGATAAGAAGGGGTTACTTGCTCTTTGACTACTTAACATTCTCCTTTATTAAGTGAACATTTCTTCAAAGCCAAGGAAAATATGGCTCTGATACCAAAATGGGAGGGGGGTTTGGCCGGAAAAACAAATCTCTAAATTTTCTGATTTGGTCTACTTCGTTAAACCAATCGTCAATCCTTGTGAGGACCTGCCAGAGGCATATCGACGTCTGGTATCCGTAGATTAATCATTCAAAAGAGAAAGAGTCCCCGGTTGGACCGTGATCCATTAAGGACGAAGCATAATATAGATAAAAACACAGCGGAATACTGAAAAGATTCAAAAAAGATAGGGCAAAAACTTAGAGAGAGAGAGAGAGAGTCTTTATATAAATTTTTTTTTTCAAAACTTCAGGATGCCTGGTAGATCTAGTCTAGAGTAAATCTCAGGATGCTAGGTTGAACCGCCAAAGTTTTCTTTCAAGGTAAGAAACTCAGGGCATGCGTTAGTCTGCGGGCTTTCAACGCCATCACTCGGCAATAACCCTGAACGACTCGCTCCCACTATTGTTTCAAACCTATAAAGAGGACTCTGAAAATTCGTTTAAAGCATAATCGATCTAGATCAGGTTAAACCTGGGGTAAGCATAATCATTTTTCAAAACAAATTTTATAAAAGAGTCTCTCTTTCCCAAGTAAATGCCATATGATTTTGAATCAAAACATTATTAGGATGTTTTTAGTCATATTAGACTTAGAAATGTTCCTTTTCAATTCATAGAATGTGTTTCGCCATTGAGCGTTTTCACCCCAGAATGTTAAACAAGTTTAAAGAGTAAACTTACTTGAACTAAGGATTGCTGCGTACTTGAACTGAAGAATTGGATGATTTACAGAAAGAAGTGAAATAGCATGAAGCAGAGAAGTTTCAAAGAGAATATTGTATTGCTCTTCAAAGGATTACTTCGCATACGTCGCATATTTACAAATGAACTCTGCCTGAGTTTATATAGGCAGAATAAAGCTATTCTACAGGACTAATGCTTTACATCTGTACAAAAGGACGAAATACTTTCTAGACTACATAACAAAAACTTTAAAAGAAAGTCTTAAAGCCTATAAAGTATTTGAAACATTATATATGTGCAAACCACAAACTAACACTCAAAATATAAACAATTATTATGCATGTGTGTGTGTATATCAATTATACATAAAATAATATATATATATATATATATATATATATATATATATATATATATATATATATATCTATACTACTTATAGCAGTATGAATGTTGTAAATCATTTCTAGACGATTTTGTCCTCCGTTAATTACGTTAATAACATTCTTACATACCATTTATGACTCCCTTTTAAATTTTTTTAAAATTAAATGAACATTAGATACAATGAATCTATTCTAGACATTGGGAAATGAAAAGTATGATAAGAAATAAATATAGAAATTCATTTATTACTCCCATTTTAATTTGGTTAAAATGAAATAAACATTGGATAATGAATTGGGTAATAAGAATTGCGATTTTTTTTTCCTTGCATTTTTAGGTTAGCAAACAACTAACCAATTTAAAACAAAGACCCAAAAAAAACTGAAATACGTGAAAAATCACTTCAGAAACAAAAAACTATTTGAAAAAAAAACGAAAAAAAACGAAAAACACATCAAAAACAAAATTAGGGGGGGGGGGGGGGGGGGGGTTAGGCTTTAATATGACGCCAATTTGAACTTAAAATCTGTTCAATTATTGTAGTTGAAGATCTTGTGCTTTGCATGTTGTAAAATATTCGTCGTTTGAAATGTAAAGCACCAGATGGTCTTGAAAATTACAAATATTAAGTGTATAGCGTGAATCAATTTAACAGATTACAAAAACAAAAATGCAGATTCATTCTTTTAATTTCTCCATTTGCTCTTCTTTTCAGGAGTACCATCAAACATGTCTTCAATCCAAAAGCCTACAAAGAAGATTTTTAAACACTGAATTCATTATAATTGCGAATATCAAATATACATTTATTCTAAAACAAGTTAGAAAAGAAATAAGAACATAAATTGAATTATATTATCTTGATCCCAAAAAAGTTAATGATATCACCTTAAAAACTACTCTCAACCACATCTTCGTGCAACACACGTGCTCCATACTAGTGTGTGTGTGTGTGTGTGTGTGTGTGTATATACATACATATATATATATATATATATATATATATATATATATATATATATATATGAATGTTATTATTAATGAACGTTTCTGATTTCAATAATAAGATGTAGTGAATGTGCATAAAATCAATAATCTTGTGTTATGAGAGTCACTCATGATGCAGGCAGTAGGCTTTCAGCTTTTAGCATGTAGAATGAGATGATGTAGTTTTACTTTATTATATAATATCATCTTAGTGATCTTCATTAAAGTGGTCTTCTTTTTTGCGCACTAGATCTTCAGTTGTCAGTTGATGGTTTCCATCATTTTCTTATGCTGAATATTATTCTTGAACTTTATGTGCTATCAGCCTTGCTCGGATTCTATCATTTTTAGCCTTTTTGTCCATCCTAATGATGAATTAGAATTGTTTCCCCTCTATTTTCTCAAGATTCTTTCCATTCTACATGTAATTTTTGTGAACCTTCTTTGATTATATCAATTTAGAAACTGGATATCCAATTAAATTTTTGGTTGCGTCGAACAATATTTTGAATGTCTCCAACTATAACCAACTTCAGTATATACATGCTTTTATCAATATCATTGACTTAGCAGTATTTCTGTTAAAATAAACAAATATTCTTAATTTTCCAAGTTTACCTTGATTCGTAAGATATTGGAAGTTCACATTTCTCATCCTTACAAGCCCGTCCTTTTTCTATGATTGTAACTTTCTTGCAGCATCTTTTGCATGCTTAGTACCATGGTTTTTCTTTGTTCTCAATAGTCAGTAATCTCGCAATAAAAATAGCAGTACAATTTCTGTATAAAGTTGTTGTTAATTTGCACCATATTTAAGCATTTTTTTTCATTTTTTATTCATATTAACCTTGTTTTTCTGTTTTTGTTTTTTCAACAATTTTTTGTTTCTTAACTGCTTTTTCAGGTATTTCCGTTTCTTTGTTTTGTTTTTGTTTTTGTTTTTCACTTTTTCAATTGTTTACTAACCCAAGAATGCAAGAAAAAGAAAATATATCACAGTTCTCATTGCCCAATATTTAGAGAACATTCATTATCCAATGTTTATTTCATTTCAACCAAATTAAAAAGAGAGTAATAAATAGATTTCTTTGTTTTGTTTTTCTTTGTCAGAGACTTTTCATTTCCCAATGTTTAGAATGGGTTCATTATCCAATGTTCATTTAATTTCAACCAAATTTAAAAATGAGTCATAAATGAAGGGTATGATTGTTATTGGCATAATTAACGGAAGATATAATCGTCCAAAAATGATTTACAACATTTGTACTTTTATAGGTAGTAAAGATATAGATATAGATATTGTAATACTCCTTTGAAAAAACGTTTTGATGATTACATCCTAACATCCTGCTTTGCTTGTCCAAGACCCTTCAAATCATGCACAAATTATATTTTTTACCAATTCAATTCCTAGCTATTAAATGTACTAAAGCATAAGACAAGCTACATCCACAGTACCTGCAACCTAGATTGCCATTTCCAAAGTTCAAACGCCATGAACCTATAAATTTGAAGGTTCCACAAGTATTTTTTTATCACAAGATGGATCATTGCAACAAGGTTAGGTTGGATGCAATTCACTCGGGGAATGAAACACATGACTGGTAGCCAAGTAATAAGGGTTTGGATTGTCTAGCTCAAATTTACTTGTACATGTACATTAGATTTTGCAAACAATTTCTCTGATATACTAGAATCGTGATCAATTTTCAGCCAATTTTGAGATCTCAATAGTCAATCTTAAGACTTTCATGGTGGGAACATCATAAATATGTTTCAGAGTGCATCCCAAATTGTCTCAATAACTAGTATTGTCTAGATACAAAAGAACATTTTTAGCCCTATATTTGATTTGATTTGATTTTTTTAAAAAAATAGTACCTCTTGCACTTCCATTTTGAGGTTACCTAACAAACATGTTTTTTAAGTGTTAATTACATTGACCTCAACCGAGGTTTAATACGAAGTCACCGCTTCGCGTTTACGATAAAACGATCTGGGGCGGTCCACCCACCTAACCGGTGGGGGCCATGGCACCCCTCAGATTTGAAGAACTTTTATTTACCTTTTAAAAAAATGGATAATAATTATAAAAATGTCACTAGATTATAACATTAATTAATTAAAATTTATTTTGTTGTATTTTTTTACTCTTGGTGCCACTGACAATCACATATTTGTATTTCTCATTCCCTTACGCCATCTTCCTTCTTTCAAAATTCAAATTCTAAACCTTCAGATTACAAATAAAAAGCATGAGGATATCAAGATTAATTATTTTTTTAGTTTAAATTCTTATAGTATGTTAACGTATACGCTATTATTCTATTCATATAATTGATAATTATATTAGTAATACATCTACACATTAAGAATTAAGCTTCTTTCTGCAAGATTAATAATTTGTTGTTGACTAACATTATCAAGTAAAATAAATCACTATGAATAGTAAAAATATATGATAAGTAGCCAAATTGAGAAATCGATTTTGTATTTAACGTAATCAATAATGAGCTAATTACAATATTTATTTTTTATTTTTCATGTTTTATGTGAATTTGAACCTTTTAAATTTTTTTACGTTTTTACATTAGACATTAAAAAAAAATTATGACTTTTTGGCCCCCTACGATTAGATTTTCTGGATCCACCCCTGATTACGATGTCATGCCCTCCCTAATGCTTATTCATCAAACAAACCTTCGAACTAATAGTGATTATCGTTACAACAGTACTTATAGGCTGCATTTGACACGCATGATTCTTCAGGCGAAAATGATAAGATAGCTTCGGATAAGTTAGGATAACATATTATGTTAGATAAGGTATAGACCATATCCCGCGTTTGGGACTAAACCCAGATTAACCCAAATGGGAATATGTTACCGCCTTCACCACCAGCAACCACAATATGACCATTCTAAACCCACCACCACACCATCAACACACCATCACATCAACACGCCTACAACCAACACACAATGACATTAACACGCCCCCCACCAACACCATTAACACATCACTGCATTAGTAAACCCACCACCACCAGTGCAACCACCATTCAAACGGGCAACCACCCCCAATTGCCACCAACGTCCATCACCCATAAATCACACACACCACTGATCACCTCAACCACTATCTAACAACTCGTTTACCTTCCCTGCCTGTTGCCCTATCTACCACCACCAATCACCTCGTACACACGCACATTGATAGACACCACCATGATACCCTTAATTGCCTCCAACCTCGCCTCGAATGAGAAGAGAGACGACCAACGATGAAGGTCGCCGCAACGATGGGGTTTATGGAGGTAGGTGCTCTGCTTGCAGTGTGTAAGACACCAAATAATATATTATTAATCATTTTATGTGTTAGATTATCATCTTATAATTTTAGTAACTTTTGGGGTCTTTTGAACAAGTGATATATTTTTAAGGGTTTTTTGAGTTATTTGTGAAGATTATTACGTAATTGGAGATAAAGGTTTCATGCATATATCCACCTCACCTCATTTTTCGATTTTGGATGAATGATATAACTTATCTTTCATCAAAATTGTCAATTTTTTATCATCGTATTTGCAAGGATACCTTCAAAAGCATATGTTAAGTTCAACATGGGTGTTGAGCGTTAACCTATCACGGCTATCTCCAATTCTCATTTTTCGTCATCTTTTAAATCCTTGCAAATTATTTTAAACACAACAGTCTCATATGAATTCTATTTTTGATGGTTCAACTTGCCCTGGATTTGTGCTTTTCTCCTCTTTATCTCTAAATTGCTTGTAAAGTTTTTATACTTTGTTAGGTATGGCTGTTATATACTTGAGATACTTTGATGTCCATCGAACTCCATTTGAGTTAAACTAGTATTTAGAACTTCACATGTTTATGTTAACGTGATACCATGATATGATATGGTAGTTCCCACCGGTATGCAAACTCTAAACTTAAAATTTTCACGTGATTAGGCTGATGTGCATTACACTCACTTGTTACGTGGTTGTATTGTACTTGATTGTTAGTTTAATTATTCGAGTATGTTCCTTCACCTTTAAATTGATCTTTGTTGAATTAGTATCCCATTTTATGTAATTAAGCTGATATGGTTTAGATATATGTTAATAGCTATGGAATAATTTGGAGTTTTACTTTGCTTTAAGGCTTTATTTGGCTTTGGGAAATAAGAACATTTGTAATTATTTACAAATTTTAGGTGCATTCGAAAACCCTGTTTGGTTATTGTTTCCTTCTATTTATGCTTCCACTACAGTTACATGAATTGATGCCTAATGCAAGTGCTTTGATTTGGATATTGTTTTAGAGCTCTAAATACCTCTTTGAGGTTAATTTTTTTGTAAAGGCTTTGGTATTTCATTTCTCATAAGTAGTAAGATTTCGAAATTAGCATATGAAGATCCGCCTTTGGGTCGGGCCTTGATACGCTGCTAGTCAAAGTTGGTGTTTATGAGTTTCTTGATAAGGTCTCAAAAGGTTAATCACAAACTATCCCACAACCGATCTTAGATATCGCAATTTTTATTCCTTATGCCTTGGGTTAATTTGTGATTGGCCTTATTAAAACCTGCTAAGAAGCTCATAGGTACCAACTTTGACAAGCCATTTTGAGGGAAGAATTGCCCATTGGCAGGGCCGTGGACCTGGTCGTTACATATGATATTAGACCAACTCTCAAAAGTTCAGGCTCGATTATCCAATCGGATTACCAATGGTTAGGAGAAACGAAGGCAAGCTCGGTATATCAAGAGGATGTTGGGAAAAATGAAGGATGAGCCGAGTATATCCATAATGGCTAGAGAGGAAGGTTATGAGCTATATGTTATTGAGCCTTAGCAAGGATGCTAAGATATAAGAATAAGAGGTTGTGATATTCCACATCTCATGTGGGATAGCTTGAGATTGGCCTTATACGACCTTATCTATGATGTTAGATGTTCTTACTTGGCTAGTTCTTTTGAGAGAGGCGTTGCCCTGTGTGGGGGGACTGTGGATCGGGTCATTATAAGTGGTATCAGAGCTGACTCTCAAAGTTCAGGCTGAACAATCCAGTCGGCAAGCCGAGGTATATCACACATTAAGAAGATGATTGGGGCAACGAAGGATGGCTAGAGAGGAAAACTATTGGGATAATTACAACAATATCCCTGAGGTTATGGTGAAATTACAGTCAATGACACTAAGTTTTAAAATGTAACATATCGTGACCAAAAACTTTAAAAATGTATCAGCCGTGTCCATCCATCTCAGATCCGTTAAAAAAATGTACTTTTTAGCTGATGTCATCCGTGCCTATTTTTTAAATGCCAATACTACCCTTATACTATATATCTACATATACACTGTATAAAGATTAAAACCCCAACTTAGAAAATTAGGGAAATTCAAACCTAATACCCAAATTAGTGTTTAATTTGTAAACTAGGACCCTCTAGTAGAAATTAAGCCCTTTTTCGAATTTTTCCTTAATAACCTATTTTTAATACTTAATTACCTCTTTACCCTATTTTGAACCTTATTTACCTATCTAACCCACTTTTGAAAAACGTGGTTTTCAAACCACGTTTTTCAAGGGAAGAAAACGTGGTTTCAAACCACGTTTTCAATATGTTTTCAAAAGAAATCTCTGTTTCAAACCACGTTTTCTTCCTTTGAAAACGTGGTTTGAAATTACGTTTTTCAAAAGTGGATTAAATAGATAAATAAGGTTCAAAATAGGGTAAAGAGGTAATTAAGTATTAAAAATGGGTTATTACCCAAAATATAATGATTTAAGTCCCTTTTTTTCCTTTCAAATTTGCGTTTTTTCCCTTAGGTCAGGATTGGATTTATTTTGAAACACTAAGGGCCCGTACGCTTACAAAATTCTGTTTTCGTTTTTGTAATGATGATAAAAAAGAGGGTAAATTACACTAAACACCCCTGAGATTGTACATAATTACACTCCACTACCGCTATCTTTAAAAATTACGCTCCGACCTCCCGAGGTTTGTACCCGCATTACACACAACTACACACATTTAACGACAGGCCCAACTCCGTGAAAAGATTCCCTGACACATTACTTTATGCAATTTTCATACCCAAAATACCCCCCTTTGTCCTTTACTCACTTGTGTGGTTTTTCAAAATTTCAGTCAACTCCATAAACTTTAAGTGAATTAGGGGGTTTAATTTAGTCAATTTAGGGTTCAATTAGCTCATTTCAGGGTTCAATTAGTTCAATTTAGGGTTCGATTAGATTAAGGCATTCAATTTAGGGTTCGATTCGATTAAGGCATTTAATTTAGGGTTTAATTAGGGTTCAATTACTTCAATTTAGGGTTCAATTAGGGGGTTCTATTAGTTCTATTTAGGGTTCGGTTGAATTGGGGCATTCAATTTAGGGTTCAATTAGGAGGTTCAATTAATTCAATTTATGGTTCGATTGGATTATGACATTCAATTTAGGATTCAATTAGTTTAATTTAGGACATTCAATTTAGGGTTTAATCAGGGTTCAATTACTTTAATTTATGGTTCAATTAGTTCAATTTAAGGGTCGGTTGAATTGGGGCATTCAATTTAGGGTTCAATTAGGGGGTTCAATAAGTTCAATTTAGGGTTCGGTTGGATTAGGGCATTCAATTTAGGATTTAATTAGGGGGGTTCAATTAGTTTAATTTAAGGTTCGATTCGATTAAGGCATTCAATTTAGGGTTTAATTAGGGTTTTATTACTTCAATTTAGGGTTCAATTACTTCAATTTAGGGTTCGGTTGAATTAGGGCATTCAATTTAGAGTTCAATTAGGGGGTTCAATAAGTTCAATTTAGGGTTCGGTTGGATTTGGACATTCAATTTAGGGTCCAATTAGTTTAATTTAGGGTTCGATTTGACTAGGGTATTCAATTTAGGGTTTAATTACTTTAATTTATGGTTCAATTATGTGTCTAAGTGAATTAGGGCATTCAATTTTAATTAGGGTATTCCCTAAAAAAATTCTCAACAACACGTTTTCCCTCCAAAATTCCAAGAAAACAGTCTGAAGGGCATTCATGTCTTTTTGCACTGCACCATTAACACTGTAAGAGAAAACGTTACTTTTTGAGCTGAGTATAATTTTTAAAGATAGCGGTAGTAGAGTGTAATTACGTAAAACTTCAAGAGTGTTTAGTGTAATTTACCCTAAAAAAGATGCCTTTTTTCGTGTACTTTTATCTTTTTTCAGTTTCGTTTTGGATAAAAAATCCAAATAGTAGCGAAAAAAAGGAAAACACCCGAATTCCACAATTCGTATTCTCTTGTCAGAGCTGTCTCCTTTCTCTGCCGGCTAGCTCTCTCTCTCTGATGATAGATGGGTTTGGCCGTCCTTCAAGATCCGCCCCTTGTAAATCAGCCTCTACTGACAGCGTCACCGGCATAGATCTCTAGATGGGTGGCAGCCCGTTGGTTTCCGGTGCATCGCCCTCTTGCCGGCAGTGGACGATCAGCCGTTAAGGCTTCAACCTTTGGGCGGCAGCGCTGTTAGGGCATCTTTCGGTGACGACGACTCTACGATGGTCGTGGTGAATAGAGGTGTTGCTCGCGGTGGCCCTCGTGGTGGCTGGCCCCTCACAATGGTGTTGCAATTTCAGCAGTGATGGGATTGACCGATTCTGTTGTCGGCAACTATGGAGTGTTGTGGCGGCAGCAACCTTGTTGCGAACGTTGACCTGCAACGGTGAAGAAGAAGAAGAAGAGGACCAGGACCCACACTACAAGAAAAGAGGGAATTAGCGACGGACTTTTAGCGACGGACTAAATTCCGTCGCTAAAAGTCGTTTCAGAGACGGAAATAACCGTCGGTAAACGTCCGTCAGTAAAACTATTTAACAACGGAATTATTCCGTCGGTAAACACACCCGTCAGTGAAAGTAGGGTTTTCCCGACGCACTTTAACCGACGGGTGTGTTCCGTCGGTAAAAGACTTAAAAAGATCAGATCCCCTTTCTCTTTCTCCCGTTGCTCTCTCTCTCTCTTTCTTTCTCCCGTTGCTCTCTCTCTCTCTCCCTCTCTCTCTCCCTCTCTCTCTCACCGGCGATATTCCTTCTGTCGCCATCCCCGTCAACCTAGCCCCGGACGGAATAGAGCCTGCCACCGCCACTGCCGCCCATCTTCAAAACCGAAGGACCGCCGCCACCACTGCCGCGCTGCCACCACTGTCGCGCCGCCACCACTGCCGATCTGCCGCAACCACTGCCGCGCTGCCACCACTGTCGCGCCGCCACCACTGCCGGTCTGCCACCACTGTCTGCGTCGGGTATGGGCTTTTATCCAGAATACATGTTGTTGCCGTGTGGGCTGAAAGTCTTAGCCTAACTATCAAATACTTTCCGGCCTCTACTTTCAATGTCTAACGTGGGTCACCATAAGGCCCAATCTGTTTCTTACTGTAACTTATTTGGTTGTTGGTCTTCGAAATTTTGTTATTCGGGTAGCAGTAGTATATTTGTAGCTCCCTTAGTATATGCTTCAAGGTTAAACAAAGGTTAATTGCCTTGTCGGTGTATGTAGATGCGTGCAACCGTATGATCCCTCTTGTGGACTTAGTAGAAGAATCTACGCAATCCCTTGACTGGCCGGCCCATTGAAGTCATTTGGGATGTCTCAGTATATTCCCCGACAAAGTCACAATATTCACGCATGATATCGTCATAAATAATTCGTTCTTAAAAGTTGAAAATTTGACGAAGAAGTATGAAATGAAGCATTGAAAATTTGACGAAGAAGTATGAAATGAAGCATTGAAGCAACGTCATAAGTGGGAACCATGTACACTCGAGTCCGACTTTTGTTACACTTTTATCTTTGTTGACGAGATATGATAGGTGGTTACCGTTAATGACGTTCGAAAAACTCCCGTAGCGAATAAAAATAAGAAATCTTCTGAAGTAAAAAATGGCTGCATAGGCCAGCTCTCTCTCTCAGTACTAAGTCAAGGCTTGGAGAACTATTTGTTCTTTCTAACTGCACCCTAAAACGTAAACCCTAAACCCTAAACCCTAAACCAATCGAACCCTAAATTGAACTAATTGAACCCTAAATTGAATGCCTCAAATCAACCGAACCCTAAATTGAATCAATAGAGCCCCCTAATTGAACCCTAAATTGAAGTAATTGAACCCTAAATTGAATGCCCTAATTGAATCGAACCCTAAATTAAACTAATTGAACCCCTAATTAAACCCTAAATTGATTGCCCTAATCCAACCGAGACAGAAATTGAACTAATTGAACCCTAAATTGAATGCCTCAAATCAACCGAACCCTAAATTGAATCAATAGAGCCCCCTAATTGAACCCTAAATTGAAGTAATTGAACCCTAAATTGAATGCCCTAATTGAATCGAACCCTAAATTAAACTAATTGAACCCCTAATTAAACCCTAAATTGATTGCCCTAATCCAACCGAACCCTAAATTGAACTAATTGAACCCTAAATTGAATCCCTCAAATCAACATAACTCTAAATTTAATAAACAGAGCCCCCTAATTGAACCCTAAATTGAAGTAATTGAACCCTACATTGAAGTAATCGAACCCTAAATTAAACTAATTGAACCCCTAATTAAACCCTAAATTGATTGCCCCAATCTAACCGAACCCTAATTGAACCCTAAATTGAATGCCCTAATCCAACCGATGCCTAAATTGAACTAATTGAACCCTAAATTGAATGCCTCAAATCAACCGAACCCTAAATTGAATCAATAGAATCCCCTAATTGAACCCTAAATTGAAGTAATTGAACCCTAAATTGAATGCCCTAATTGAATCGAATCCTAAATTAAACTAATTGAACCCCTAATTAAACCCTAAATTGATTGCCCCAATCTAACCGAACCCTAATTGAACCCCAAATTGAACCCCCTAATCCAACCGAACCCTAAATTGAACTAATTGAACCATAAATTGAATGCCTCAAATCAACCGAACCCTAAATTGAATCAATAGAACCCCCTAATTGAACCCTAAATTGAAGTAATTGAACCCTAAATTGAATGCCCTAATTGAATCGAATCCTAAATTAAACTAATTGAACCCCTAATTAAACCCTAAATTGATTGCCCCAATCTAACCGAACCCTAATTGAACCCCAAATTGAATGCCCTAATCCAACCGAACCCTAAATTGAACTAATTGAACCCTAAATTTAATGCCTCAAATCAACTGAACCCTAAATTGAATCAATAGAACCCCCTAATTGAACCGAACCCTAAATTGAACTAATTGAATCCTAAATTTAATGCCTCAAATCAACCGAACCCTAAATTGAATCAATAGAACCCCCTAATTGAACCCTAAATTGAAGTAATTGAACCCTAAATTGAATGCCCTAATCGAACCGAACCCTAAATGAAACTAATTGAACCCTAAATTGAATGCCCTAATACAATCGAACCCTAAATTGAAATAATTCAAGCGCATCGGATATGTGAATTTTGAACATTTTTTTCCCATTTGAACATTGATCATTTGTTTGATAATTTTAGGTTGTTAATTGTGCGTTTTAGAATTGTGATTATTGATCGATGATTTTAGGTTATTAGCTGTGCATTTGAAGTAATTGCGATTATGAATTGATGATTTTAGGTTGTTAATTGATTAGATTGTGCATTGAGCATTTGAGATATTGAGATTATTGACGGAGGATGGGACCCAATTGGATTGAATGTGTGATTTTTGTTAATTTTTATTGCATTGAGCATTTGAGAATTGAGAATTGAGAATTGAGATTGTTGACGGAGGATGGGACCCAATTGGATTGAGATACCTGTTAGTTAGCGCAGACACGGACACCACGTCTGATCGACGGTGTCCGACATTTAGAAAACAAATTAACGTATGCCGATGTGTCTGGAGGTGCGTGTCGGTGGGCGTCGGACACGTGTCCGGAGGCGTCGGACACGTGTCCAAAGGCGTCGGACACGTGTCGGTATGTGTCGGACACGTGTCGTTATGTGTTGGACACGTGTCCGGAGGTGTCAGACACGTATCGGACATCATATCGACATCCTATATGAGGTGTCGGAATTGAGGTTGTTGAATGTGCATTAAATTTAGGTTAGTTAGGTTAATGCGACATTTTTAGCATGCACCCCCTGGAATCTAATCGTGGCTCCAGCGCTGGCTATAATTAGCCCTAATTAGTCCTGATTAACAATATTTTAGTAAATCAATTAACCCTAATTAGCTCTAACGAGCCTAATTAGTTTTAATTAACCCTAAGAACCTGATGAAATTCAAATTAGCTGTAATTACCTCAAATTAGCCCAAATGAACCCAATTATGCGCATATTGATTGTAGTTAGCCTAATTAGTCATAATTTGCACTAACATAACCCAATTACGCCTAATTAGCGCTAGTTAGGACTAATCAACACTACTCGGCACCATCAAAACCCTAATTAGGACTAAATAACCCTAATTAGTCCTAATCAACCCTAATTAGCTATAATTATTCGAAACTAGCCCTCATTAACATTAATTAGCTCTAACATAACCCAATTAAGCCTAATTAGCCCTAATTAGGACTAATCATCACTACTCGGCACAATTAAACCCTAATTAGTCATAATCAACCCTAATTAGCTATAATTATCCGAAACTAGCCCTCATTAACATTAATTAGCCCTAACATAACCCAATTAAGCCTAATTAGCGCTAATTAGGACTAATCATCACTACTCGGCACAATTAAACCCTAATTAGGACTAAATAACCCTAATTAGTCCTAATCAACCCTAGTCAGCTATAATTATCCGAAACTATCCCTCATTAACATTAATTAGCCCTAACATAACCCAATTAAGCCCTAATTAGGACTAATCATCACTACTCGGCACAATTAAACCCTAATTAGGACTAAATAACCCTAATTAGTCCTAATCAACTCTAATCAGTTATAATTAATAATCGTGTCTTGTTCCCTAATAACCCAGTTAGCCCTAATTAGCCCTTGTACATCCCATAATTACTCCATGTTGCCCAGAGATGGTTCAATTACTCGTTGTTTACAAACCCTGCCTTCTTTATATTAATTGTTGTTTTGAGAAGTCCATTGGCAACGAGATGGTTCAACTCGTTGCCAACGAGTTCTATTTAATGTGGAATTGATAACATATGCAACGATCATTCTGCAGTTTTGATATTTCAGAAAGATTCTTGCATATCTTATCAATTTCTGAACACATGCATGCATAAAAACCCTTAGTTCCCGTTCAAAGGTACTCATTACAAAGTAATGCCTTGTAATGAGCCTTTGGATGTCCAGTTTGGACAGTTTGGAAAAGCTAATTGTTTATAAAACAGTATTTTGACTCATGCTTTATGTTCTATGTCGTGGATATTTGGTACACGTTCTCGTGTGTTTCTCCGGGTGCATACAGATCTGGTGTTCTAACATCCGTCAAACCTTCCTGAGCAAGGTTAGATGAATGTTAGAACACCTAATCGATGTGGTGTACTTGGAGAAATGCGGGGAGGTGCTGCCGAATTTTTCACAGACATCGGACTAAGCATGAGTTATTCACTGTTTTATAAACATGTGCTTTTCTGAATGGGATAGGACCACTACCTGTTCAAGAGTGGAGGGGAAATATGTAGACGTGTTGTAACATTCATGCATTGATATTTACATCGGCAATGCCTAATCACTGGTCATTATTGAAGGTGGTATACAGTACGATAATTCAGTCGTCATGTCAGTCGATCGAAGTTGGATGAAAAGGAAGAATGCTGAAGATTTTGAGTGTCGCGTTGACGAATTTCTCGACTTCGCTTATGCGCATCCTGCACATGTTGACCTTGATAAGATAAGGTGCCCATGCGGTAGATGTGAGTTGTTGCACTGGAGAAAAAGAATTGAAGTAAAATGGCATCTTCGTCGGTACGGTTTTATGGGTGGATACACAAGGTGGACGCAGCACGGGGAAACGATAGTATTGTCGTCCAACCTGGCTAGTCAAACTGAAGTTAGGGAGGAGGCACGATATGATTTCCGAGATATGATTATGGATGCTGGGCATGCTAATGTTGACTGGGGTAACGACAGGCCACAACCGCCGAACGAGGGGGCTCATCAGTTTTATGAGTTGTTGAGAGCTGCGGAAGAGCCACTGTGGGATGGAGCTCTGAAACACACACGGTTGTCTGCGGTTAGTAGGTTATTACAGTTGAAATCAGACCACGGGCTGAGTGAGAAAGGTTTTAACGAGTTTGTTACCTTCATCAAAAAAATACTGCCCGAAAGTGAAAAGCTATCGCCGTCGTACTATGACGAAAAGAAGATGATGAGGAAACTTGGGTTGAGCTATGACCGGATAGATGCGTGCAATAACGATTGTGTATTATTCTGGAAAGAGAATAAGGATTTGTCATTATGTCCAGTGTGTGATCATTCGAGGTACAAACCGGACAAAGGGAAGAAGAAAAACATTGCATGGAAGATATTGCGATATTTCCCGGTCACACCACGGCTTCAGAGAATGTACTACTCCTCCAGTACGGCTGAACATATGAGGGCTCACCGTGAGACTCGCAGCAACGATGCCGATGTGCTGACACACCCAGCTGATGGAGAGGCGTGGAAGGAGTTTGACCGCATGCATCCAGTTTTTGCTCAGGAAGTTCGGAATGTTAGACTTGGTCTGGCAACCGATGGGTTCAACCCTTTCGGTCAGTCTACCACGCCTTACTCCTGTTGGCCTATTAATGAAAGATCACCTTAAAGCGAGAAGGGATCTACAACAGTTGGGTGTACGCCGTGAATTGCATCCTCGGACAGTCAGTGGGAGGACCATACTTCCGAAAGCACCTTACTGTCTAGACAAGAAACAAGTGGAGAAGGTCTGTCAGTGGGTTAAGAATTTGAAGCTTCCGGATGGGTTTGCGTCCAACATATCTCGTTGTTGCAATGTATCGGAATGCAAGTTTCAAGGGATGAAGAGTCACGACTGCCACGTATTCATGGAGAGATTCATTCCTATTACCTTCCGGGGACTGTTGCCACGGGTTGTTTGCGAGACTTTGACTGAATTATCTCATTTCTTTCGAGATATATGCTCTTCTACGATCCGGGTGAGTAACATGGAAGTGCTTGAGAAGAACATTGTGGTGACGATTTGCAAGCTGGAGAAAATCTTCCCACCTTCGTTCTTTGATTCAATGGAGCATCTGCCTGTTCACTTGGCATATGAAGCTAAGATGGGTGGACCCGTGCAATATCGGTGGATGTATCCCTTCGAGAGGTAATCCTTAAATTGTTACAGTTGTTCGTTTACACTTAATGCGACATCTGTTATCATTGATATTCCACCTAACTCGATTCCCTAAACTTCTAGGTTCATGTTCCATTTAAAGAAAAAAGTCCGTAATAAGGCTCGGGTTGAGGGCTCAATTGCGGAGGCTTACGTAATGGAAGAACTTGTAAACTTTTGTAGTCAATATTTCGGTTCGGATGTTGGTACAAGGTTAAATCAACTAGGCCGAAATGATCCCGGAGCAAGCACAAATTTGGAAGGGCAATTGTCAATATTCAAGCAGTCAGGTAGTCCGTTCGGCCGAACGTATACTCGATGGCTAACAGATGAAGAGTACAGTGCTGCAACAATATATGCCCTTCTAAATTGCGATGAAGTTTCGGCATTCGTTGAGTAAGTTAAAGTCTTAATTCACTTACATTGCTGTACATAATTGAAAGTGTGTGTTAAGCGAGTTAAATGCATATTGGTTTGCAGTGAGTTCGATGCGGAATCTTTAATCACTGATCCCGCTGGACTTGAATCTCACCGGAAATCACAATTTGTACAGTGGTTCAAAATCCGTGTAAGATTATTTAACGAAATTATATTATGTGTTATATACAGTTCTGTGGCCAATTAGTATACTGATTTATCCTTAATTTTTACCGTCATCTACAATAGGTTCAGTCAATGGATAGACCAGTGGCCTCCTGCTTGAAATTACTAGCCGAAGGCCCTAACAAACAAACATCCTGTTACGGAGGCTATATCATCAACGGGTTTAGGTTTAACGTAAAAGATGATGACCGAACAAAACAAACCCAAAACAGTGGAGTCTTGGTCAACGGCGACTGTTATGCCGAGAATTGCATGGATTTTTACGGAGAGCTAGATGAGATTGTTGAGCTAACATATCTGGGTTCCCAAAACCGCCTGGTAATGTTCAAGTGTACGTGGTTCGATGTCACATGCAGCAGAGGAATCCGTGTTAGCTCTCAAGGGATTGTAGATGTCAATGTCAAGTCAAGACTTGCATCAGACGAGCCCTTTGTGTTTGCTAGTCAAGCTGTACAAGTCTTTTACGCGGAGGACGTCGCCAATCCCAAATCTCATTGGTATACAACTATCAAGTCCAAGAAATTGCCCGTGACATATGACAGTGAGCTAGACTCCTTTCAAGCCGACCAACCACGTGTCTTGTTCCCTGTTGAGGTCAACAACGAGGAGGACGATCTTCCTCTTCCAACAACACTTCTTGTGGGAGAAGAAGTCGTAGATGATGACGCGGAAGATGTTGAAAGTGTTGGAGATGATGTGACCGAGTCTACTGATGAAGAGGATGAATTAGAAGATGAAGAGGACGACGAGTCCCACGAAGAAGAGGGCGACGAGGATAGTGATGAAGATGATTCGCAAACTGAAAATGATTGACTTGTAATGTTGTAACATCACGGGAAAAATGTAGTAACATTTTAGAACTTGGTGTTTATTGATGTGTTTTTGCACATCCGTTCATATATATATATATATATATAGTGCCGATGATGATTTATGCCTAAATTATTGTTTTTCACGTGTTAATGTCTTTGTATATAATCTATATGAAGTCAGATATGGATAGGATACGGGCTATTCGTGGCCGGGCTGGACGCCGAGCTGCTTCCTCCCCGGTTAGTCCCACCTCGTCATTGCCTACTGATGACGAGGCACAGAGTGATCGCGGACAGCCATCGGGGGCCCAGCCCCAGCTGTCACCGTCACCGTCGCCCCAGCCATCGCCGTCGCCCCAGCCATTGCCGTCGCCCCAGCCGTCTCCATCTTCCGTGGGTTCTACCTCAGGTATAGTTGATAACGGTGTTTCGTACATTTTCGCTAGCCTTATATTTGAACTGTATTAATGTCTGTGTTTTGTAGGATCTCGACGAGGCCGTGGTCCGACACGCGGGGTACGCATCGACCCCCAGCGTAAACAGAGAGTTACGCTCACGCAGGAGGGCCTGTAAGTACTAAAAATATCACCTCATGCCTTATGTTTAAAATTTTTGGGTGTTAATTTATATTTGAACTGTATTAATTAATTTAATTACTTCTTTGGCAGGATCCTGGAGAATATGGCGAGGACGAAGATCGGCGTTCTTGTGAAGGGCCGATTCTTCGAGCCACGCCTGTACTGGAAGGACTGGGATGCCGCTGCGAGGGAGGCCCTATGGGAGGAGTGGCTGGTACGGTGAAGTATTTTTTTCAGCGTTAGTAAATGTTAAATTACAGTTTGTTTTATGTTGTTAATTTGTGTTATTGAATGCATTACAGGAGGGGTTCACGTTTGATACGCCAAAGCAGTAGGGACTGGGGCAGCAGGCTTTCTTTGCCTACATCGGCAAGAATTACCGGCGATGGCTCCACGATGCACGGGACCGGGCGAAGAAGGCGCTGCCCGCGGGTGCCCCGATGACGGACATGACGAAATATCCCCCACATTGGATATCTCACCGTGTATGGGGGGAGATGATAGATCGGTGGGCTGCGGATCCAGGTTGGGACGCCAAGAGTAAGAGCGGGGCTGAGAACAGACAGAACAGAGATCCGACGCACACGGGGGGGTCGGTGCCACACGACATCGTCCGACACATGAACGCGGTCGAGCACCCGGATCTAGAGGAGGATGAGGTCATAGCTCTGACCTATACTCAGACGCACGTGCGGAAGAAGGACAAGGACGAGACGCACCAGGCGGGCGACTATATTTCAGATATTGCCCGGCGGATCGATGTGAGTCAATTTATTGTTTGATAATGTTTTTTCTTTCTATCCTCAATGTCTGTTTCGTTAATTAATGCCCTAACATATCGTTAAACCACTATTTTTGCAGGCCTCGTATGAACAGCTAAGGGGGTCCGAGCAGCAGTCCGGACAGCCATCAGCGTCCACTAGTACGGCTGCGAGTACTGGGGGGTTGAAGCGATGGCTGGATACGCCGGAGGTCGTGAATCGGCCGAAAGGCCGCATACGCGGCCTGCCTAGCACGACTCCTCGTGCCGTGATAGGAGCGTCCTCACCCCCTGCTGCCCCTCCACAGACACCGGCTCCTCGGCCTCAGTTGGACGACGAGGAGATCCAGCGCATTGCTACAGTGTGTGTGCCGGATGATCAGGGAGCAGGGCACTGCTGGACCAGCCGCCCCGGCCCCGGATCAGCAGGATCCAGATCCGGGACTCAGGAACCCCTGATGAGCCCCTTCCTGTGCCCGTTCCTAGCTTCCCCCCCCCCCCCCCCCCGCGCCCGGGTTGTACTCTTCTCCCCTCTCCTAACCGGCTATTTCCGGTTCCCGGCTTGTACATGTATGAGTTTCTTTTATAATAAATATTTTTTAGAATTGATTATATATATTTCTTTCTGTATTTCGCTTATTGCGCGTTGTTGAGAATTGTATTTCTGTACAGGTTCAGGTAATTGAAAAATAAAAAAAAATTCAAAAAAAAAATTTGACTTTTGGCGACGGATTTATTCCGTCGCTAAAGTATTCCTTTCAATTAAATATTTAGCGACGGAATATTCCGTCGCTAAATAAGTTTTTTAGCGACGGAATATTCCGTCGCTAAATATTTAACCCGTCGCTAATTGGACAAAAAAGAAAATAAAAGAAAATACTAAAAATATAATTAGCGACGGAATATCCGTCGCTAATGAAAAATAAATCCGTCGGTAAAAAGCACATATTTAGCGACGGATTTAAAAATTCCGTCGCTAAACTATTAGTGACGGGCTTTTATACGAGGGATTTCTAGCTAATTCTTTTAGCGACGGAATTTGGGCTTTTAGCGACGGAATTTGGGCTTTTAGCGACGGATTTTCCCGTCGCTAAAAGCCTGTTTTCTTGTAGTGCCAGAAGAGGAAAACAAGCAAGTCTTCCGGCGGCGCTGATGGATCTGTGCTTGTTCCGCTGTGGAGGACAAAGAAAGTTCCGCTGTCGAGCTGCTGCGTCGCCCTCGGCTCCACCGTGTACAGTATGGGGAGCCGACACCCGCCCCTAGATCAAGCCGTAAATATGCACCGTAGCAAGATTTGGGTCGCGACCAAACCCTAGATACCGTGAAGGGGAAGGGGAAGGGAACAGGGAAGGGGGAAAGGGAAGTCGTGAAGGTGAAATGGAAGGGAAGGGGGACACAAACACATGGGCCCACGGTAGAAAATGCTAAACATACAAAAATATATCCAAAAAAGTTGATAAAAACGAAAATAAAAACGGTAAATGTACAGAAAAAACTCAAAAAATAAAAACAAAAAAAAAATAAAAGTACACGATACGATTTTAGAACTGAATACTAAATTCTGAAAAACAAAAACATAATACATAATGCAGAAAAAAAAATCTCGTAAGCGTACGTCCCCTAACTAACTTTCTATCTCTCTCTCTCTCTTTCCACCTTTCCCCACCCCGTCACCGCCCCTAACCTCCCTCTACCCCACTGCCGCCCCACCCTCCCCCACCCAGTTGTCCCCCCACCCTCCCCTTAAAAACTCGTGGGTGCCCCCACCACCAAAACATATCCACGAAATCCTAAACCGCCGGAATATCACGGTCGTCACTTTGCAATCCTGCCGTTACGCGCATCCAGCCTTCTTTTCATCTCATCCATGGTATCCCTGAGCTTCTTTAGCTCGTCAAACCCCAGCTTCTCGATCTCCACGCTTCTGCCGCAACCCTAATCACCCACCTACCCCGTTTCTGCCACAACCCAATCCCACTTCCCCATCCTGCTGCTGCCATACCGTCAAGCCACCTGCCTACCTTGCGGCTATCGCTGCCATAACCCGCCCACCCCCACCAATGTTGATGCCGCTTCCTCGAGCCATTGCTGCCAATGTTGCCTTGATGTTAAGGTTATTTTTGTGTGTGAAATAAAGAGAGAAGGGAGAGAGAAGAAAGGAAGAGAAAGAATATGAGATGAAGTAATGGCATTTCAAAGAAAATAACATTCTAATTCAAGGGCAATAAAGTCAATTTTTTAAAAACCGTTAGGTTTTTTAAGATTCCGTTTGGTCAACGGATATAAGTGTAATTTATCCAAACTAATGGACACGCCTGTAATTTCACCTTAACTTCAGGGACATTACTGTAATTATCCCTTGGTATAGCCCGGGTATATCTCATATAAAGAGGAGATTGAGACAACGAAGGATGACTAGAGAGGAAAATTATTTTCGGCTATGATATATGTTCTTATTGGCCTAATAAGACTCTCCCTGCAGCTCATAAAGTACTAGCTTTGGCTAGCCCTTTTGAGGAGACATTGTTTTATGGTAGGGTCGTGGACCAGGTCGTTACCAGTGAAATCTCGGTGCTCCTCTTCTCCTTTTGGCTCGTCAATTTTTATCCCAAGCGCTTGGATAAAAACAAAACCACCCCTTGGTATAGAACTATTTCAAGCAAGAGGGATGAAAGCATCCTGATGGATATGTTACCCACCTTGAAATGTGTGGCATACTACTGAATGTGATTATTTTTATCCTATCTAGAACTCGCATCCACTGTACCAAACGTAGCCACAATGCACAATTTATTGGGAATACTAATAAGCTAGATCAAGCCCACTTCAAAAAAATGAACCAGTATAATTTGTTATCAGTAAACACGCAAATATATTAATAACCCATAACCCATCCCACCTCGATTAAACATAACTTTGTATTAAATTCATTCCATTCCAACCTAACATAACGCAATCCATTTGTTTAAATTATGGACTTTGATTTGTTAATATTCGTCGAAGTCTAATAATCCAAGTTACAATCATGGTATACTACGATCTGTAGTAAAATGTAAGAATTTCAAAATAAGGAGCGGAATTTGCCCCTCCATTTCATTTTCTTTTGAACATAATAATAATAATTATTATTATTGTAATTAGTTTTCATTATAATTACCAAGGTTTTTCTTTTTCTCCATGGCAGGTCTCTCTGTGTCATAAGCAAAGACAGGGAAAGCCAACCGAAACATCAAAACCCGTACAAACGTTGCCGTTAAACTTCTATTCACTCCCCGAAAACTGCCAGATCCCTCGCCGGCCCGGAATGTCTCCGGCCGTCGCAGGTTTCCAACCTCCGATCACTTCCCACCAGCAAAAGCACTCCACCCAGCCTCCTCCTTCCCAAAACCCTAATCCTAACCCTAGGTCCCAAAACCCCTCCTCTTCTAGTTTACATCTCGAGAATGCAAGTGATGGTGGGTTCAATTGCTCGAATTTTGCAGGCCGATCGAGGCCGAGGCTCATGAAGACGAGGAAGAAGTCGGGCTCGCCACGTGGACGGCCGGCGTCCAGACGGGTCGGGCTCAATCCTTTTCGGTCAGTGTCGGAAATTTCAATTAGTGGAGTTGAATATGCCGCTACTTCTAATTGTAAAAAAACTGGTGTTAGTACAGGAGAGGAGGGTTTTGTGTTTGGTGCAAGTAATTTAACTTCAGAGCAAAATGGATTTAGTGGAAAGGTAGGAAGTAACGTGGGTTTTGTGTTTGGCGGAAATAATTTCAATGTACGGCAAAAAGCGTTTTTTGGTAGTGTAGAAAATTTGGAGGGTGGTGAATCTGCGAAGGTTGGGAATTTGGGTTTTGTGTTTTCTGCTAATGAGAGCGATTCCGTTTCGAGTTTGGAGAAGATTGAAAATGTCGGTTTTGTTTTTGGTGTTGATAAGAATAAATTGGATTTGGCGGCAAATATAACCTTTGGAAATAAGGAATCGGGCGATGTTGCTCAAAGGGATTCATTGTCTAAATCACACTTTGGGGAAGATGGAAGTAGTGGTAATGTTGGGACTACGGTGCCTGCTGTGAGGGGGAACTTGAAGTTGGACGCAATAGGAGATTCTGGGAAGTTGGGCGATGCTAGCTTTGTGTTTAGCACTGGCTGGAGTGATTCAAGGTCAAATTCAAATCAGGAAGCTGGAAGATCGGTGCTGTCTGAGTATGGTAATATGGGATCTATGGAACAGCGGGCGAAGTTTGATAATGTGGGTTTTGTGTTTGGTGCTAATGAGAGAGATACAAAATCAAGTGTTCTTTTCAAATCGGGAGAATTTGAGAGAAGTGGTGGGAAGTTGGATTCTGAAACCAGAATTGAGGAAGCTAAAGAAAATGACGTTTTTGTATTTGGAAGTGCCAACAAGGGAGATTCCGGTCTCAGTGGAAGTTTTCAGGTTAGTGATTGGATGAACAAGTCGAAAAGTGAAAATGCAGAAAATTGCAATGGCTACATGAAGAGGCAAAACGATAATACGGATTTGCTTGATAACACTAAGTTCGATTCAGTATACAGAACTAGCAGTAGTTTATATAGTGATGACATCGGTGCCTCTAAAATTTCAGATGCCCTGGAGTCATTAAAGATCTATGATTCTGTAGAGGTTGATGGTGTTGACACAATCCATGGTTCCACAAAGACTGCTGGTCTTTTTGGAGGAAGTGTTGGAAATTTCAGTGGGAAACGAAGTTCATCATGCTCCACTTCTGGAACTTGCGGAAAGGAGAATCAACCTATAAATTTAACCGAAAAGAGTTCAAGATTGAGCCAATTTTCTGAAAATCGAACAAATAATGGCAGTGAGATGAATAAAACTTCATTTTCATCCCAAGCTTCGTCAATGGGCATTGGTCTCCAGCCACAGGGTAATGTTTTTGGAGCGTCTCACTTGGATGGAGTTGAAAAGGACAAGCTCAGTGTTACAAACACACCAGTTGGATCTGGCATGCCCTTTACAAGCTTCACTGCACCCAGTTTAAATACGCCTTGTTCTTTTTCTGCAAATTTCTTTCCTGGTTTGAGTAAGAAGTTGGAATTCAGTGCAAAGAGTAGATCAGTTGGGAGAAGAAAAGCGAAGAAGACGGGAGGAAACTCGAGGCAGCATACTCTGGTTCAACAGAGTGCCGCAGAAAATCTGTTGTCAAAAGAAGGCCATACTGACGAGTCTCTAGGATCTTGTTCACCTATGGACTTTTCTCCTTATCAGGAAGTTAATTGTGTTCCACGTGCCTCCCACTCAGCTGTGTCTGCTAAACCAAAAGAGCAAGAGCCAAATTCGTCAAAAGAAGGTGGACGTGGCTTTCTTTCAAGCCCAAAGAGTGACAAAAGTGATGGTAGAACAAATTTTTGTTTTGCCTCGACTTCGGTAAATTGTGGTGATCGACAATCTTCTTTTGTTACTTTGTCGTCTCCACAAGATAATTCATCAGCCTCAAAGCATCAGCAAATGAAGAAATACAGGATGAAAATCGGTCGTGTTTCAAAAGTTTACGCTTCAAGCCAAAACGTAGATATATCTAAATCTCAGAGTAAATGGAAGAATTTATGTAAAGCAGATGAAGCTCATGTCAAGCAGGATCCCACTGAGGCTGGGCCTGTTGAAGCATGCGAAAAGTTGCGAATCAGGTGCTTTTACTTCTTTGACCTTTGAAGTATACTTTTAACATGACAAATATTATGATAAGCATGATTAAAAGGTTTTTATTGTGTCAGGGGAAACCAAGCTTATAGGGCTGGAAATTTTCCTGCAGCTGAGGGTTTTTATACAAAGGGCATAGATACTGTCCAAGACACCAAAATGTTAGGCTGCACTGAGCCCCTAATGTTGTGCTATAGCAACCGTGCAGCAACACGGTCATCTCTTGGAAGGATGAGGGAAGCCCTAGGGGATTGTAAAATGGCTGCTACACTAGATCCAAGCTTTATTAGAGTCCGTATACGAGCTGCAAAGTACGCCTTCAATTATGCTTTTCATGGCAAATTTGCTTATATTCTGCACTTGGAATTTGGTGCAGCGCAGCTGCTTTAATTATTGGTGCCGTCTTGACAGAATTATATGTAATTTACTTGTTCAGTTTCCTTTTCCTTTTCCAGTTGTCATTTAGTGCTAGGTGAAGTTGAAGATGCGATGCAATATTTCAGCAATTGCTTGCAATCTGGGATTGATGTGTGCTTGGATAGGAGAATTACAATTGAAGCTGCCGGTGGCCTACAAAAGGCTCAGGTATAACATTTTTCATGCGTTTATTCGTTATCTTTTCCTGGAATGTATTGGCGATGGACTAGGTAACCAACTTTTTAATATCAACAATTTTTATGGACATACGCTGTCTAGGAATCAAAGACAACCTTCTTTCTTGAAGCCTTTTTCGATGGAGGAAAAAAGAGAGAGGACATGGAAAACAAAAGGGCCTTTTTATTCTAAAAAAAGGGTATCTCTAGAGCATCATGTGCATGTCTGCATAAATCTGTGTCCCTAGATCGCAAGTACTAGCATATTCTAGCCTATCTGTGTCCCTAAATTGTAAGTACCAACATATACTAGCCTCCTACTCTTGAACATTATTCTGTCACTTGCTTACCTCTGGATAGAACGACTTACCAGCCTTGCTGATATTGATAGACAGTTCCGTTTCTCTTTCGAAGCTCTATCTCTCATCTCCATACTTAACTCCAGAAAGTATGGAGATGTGCAGAAACCGTCTTTAGATTAGGTTATATCGTTTTCAAGAACTGGGTAATTGTATTTTTTAGTCATAACCACTGTATCAATAACGATGTTCTATTGAAGCAATTGTCTGGCTGTACAGAAATACATTAGGCTTTAGTGGATATCGTTAACCCTGCCTTCTCCCCTTCTCTTTGGAACTTTGTACTTCATTTATACATACGCGGCTTCTAATTGGGTGATATTCTAAATGGCAGAAAGTGGTTGAGTGTATGAATTCGTCTGCGGAACTTCTGCAACAACGGACACCAGATGCAGCGAGTAATGCTTTAGAAATTATTGCAGAGGCCTTGTCAATAAGCTGTTACTCGGAGAAATTGCTGCAAATGAAAGGAGCGGCTCTCTTTATGGTCTGTACCATTTAACACATCTAATTTATACGGACGTTTTAGTTTTTGAAATGCTAAAATACTGGAAATTATCTGCGCGTTCTTTTTGTTTGCACATTATACAAATTTAATCTCAGCATTCCTTTAATTTTTGGTGGCATGTTATAGCTGCGGAAGTATGAAGAGGTGGTTAAACTATGTGAACAAAGTCTTGATTTTGCTGAAAGGAATTTTGCTACCTTAGATCCCACTAACCAGTCCGCAAATGCGGATGGTTCTGAACTGGGAAGCTCGTTAAGGCTATGGAGGTGGAGCCTGATGTCTAAGTCCTACTTTCATTTGGGTAGGCTTGAGGTAGCTCTTGATTATATCGAGAAACAAGAGCAGCTCAATGCTACTATAGGCAGGTAATACGACTTTCAATCACGTAACCAAAATTAATGATTTCTAGTCTCTAATTCGACAATTTTGGCACTGATGTATATTTTGTGTAGGTGTGGAAGCTGGAATCAGGAAACCACAGTTCCTTTAGCTATCACTGTGCGTGAACTCTTACGTCAGAAGGTATGATACAAATCTCTGCAAGTTCAGGTTCTCTTTGCAAAAGAAAGATCTAGGAAAGGTTAAAGATGCGTAGGTGAAACATCTTTTTTATTACCATGTCCCTTAATCTCAATTATTTATAAACTTGGGAAGACAGTTTTTTCTCTGAAAAGTAAAACAAGTATCCGTAAAGATCGCAAACCCGCAGGGGGGGGGGGGGGGGTGGCGGCGGGAATCCCATCCTACAGAGGAAGGTATACACAAAAACCTTCCACCCCACTATAGACCCCAAAAGCCACTCAACACACAAAAAGAATCTGCATCACTCCCCCAGAAAAAAAATCATCTACAAAGTTCAAAAAGGCTCTTTAAATGCAGGGATATCCTTACTAAGCCAGATAGTAGAAGGCTCAAACAACAGTTGCCCATCCTGGCCAAGGACATCTCTGCACCCTTAAAACACCTCCTTCTCCTTGCTTTACCCAGATTCCAGAATAAACAAGAAAGAGCCAAACCCTAACCCTTCTCGCATCACTGAGGTACTTAAACCCCCTCCGCCCCACAGGAAATGTGAAACTGATCTAGGCATTATCCATGCATAAGGAGACAACCAAAGCTCGCATGTCACTGGGCAATGAAGAAGCAAATGATCTGCAGTTTCACCATTCCCTCTGCACACTGAGCACCAACAGTCTATAGTCTGCCGCCTCCTCCTTAAAGCATCACAAGCCAAAATAGCCTCACGAGTTACTGTCCAAGCAATGAAAGCCACCTTAGATGGCGCCCCACCCCTCTAAGTACTCCTCCAAGGGTAGGTGAGAAGTTCCCTACATCTCAACACCCTTTGGAACGACCGAACCAACTGACTTTATCTATCCTTTAGCTCACCTTAAGACTCTGACCCACCATTGCTCCCAGACGGCATTGTACACCTGCCTAAAGCGTGGAGTCCACCCCCCGATGTCCTCTATAGCATCCTACACCCTTGCTTCACAATTAGCCGCAAACCCAAAAGAATTGGAAATTTCATACACTACCGCTCCTCTCCACACCACACCCTAATGCTGAATCATACCTTTGCCCATTACAAGCCTTGAAGCTTATAATGAAATAGAGGTCCGGCTATCGGCTAGCAACACTCTTCCATAGTCCCAACCCGCTCCTCCCCACGCCACACACTAATCCAAAATCGTACCTTTGCCTTATTACAAGCCTTGAAGCTCATTGTGAGGTAGAGGTCCGGCTATAGGCTAGCAACCCTCTTCCATAGTCCCAACCCATGAGGTTGCCTTGGTGATGTTGATGTCCACCCCACAAGATTCACCCCATGCCTGCTTGGAGGGTGTTAGTGGCTCTTATCTTCGTGAGAAGGATAATTCTTCAAATGAAGCAGGATGCTATTACAATATTCTCTCCTTTGACTTTGAGTGTTGTTGGGCCTGAGCCCTTAGAAGAAGATGATAGTGAAGTTGTTCATTAGGAGAATATAACCAGAGATCACGCGAGAGGGTTATTTTGAATATTTCTGTCATTAGCAGATTTTTTGGCATTTCTTTTTGGGGGCAAGGATGTGGAAAGGTGATAAATATGGTGCATACCCTTCTTCAAAATTGGATAAAAGTGAGGAAACTCTCTACTTCTGTTAACCATGAAAGTGGTTGGAGTGGGGGCGGGAATCCTGGAAAATTCCAAGGAAAGGGGGCTTGTGTTGATCTTTTATGCAAGCTGTTTCTCGGGATGAGTGACTTTTGATCCGTAGTAGAGGCTTTTTGGTTCTTGCTGAGATATACTTCTTGTAGAAGCACGGACACCGCTAGGAGGGAAAGGTATGGTGTCCGACACCTACCGGGACACCGAGACGCCTTCGACATCGCCTGATACGTTTCGGACACGGCTTTCCAGTGTCCGAATATTTAATTAATGAAAATTTAATTTCGGACACGTATGGACACCGCCAGACACGCTGAAGAGGCCAAGAAGAAGAAGACGATGAAAAAAAGAAGAAGCACAGAAGCAGATCTCGATTGATCTGGAAAGAGGACATGTTTCTGATCGAGCTGATCTTCGATCTGTCGCAAATTCTTCTGCTTTTGTTGAGGTCTTTGAAGGGGACTACTGCTCTTCTCCTCTTTGTCATCGATCTTTGGATATGGGAGAGTTATCCTGCCGACAAGTACTGCAATCGTATAAATCAATTGAAACTTGGATATCACAATTTGGCCCCTCGTCTTTGAAATATTTTCATACCGACCCCGTATATTTTTACACATTTCTACTGAAATTCAAGGTTTTACCATTTCATTGAAATAAACCCTTCGAGGAACAGATTTTTCCATTTTAAAAGTCCAGTTGTTGCTCAAACTTGTACTGAATGGTAATGCACATGATTTTTGTTTATATCTTGGCATATATAAAAACAGCGGTGTCCAAAATCTGAATTTTTAGAAAACGCGGTGTCCGGTGTCCAAGTAGGTGTTGGTCGGACATAGTTCTTGTACCTTGCACCGCCTTAAGAAATTTTACCTGTTAAATATTCTTTTACAGAACCTGCTTTGTCAGAGCCTACATAGTCAACTAAGTTAACCAAGTAAATGAATAAGAAACAGGCAAATATGACTAAGGTAACGTCATGTTATAGCAAACTAAGAAGAAGTTTCTAGTTACTGTCAATTGTTTGTATGTCGACATCAGTTTATTGTGAACTACAAAGAGCAACTCTATTCTTCCTCTATCTCCATTAGCATAAAGGAAGCAAATGGAACGGACGGAGTCTATCACCTCAAACCGGATTTATGAAACTTCACATGATAGTTTTGGTTCACGTTTAGGAATCTAAATTCTGTTTATGGCTTAATATTGGTAACACTTTGTTTCCACTTTTTAGGGGCAAGAGACGAAAACGTTTATGTTTTTTGTTCACGAAACTTTTGGTATCGGATGACTTATATGCGTCTTTAGAGCTAGTGATGAGATGATTATTTGCTAGCTTGAGTCAAATTCAACCACGAAGGAGAGTTGGATGGCCAGTGCTGGTAGGTACAAAGAAATAAAGACATGAAAGGTTGGAGAGCCAAGAGTTTGCAGTTTTTGGGTTCCTAGTTACTGGCCATTACTTTGGTAGAGGCAGGTGCACTAACCTGCAGTAATTTTAGCCGCCACTTTTATGTTGAGTTGACTTGGTATTTTGGTTTGTGTTAGTGGCTCTTACTCTAGACACATTTTTGTTCATTAGATTATGGTGTCTGTAGTGTTTAGAAATTGATTGGACTACAATTTGGTGATATGAGTTGCAATTTGTGTGAGAAACTCCCTAGGCTTTCTACACATCAGTGTAGAGTTGCCTATTGATGCTTCTGTCGCCAGTCATCTTGTTTTAGTTTCGTTTTGAACTCTTTAGTCACTGAAGTCATTGTTTCTGCCAGGCTAGACTTGAGTTGACATAGTCTAGCGTAGTTTCAATTGTATAGTAGTTGCAGCATGCAAAATTCTGGTGCCGCCTTGGTAGAAGTTATCTAAGCAGTTATGTCTTATTTTCCTGGAAAATTGATTCCGCTTCTGGTTTCAATAGCACACATGCGAAATTTTTTCCAGCCGAAAAGCAAATGGTATTTCATACTAAGCAACTTTTATCTCCACCATTTTGGCTACTCCAGAATGCAGGTAATGAAGCCTTTCAGTTTGGAAGGCATACAGAAGCAGTAGAGCATTATACAGCAGCTATATCTTGCAGTGTTGAATCACGGCCTTTTACTGCTGTCTGCTTTTGCAACCGTGCTGCTGCTCATCAAGCTTTGGGCCAAATTGCTGATGCTATCGCCGATTGTAGTCTAGCCATTGCTCTGGATGAGAATTATTCAAAGGTTTGTCTTCAAGTTAGTTAATCTTTTTTTTTTTTGCACTCAAATGCAGTGTTTTCTTGCGGGCAAGTTTTTTTAATCTGATTCTTTTTGTTCTGTATCTATCTACTTTTTCCTCAATATATACCTGTTTATGGGAATGTTTTCTTGCTGGAATGTCTTCTATTGCTGTGCTATTGCTTTTATCTTTGACCCTTTTTGACTAAACCTAGAAAGTTTTTGGAAGGGTTGGATATGCCTTTCCTTACGGTTACAAGTGCATTAGAAATACTTGGCCTGTTAAACAAAGGTAAAAGAACGACTGTGGTCAACATTTGTGCACTTATATATCCATCCGAGGATTCTGTCTACAAGTTATGACAATCCTCTTCTATAAGGCAGAAGGAGTAGGTGTCACCTCTTGTGCTGTTTGATTCAAAACATCACTGGATTGTTTTTATCCGGTGGTGGGATGGGGGGAGAGACGGGTGTTTGTTATGGTGGCCTAGCTCTGCAGAATGTGCTCTTGAAGAGGTTCTAATCCAGAGTAGACATTGATCTTTATATTTGGAATAACAAAGTCTACCTCAATTTTATGGTGTGAGAGACAGGTGTTTGTTATAGTGGCCTAGCTCTGCAGAATGTGCTCTTAAAGAAATTCTAATCTAGCGTAGACATTGATCTCTATATTTGGAATAACAAAGTCTACCTCAATTTTATGGTGTTCTCAACAAGTTCGGCTTTGGCTTGGACCTTAGGTGGCATTGCTGTTAAGATGTGTAGTGGCAGGGTTATTTTTCTGCACGTCACATGACACTTTACAGCTTTGTGTTTCTAAACATAAGTACTATACTGCTGCCCATCTTTCCTTCACTCCTTAAATGTTTGGTAAAGTTCTTGGTGCTCAGAATTTCCTAATTATCTTTGACAGAATTGTGCTTGCGTTTTAAGTGTTGGATAGTGCTTGCCTTTTAAGTTTCCAGTATATGTCTTTTATGTATCCTGGACATGGATACATTGTGAAAAAAATTGAGTTTTTGCTGGACCATGGTCCTTTATGGCTGTTGCTCCTAGTGGTTACCTGAATTTCTGCATGATTTGTGTTAGCTTTTTGGTCCCTTTATTTTTCATTCTTTCTATTGTTTCCCTTCCCGTTTTGTTGTTGAGAATTTTTCTTCTATAATGTTCCAGTTGGATATGCTTGGTCTTTTGATTGCTAAAGTTCATTAGCTTAACAATATAAGGTTCATGTCCCCGATCATTGACACTGTTATGTGACTGGACATTTACTGGTTTGGATTTATTGTCAGCTGTAAGCCAGTATATCTTGGCTAGAAATGTAGCCCTTGGCGTTCTGTTGTCCTTTTACAATCCAGAAGTACTTCCTCATTAGAAATGTGTTTGCACACTCTTCAGGGGCATCTGTTTGTTTTTTGTTTAACCTGATTGCTTTTATTACCTTTCAGGCACTTTCTAGAAGGGCCACCTTACATGAAATGATTAGAGACTACGAACAAGCAGCTAATGATCTTCACAGACTCATATCTGTTCTTGAAAAGAGATCACAAAAGAACACTCAACAGTCTGGCACACCAGACAGCAGGGAAAAAGATTTAAGACGAGCCCGCCGCCGTGTTTCCTCTATGCAGGAAAAGGCTAAAAAAGGAATTCCGTTGGACCTTTACTGCATTCTGTAAGTTTCTTTTGATCTTCTGTGTTGCTTATAGAATACTTCTATTCCCTGGTCATGCTCGGGCAAAAACATTTTGATTGATCATCTGATTCCTTATGTGCTTTTAGTTAGTACTTATCACCAACCTAACTTATATATGTACGTCCTTTATTTAAGATTTATGCACATACTGACTTTGAAGTCCCTCCACCTGCTTCCAACTTGGGTGTTTTTATGGACTTAGGATGAGTACTGTAATTCATTAAGGAATGCCTACGCAGCCTAGTGCTTTTAGTCCACCAGTATGCATGAGCCAAATCAAATAACAAAATGAAGGTACAAAAAAGAATTAAAAGGATGAGGCTAGGACGTCTTTTTGCGAGGGCTGCACAATGAGCATCTAGTGTATCCTGAATAGAACTTAAATTGGAGGGCCCGTGTGTGTAATGGTACATATTCCTTTTATGTTGGGTTTCGCAATGGATTTTCATACTTATGGGGGCCAAAGGCCCTTGCTTGCCGCTATGTCCGTCACTTCTGCTGTGTCAACGGGCCAATCTCTTTAAGTATATATATTTTGTGAGAGTTTATTGCTGTTATTCCTAAGTGGAGTTTTAGCCTAGAGTATAAGTGCAAATTCGTTTGCGCTTAACAGATTGTGAATGCTAGTTGACAACCAGTTTCTTCAAGCTTAAAAGGCGTTCATTTTCTCGATATTTGGAATGGCAGGGGAATTAAAGCATCTGATGCATCATCAGAAATTAAGAAAGCATACCGGAAAGCAGCACTCCGACATCACCCAGACAAGGTCTGAAGCTTTATGTCTACTAAGTCTAAATCTATTGGTTGAATCGTGTCAGACTCTCATACTTATCTCCCCCAACTTAATGAGTTTCTGATTATGTAGGCTGGCCAGTTCCTGGCAAGGAGTGAGGGTGGAGATGATGGCCTATGGAAGGAGATCACCGATAAGATCCACATCTCTGCCGACAAGCTTTTCAAGATGATTGGAGAGGCATATGCAGTACTTTCAGATCCAACCAAGGTTGGCCACCTGCAAAATTATTGCAAGTTGATATCGTTATCTGCATGGCTGTAGCACTAGAATCTTAATTGTTGTATCTGTCGTACTTGTTCTTATTAATCCTATCTCTTTTCATGTTGAATATCTTTGCAAGCCTATTAAAAAAGCCACGCCACGTCACCCCCCGCCCCCGCTCGGTCCCCAGGCGAAGTTTGTCCAACTTGATTTTTTCTTCCCTAGACAAGTAATATGGTCTTATAACCTTTAAAATTTGGTTACTATGCTCCCTAAGAAAATTTGACAGAATTAAAGTAGAGGGACTGGAACAAAATTAGATGGATGTATGCACATGGAAACATAGATGGGAGGATCGGACGGAGTACCCGTAAGGATTTTAACAATCCCAAACATCTGGGACCGAAAATGTAACCCTTTTTTAGATTACATAATGTTCCCAACCTATCTTGGCTGCACCTATAGGCCCACTGGGGGTCCCAATTCTCATGACACGTCGGCATATTCAACGGTCAACTTTTCAACGCTCACAAGCCGGTCAGAGCGACGCATGCTCAAGTCACGTGCATTTTCCCTTTATGAAGTAGTCTTGGTGTGCCTTCCCCCTTAAGGGGGTCGGCCACCTTAAGGGGTCGGCCACCTACCTTCACGACCGACTACCGTCGTTCGCGGTCGCGCACCATCTCCGCGACCTTCCTCGCCGCGCCCGCGTGTCATCTCCGCGACCTTCGTCACCGCGCGCCATCTCCTCGACCTTCGTCGCCCGCGCGCCATCTCCTCGACCTTCGTCGCCCGCGCGCCATCTCCGCGACCTTCGTCGCCCGCGTCCGTACGCCAGCTCCGCGACTCTCGTCGCCAGCGCACCATCTCCGCGACTCTCGTCGCCAGCGCGCCATCTCCGCGACCTTCGTCGCCCGCGTTCGTACGCCAGCTCCGCGACTCTCGTCGCCAGCGCACCATCTCCGCGACCTTCGTCGCCCGCGTTCGCGCGCCAGCTCCGCGACTCTCGTCGCCCGCGCGCCATCTCCGCGACATTCGTCGCCCGCGTCAGCACGCCAGCTCCGCGACTCTCGTCGCCGGCGCACCATCTCCGCAACTCTCGTCGCCCGCACACCATCTCCGCGACCTTCGTCGCCCGCGTCCGCATGACACCTCCCCGACTCTCGTCTCTGCGACCTTCGTCGCCACGCCCACGCACCATCTCCGCGACCTTCGTCGCCCGCATCCGCATGACACCTCCGCGACTCTCGTTGCCCGCGCACCATCTCCGCGTCCTTCGTCGCCGGCGTCCGCATGACACCTCCGCGACTCTCGTCGCCTTTGCGCCATCTCCGCGACCTTTGTCGCCGGCACCCGCGCACCGCACTCTCACACGCCGTCGTGCCCATGCGCCGCGCCACTGATACATCCATCCCCTGGCTCTTTGTTGCACTACGTGCCCCCGGCACCAAGTATTGTCCCGCGACACTCGTCGCCGCTCTCATGCACCATTCTCATGATACGTGCCCCCGGCACCAAGTATCGTCCCGCGACACTCGTCGCCGCTCTCATGCACCATTCTCATGATACGTGCCCCCGGCACCAAGTATCGTCCCGCGACACTCGTCGCCGCTCTCATGCACCATTCTCATGATACGTGCCCCCGGCACCAAGTATCGTCCCGCGACACTCGTCGCCGCTCTCATGCACCATTCTCATGATACGTGCCCCCGACACCAAGTATCGTCCCGCGACACTCGTCGCCGCTCTCATGCACCATTCTCATAATACGTGCCCCCGGCACCGAGTATCGTCCCGCGACACTCGTCGCCGCTCTCATGCACCTTTCTCATGATACGTGCCCCCGACACCAAGTATCGTCCCGCGACACTCGTCGCCGCTCTCATGCACCATTCTCATAATATGTGCCCCCGGCACCAAGTATTGTCCTGCGACACTCGTCGCCGCTCTCTTGTACCGTTCTCGTGATATGTGCCCCGGCACTAGGTATTGTCTCGCGACGGTAGTCGCCGCACCCGTGCGCCACAATCATGTTACATGCCCACCGGGCACCACACTCATTCACCACACCATGCGCACCTTGCCTTGGTCGTGGAACATGCTTCGACCCACTCTCCGGAGTGTGCAACATCCCGCGGGAATAGACGACTCCTCCGGGACACTATCTCCGCCAGGGAGCTTTTCAACTCCCTTCCCGCCAGGTAGACGGCTCCTCCGGGATGCTACCTCGGCCAGTCGGGTAGACGGCTCCTCCGGGATGCTACTTTGACGCGCTCTGAGTGCTCCGGCACAAGGACTCACAACCTTAAAACAATCGCCGGCACAATCAACGGGGGGCTCCGGCCCTCGCAGCGGGATGGGCTCACAACCTTAAAGCCATCGCCGGCACAATCAACGGGGGGCTCCGGCCCTCGCAGCGGGATGGGCTCACAACCTTAAAGCCATCGCCGGCACAATCAACGGGGGGCTCCGGCCCTCGCAGCGGGATGGGCTCACAACCTTAAAGCCATCGCCGGCACAATCAACGGGGGGCTCCGGCCCTCGCAGCGGGATGGGCTCACAACCTTAAAGCCATCGCCGACACAATCAACGGGGGGCTCCGGCCCTCGCAGCAGGATGGGCTCACAATCTTAAAGCCATCGCCGGCACAATCAACGGGGGGCTCCGGCCCTCGCACAACCTTAAAGCCATCGCCGGCACAATCAACGGGGGGCTCCGGCCCTCGCAGCGGGATGGGCTCACAACCTTAAAGCCATCGCCGGCACAATCAACGGGGGGATCCGGCCCTCGCAGCGGGATGGGCTCACAACCTTAAAGCCATCGCCGACACAATCAACGGGGGGCTCCGGCCCTCGCAGCCGGATGGGCTCACAACCTTAAAGCCTTCGCCGGCACAATCAACGGGGGCTCCGGCCCTTGCAGCGAGATGGGATCACAGCCTTAAAGCCATCGCCGGCACAATCAACGGGGGGCTCCGGCCCTCGCAGCGGGATGGGCTCACAACCTTAAAGCCATCGCCGGCACAATTAACGGGGGGCTCCGGCCCTCGCAGTGGGGGCTCCGGCCCTCGCAATGAGATGGGCTCACAACCTTAAAGCCATCGCCGGCACAATCAACCGGGGGCTCCGACCCTCGCAGCGGGCTCTAAGCACTGAGCGGCGACCATGCCGAGTGCATCCAACATCGTTTATGTGTGCGGCGCCCGCTCGGGTTGCCCCTCCGCGCACCCCGCACGCAGAGGGCTTATGTTCACAACCTATTCGGACCGCACCGCAGGGCCCGCTAAGGGACCCCTATTGCACGGCACGTCACCCGCTTGTCAGTCAAAATTGCTCAACATCATTAGTCGGTCAAAGCACTCCGTGCCTCGAGCATCAGGACGTCGATCAAACTCAAAGTGCAGATTCCCTCCGAGGGGTCAGCCACCCCCCTGAGAAGGGGGTCGGCCACCCCCCTGAGAAGGGGGTCGGCCACCCCCCTGAGAAGGGGGTCGGCCACCCCCCTGAGAAGGGGGTCGGCCACACCCCTGAGAAGGGGGTCGGCCACCCCCCTGAGAAGGGGGTCGGCCACACCCCTGAGAAGGGGGTCGGCCACACCTGTCTTTGGGGGAGGGAACCTGCTTCCCGCTGCTATCATCTCACTCAACGCATTCTGCAATGCTCACTCATCACCAGTGGTCGCGTGATGCCCGTTGTCGCCCGCACATCATTGCCGCAACAACCGTCACGCACGGACGAGCATCGATATCTTGGTACCATTCCCCGACACTCGTCGCCATTCTGGCCCTCGCGGCGGGATGGGCTCACAACCCTAAGGCCCTCGTCGGCACATTCAACCGGGGGCTCTGGGCCTCGCCAGCACAATCAACCGACGGGCCCCGGCCCTCGCGGGCACAATCAACCGGAGGCTCTGGCCTTCGCAACGGGGATGGGCTCACAACCCTAAGGCCATCGCCGACACAATCACTCGACGAACTCACGGGGGGTTCCGCTTGTAGTGCTCCGGCACGAGGACCCCTCGCCACGGAGTCTGAGCATTGAGCTGTGAGCATGGCCGCTCATGTTACCATTGATCATCGACACCGCCAGGGCAATGATCCCCAGGTCACTCCGGGACGGGAGCAGGCCCTCGGAGGGCATCGCGCCTAGCCCGGCTGACAGTTGGCTACTGGGGCAACCCTCGCCGCTGTCAGGATCTCCGCGCGTCTCTTGACGCATCTCGTGGGATTCAATAAGGGCTTGGACTGGAGGCTGGGGCAACGGGCTACTCTGACCATGCTACCGCGGTATGGTCAGTCTCCTCAGACAGGCAGAAGGATGCTGCAAGGGCAGGGCAGCACGAACTCGGGGACCGGCAGTCCAACGGAGAATCGGTACTTTGGACCCCCTGGTGACGTGTCGCTCCCAGGGGACGACACGTGTCAGCTGATGACACATGCACACTTTTCCCTATAAATAGTGAACTTTGAAGCTTATTCAGGATCTCTCTGTCATTTCGACATTTCACTCTCTCTAAAACTTATTCTCTCTGGATTTCTAGTGAGAGAAATACATTTGGACTCCTGAAAACGGACCCTTGACACTGCACCCTTAACTCGGACTGTCGACCGCCAGTCCTGTTCGTCGTCACCCTGCCTGCGCGGCGCTGCCAGCCCTCGCGACCTGCCTGGGGAGCCTTGCTCTCAGCCCTTACTCCATCCTTGCTGTCTTCCACTTTGTCTACTTGGAAGCCGATTCAGACTGCATCCTTTGTGGCACCTCAACGTGGCAACGAACTCTTTTTCCTCGGCAACACATACATGTAATTGACCCAAAACAATATTTGGATTTTATTAAGCTGTTGGAAAGGTTCTATTTTCTACTCAACTGTTCGGTTTTTAAGCTAAATTACTACCTAAAAAGTGGACGAGCTAATTGAAGTTTGATGGGCAGCTATACTATTTTGGGGAGGATGTCAATGCGCCCACTAGGAAAGAAGTATTCACATTTTTCATCTTCATAACAATTGTGTACAAAAATCTGAATTTCCATGTGGTTCATGTAGCGCTTTACTCTTGCAATTCAAAAATTTTTACGTGGTCAAAAACACGTCTTTGGCTGTCAGTACGGTTCACCTGTCATAACCCTGACAACTCTTTACTTTCTCCATTACAGATATGTTCTATTACCTGACAACCTCCCTACCATTTCTGTACATATTGATATACCATTGTACGACCATATCATGATAATTGATATGCGTTCCAACATCATGTCACTGCAATGTGAAGGGACAAAGAATTCATGCATTGCTATTAAATTTTGCTAATACTATGCGTATTTTATCTTTGCTTGATTTATTCGATGTTACCAATTCATACTGTTCTTTTTCCAAAATCTATAAATCTGCTAACAATCTTGCTTGATGTTATCTACTGCCTCCTTTCCATTGGATTTTACCCATTTGACTTACTGCAGATTTCCAGGATAGATTTAGTACATTTAAACGTTGACTTTACTCATTATTTTATCCTAGCTTGACTTGCTAAACAATACAAATTTAATATATGAATGCTTTTACCTAAGTTTGACTTGCTAAGCAATACCTATCTAATATATGATTGCTATTGGAGTTCAATTCCAATGTTTACATGTTTGAGATGTATCCCGGGAATTCGCAAAAGTCAAAGGGCAAAATCCAATGGGACAGAATAGTGGTAATTAATGCTGTAGTTGTGTTTCCGAATATTTCTCAAATGTATTCATATATGTAATGATAAGCATGTTACTGCAGAATTTTACTAGTGTTAGATAGTGGCATCATACTATGCAGCAATGTAGGCGAACCCTTAATTTTCAGTTTCTTATTGTTCCATGTATGGTCATTGGTAGTTTGGTCCTCCAATTTATTTGGTCTCTCCCCTTTACCCTCACAATGGCCATTCGACAATGCTTGAATTAGTACTGCAAATACTGATCCAACATTTCCATTTGCAGCGGTCCAAGTACGACGATGAAGAGGAAATTAGGGATGATCATGACACCAATGTAAGCAGTAGTTCTGGAAGAGCGTCCAATGTTTACAGCACCACCTTTAATGGTAATGGCAACAGACGACATTGGCAGGAGTCATATAGGAAAGAAAAGACATACAGTAACTCGCATTACCATTGGTGAGATGCACACATAGTGATCGTCAGTCACGCATGCAATCCACATTTTGAATCAAGAATTTGCAATCAGTTGTCAGAGAGCCGCATGACGATTGTGATCGAATGGGACTGGCCACTTGTGAGCTCTTAAATGATTGGAGTGACTAGCATGTCCAGTTCGTTGGAAGAATTAGAGTGTTGTGGGGAATTTGCTACTTTTGCTGAAGCTGACATGAACTCTTAGTTACAATGACAACAGAGAATGCCTACAATGCTAACAAATCATTGGCATCTGCCATTTTGAAGGAAAAATTATGGGAAGGGTGTATGTAAGGTGCTGCCCAGTTATACAAAAAAGGCTATGGCACTAAGCAATCTCTCTCAACCCAAAGAAGGTAATATTTGGGAATAAAGGTGTGGGTGGCAGGTCAGGTGGTGGTGCCATCCAGCATAAACGTGAAAGTTGTACCCTTATCATGTGCTTGAGGAGCCACCACTTACATGGTTTCTGTAAAAAGATGGCAAGTTGAAGGATATGATCTGAGAGGGTAAATAGTGAGAGTGAATGCTTATATGACACAGAATATGCCATACATAGTTCCGTTGTTTGTCTTTACGTTTTGGATGTCTTCTGCAGTGCCAGCTTCTGCTTTTAATAGAAGATTATCTGCACTACTAATTAAACCTGGTAATTTTGGCATTCTTAATTTCACTCACAATAATTCCTTCATTCATTTGGTGGATCTTTTCCTTTTTGGGTCATCAAAGCAATCAACTCACTGTAATTTTAGATGAGAGCTCATAATTGAGTGAGTAGAAGGCTTAGTAGCATCGACAACCCATCTGCATTCCGTAGGGCCTGAATTTTGAGTATTGAATGGGTGAGAAATTGATCATCATCACCATCTTTGGTTGTGCTTGGCAACGAAGCACAATCGAAATGGGTAGACGAAGGGGATATAAACACAAAATACCATCACATCACATATTTTTTTGTTGTTGGTAATAAAAGAATTGCATTGATAATTTAAAGATACACAATCGCTCTGTTGTAGCTACAGACATTATCAGTGCCATGATTCAGTTTAAACTCAGAAGGCTGGCAGCGGCCCATTCTGAATCTCCGTATGATGTGGAAGAAGACTTTTGGCGTTTCATTTTCTCCGAAGAGAGTCCCGAAGAAGAGGTCAAGAGAGCCTTGGGACCGTAGAAAGCACCTTGTCCAGATGGATACCGGCCTATTTTCTTCAAAAGATTCTGGAATGGCGTGAAAGAGAAAAAATTTCCTGGTGGTCTTGAAGACACATTCATAACTCTCATTCTCAAGATCCAGCATCCCACCAGAAAACCAATTTAGACCATTTAGCTTATGGAATACTACAAGTTGAAAGAATTGGCAACTCCACCCAGTGCACTTAGATCCCTTTCATAACTCTCATCCCACCACAAAACCACTTTAGACCATTTAGCTTATGGAATACTACAAGTTGAAAGAATTGGCAACTCCCACCACACCAGTGCATAGATCCCTGGCGGAGGAGGCTGCGATAATGTGGTTATTGCAAGAGAAATGGTGCATCATTTCAAACAACACAGAGCAAAAAACGGAGCAATGGAATGGAAATTTGATCTGGAGAAAGCACGCGATAGACATCCGACTTCTTGGAAGAAGTACTTGAAGGTGTTGGTTTCCAACCATATGGATTGATCGTATTATGTATGCACTGTGCAACCAGCCCAAGATACAGAGTGTTATGGTATTAAAAAAGAACTGAGCCTTTAACCCCGCCAAGATGATTTTTTTTTTTGTGCGTGGAGAAGCAAAGCCAAAAGATCAATCCAGCGGTGGTCTCAAAGGAATGGAGAGCAATCAACCCGGATGAATGTCGCCCTATCTCGCATCTTTACTTTGCTGATGATTTACTATTGTTTGAGGAGGCAACGGAACTTCGTGCACGTAGTTTGAAAGATCCAATTAGGGACTTTTGTTGGGAGATCGCGTTCTCAAAGAATACACCAGCCAGGTTTTATGACCCGATTAAAGCCATCAACGACATAACACGTCTGATTTTGGAAAGTATGTGTATGGGATCAATGAAGAGGCTGAACAAGCAGTCATACAATGCCCGAAAGGTTCCTTATGGTGGAGCACTGCAACCCATAAGAAAGTTCAGCACTAGGATAATCAAAGTGGGAGCAAGTATGTTAACAGGACTAGGACTTCAAAACATTGCACATAAAAGTAAAGTCCTCCACGCCAAACTCGGGTGGAGTATGCAGCAGAAAGGAGATCAACTTTGGTGCGAAATTCTTCAATCTAATTATTTGGATAAAAGGGAGTTTACGCTTGTGAAAACGCAACACTTACTTTTCCTAGGTGTTATCAGTTTCTGAGGCTCTCATCGATAGTGACAGTCTCACTTGGTAAAGTTAGTGTTCGTCAACATTATGCCGGTAAGTTGATGAAAGCTGTGTGATCCTACAGCTCTTAGGATCGAATAGGTCTTTTGTGATAGGGAATTGCAAATACAGCAAATGCCAAGAATTGAAACGTAACCAACCCAAACGGTGACAAGAGAAACACAAATATTAACATGGAAAACCCTCTCGCGCAGAGGGAAAAATCACGGGGCAAACAAATTCACTAATCTCAAAAACAGAATATACACAACTTATTTTCTTTCCAACTAAATTGGAGAAATCACCAAAAGAAAGGCACAAAGCCAGCTGCTCCACTTCTCTCTAGCCACCACCTCTGGTATGTGCCAAAATGTCACGATAGCACACAAGGAAATCACTGCTCTCTGTCCACGATTAAGCTGCTGTTTTCTCACTGTTTTTGTCAAAAAACCAGTGGCAAACTCAGGCATAAACCTGTTCCTGAAGCCTCCTGTCCTTACACTGTATTCAGCCCAAAACAGTGGCAAATCTCACTCAAATTTTCTTTCTTTCTCTTCACAAAAATGCTTCAGCAATCTCTCACTATTTTTCTGAAAAACAGTGGTAATCTCATTCCTCACCAACACTCCTCACTCATGGCTTTTATAGCCTTTATACAGGCAGCCCTTTGTGGCTTTTCTACTCTATCCAGAAGACTCCTAAACATGCATTATATCCATGTATTACTTCATTGGCTGGGAGTTCTTAGTAAGTTAACGGTGACCGGGTGGGCTTGGCCATGTAAATGTGTTTGATTTCTTTGCTATGACTACCAAAAGTTACTAATCTGTGTACTCCCTGTCTTGATAGTTTGAGATATAAAACTTTCACAACCTCCAGATAAAACATGATAAAAGGAAGAAAATTTGACGAATCATGCATCTACGACAACTCGTGAATGAAAGGCTTACACAAACAATCAGCTCCTACGATTAGCAGCACTTAAATTATAAGTATCTGATTAGTGCATTAAGATAGAACATTGGCCAACACCACCAACCAATATATTTGCCCACCAGCACCACCTATCTATCGCTGCTGATCTTTTATCCGGCTTTGAATATTTTGTGCAGATCTAAGAGGAAAACTCATTGACCAGCATATAGGTAGACTTGTCTTCCAGCCAACGCTTGAACAGGCCTCGCATTTTCCTCGAATCCCTGAAAGAGAACAATCCGGCATGAAGTTATAACTGTTGCCTTAGCATTTTCATAAGTACTCCGCCATAGAATAATCACAGCAAAACCAAGTACATCTAACGAATCGCATGGTACAGTACTAAATCGAACAAAATATAGGACTCCGAATTCCATCTTTCATGTAGAGAAATAAAATTGAACTAATCAATCCTGGACTTAGAATTAAAAGACTTACATCATGAACAGCATTCCTTAGTGCACTCAATTGTTCCCTTGATACTGTCCTCACCTACAAAAGCCAATTGTACGGTACTAGCTTGTGAATGGGGCATTTAAGATTTCTAACAACAGTAGTTCTAACAAGAACAATATCAGTAACAAGAAGTTGAGTGTTGGAAAAAGAAGATCTGAAACCTTATTGACTACTGTCCAAGTAACACCCTCCGTGCATGGCGGAACTGTAAGAGAACCAAAGTATCTGTAGTACTTTCTGCTGCCAAACTTGATGTCTTGTGGGTTGACAATCCCCAAATCTGTGCCTTTCTTGTCAAGTGTTTTTATGTGGGATAGCATCTGGGACCAAAGAAGGAAGTAATGAAACAAATGTTAGACAAAGTGTAAACTAGAACTTACTTTGACTGCATTTTACACGATCATCAACTAATACAGATACAAATGGAGTTTTGTAAATGAAGAGACTCTTTCCTTTTTACTGGATTGCAAACAAAAAAGGCTGCTTTCTGGGAGTATATGGTGAAATTCAGTGATGGTTTCATCGTCCTTAATCACATCGACTTAGAATGTTATATATAAACCAGAATAAAAGTGAACATTCTTGACTTGTATGATATAAAATCTCTTTAAAGGGACGAAGGAAGTCGGCAACATGGTAAGCCAAATGATAGGGCAATGAAAAACAACAGAATTCAATCTCATTACATTTGCAAGGAAAGGATCTGGGCGTCCAAATTTGTACAAAATCCCAACAACAGCTACGCCGTGATTAGGGGTCATATGAACCATATGCACCTCCATAGCAAACCTGCCAAAAATTTCATGTGAGTGTATACCAACACCTCGAGTGGTTCTGCTCGTAAAAGAATTGTGATGCATTTACCGGGTCCGGACCAGGACAGGCCAGGCTTGATGCAAGAAAATGTGCTATCAATGGTGAATTCTTTTTATCTTAAACGAAACTTGAAAAGCAAAACCTACCTTCTGCCATTTATGGTGTGCTCAGAAGGAGAGTGCCAATGGCATTGTTGGAGTTTGTAGTCTGTACCATTTATGTACAGTTCTCCAGCATCTCCATTCCATTTCAGCTGAAAGAAGAGAGATCATAAACAAGTGCTACGAAAGGATAATAATGGCATGGTCGTCAATCTAGTGAGCTTGATACTCATTGTAAATAAATACAGAAATAAAGTAAGAAATTTAAGCTTCAATTTACCTCCATGAGCTGATACAGTAATGTATTACCAAACACATCCTTAATTAGTGCCATAAACAATTACTGCTTTTGATTATGCATAAAGTCATATGTGTGACTTTGCCTTTTGGATAAAACATTTCCAAACAAAAATTGTCCCAGGGACAAGTAACTGATGCCTGTGAAAAATTAGAAACACAAGAACAGAATCTTGTAGCTTACTGAGATATCATGTCCCCTGTTTACTAACTGAGCAGGAGCTGGTTTGTAGTTTCTTCTCAGTCTTCCAAGATCACCAGGGACTGCCAGTTTCCGTTCTGGAACATCGATAGGAGACTGGAATTTTCCATCACCACAAACTTTCCAAGTTGAATTGATGCTGCCCCATTGCTTTGGCCCATTAGCTGCTTCTTCCTTGTAGGAGAACGGACTTTTGTCCTCTGATATTACCACACGTGATTTGGTATCTTAGTTCAGTATAAAGACCGGAAATCAGATGTCAATATCTCAAGAAAGACCGCATGCATAACAGTGTTATTGATTCATAAAGGACCTAAGGACAATTCGATACGGATCTAAAGCATAGCTACGGTAGGCCTAAGCATTCGCACAAAAGCTGTATAGAGGCTTCGTATGTGCTGTTTCCAGGAATTTCACATACAAGACACACAAGGTGTACACATTTGTTCAGGAATGTACATATGGCACCATTTTGGGCCAGATGGATTTGTTGCACACCGCTTTGCCGTTCTCTTTTCTAATTGCGGGTTTAATTTGTGTTAGAATGGATGCAGATCATAATGATGCACAAAAACGAATGGACGCAGATCATATATTTAAGACCAATAACAGAAATAAGAACGAAGAAAAAAGTTGAAAAACCGCCACCCCACATTTCAAGAAACCAAAGCGACATCAAAACAAGAAAATGTTGTACATATATATACATATGCATGGGGAAGAAAGAAGATCATACCAACTTCAGGGCCTCCTTCAGCATGACAAAAGTTGAGAAGGGTTTGGGAGGAAAGGAGCAGGGAGGCGAAGAGTAGAGAGAGGAGACAAAAGTTGGCCATGATAGCTCAAGAGGGTGGTGGTGGTGGAGGTTTCTGATATGGTTCTGTGAGAAGAATTTGTAGGAGGGGGCCGGGGAAAGCTAGCTATACGTGTACAGCCAGCTATGAGATAACAAGGTGGCAAAGATGGTGGTTAAATAGAGGAGGAACATTTGTTTGGGCTTAGTGTTGTGAACGCATGTTTAGGAGACAAAAAGGAATGAAAGGCCTATAAACTAGCAATTCTACAGTATGGTAAACCTGGCCTTTTGGTTGGGGATGTCAACGGGTCCTTGATTCAAGCTACTGCTCAGTTTTCAAACACGGGAAGGGAGGGATGAATTTTGGGTTGTCAAGTGCTAAACCAAAGCACAAACTTTGTTTTAGATCCACATTGCGAGCGGGGGCGGATCTAGGATGTGTTCTTAAGGGCGGTCAAAGTAACCGTCTAAGCTAATAGCTAAAGATTTGCAATTGCAAGAATATAGTGGTTAGTGGCGGATCCAGGATTCTGCATCGAGGGGGGACAAAAAATTGCATATAAAAACTTTAGTTGCTAGTGTTATAAAATTAATGTAATATGACCACGACCACGTTTGGTGCATGAAGCAACATCAAATAAACTTGAATCATTTTTAGCCTTCAATTGCATGAGATATGCGAAAAGAATAATATGTCTATGTCTATTAGTTTCGGCATCACATCTATATTAAAGTTATATACTTGTGTGCACTTATACTTGCATAATCGTTTAAAAATACTTAGATTAAATGCTACTCACGTGTAGCATTTGTGAGTATATCAGTTATACATATATGAAAAATGAATATTTAAAATTGAGTAGCGAGAAAAAATATTAGTCGAACTTTGAGTTTGTCTACAAAAAAAAAAAAGGGAATAACCAAAATTTTCTTGTGAATTGGAATTAAAACAACAAAATAAGGAATTAGATATTCACTCCAAACTTAAACTCTCTCAAACTTCAAATGGTTTTTAGTGGCACTTGTTAATAACACGATTTGAATATTTAAAAACAACAATGAGTTGAAAGTGTTCAAATGCTACAATATATATTAGGAATTTTTAACTTTTTAATTTTAATGCTATAACTAAATGTCATGTTGGTAACATTAAAATTTTTTAGTGACATATATTAGGAGGGGGAGGGGGTGGCATGGTCCCCCCCCCCCGGCTCTACATTAGTTTCGCCTCTGATAGTGGTCTACTATTTTTAGTATCTAAAAGTCATAAAGATTAGACAAAAATGTTCACAGAAGTTTTAATATATTAGTATGGAGCATGTGCATTGCACGTGGATGTGGTTGAGAGTAATTTTTGAGGTGATATCATTAGCTTTTTTAAGATCAAATTATATTCTTATTTTTTTGTGACTTGTTTTAGAAGAAATGTATAGTTGATATTCGCAACTGTAATCAATTAAAGGTTTGAAAATCTTCTTAGTAGGCTTATGGATTAAAGAAATGTTTGATGGTGCTGCTAAAAAGAAATGCAAATGAAAAATTAAAAGAATGAATCTACGTCTTTGTTTTTGTAATATGTTAGATCGATTTATGGTATACACTTAAGATTTGTAATTTTCAAGACGGGATACTTTATGAAATGCAAAGCACCTGCTTTTCAACTACAATGACTGAATAGATTTTCAGTTGAGATTGACCCCATATTTAAGCCTTTTCCAATTTTTTGATGCATATTTAACCATTTTTTTTGTTTTTGTTTTTCCAACAGTTTTTTGTTTCTTAACTGATTTTTCACATATTTCAGTTTCTTTGTTTTAATTTTGCTTTCCAGTTTTCAATTGGTTAATTGTTTGCTAACCCAAAAATGCTATATATATATATATATATATATATATATATATATATATATATATATATATATATATATATCACATAATGTTTATCGTTACATTATGTAGCCCAAATTCATTATCCAATGTTTATTTCATTTCGACCAAATTAAAAAGGGAGTAATAAAATGATTTCTTTGTTTTGTTTTTCTTTCTCATCACACTTTTCATTTTTCAATGTCTAAAATAGATTCATTTCCCAATATTCATTTAATTTCAATCAAATATAAAAGAGAGTCATAAAGGGAGGGTAAAAGTGTTATTGACGTAATTAGCGGAGGACGTTATTGTCCAAAAATACGTTACAACACTCGTACTTTTTATAGGTAGTATAGGTATAGATTGATGCGTTACATTAACATGTACGTACTTTATGACAACATTTAAAAAAATTGTTACTCCATAAATACGACATTTACTCAAATTAACATAACTGAGAAAATAAAATAAGCATATGCAATCAAAGAGAATAAGCATTTTATTCCGGAGTACTTAATCAAATATCCTATCATATTATATCATGGTATCATATGAATATAAAATAGATGAAGTATTATGGGTTCTGGAAACGACGGATAAACCTTTTTAGTGTTTTTTTTCCTTTTGGCTTAATTGGATTGTTAATACTGAGCTTGACTAAAAATATGCAACTAAAACTCCGATTTTCACAATTAGGCACCCAAAATCCCAACTTTTGTCATCTGTTGCAATCGAAGGATTTTATTAAGTGTAGTTTCTTGTCCAATATGACCAAAGTGGAAGAAAGCTTCACCTTGCTTCCCTTTGGCGCCAAAATAAAACATACACACACATATGTAGACCTGGCAACAAATACATAACTGTTAGCCCTAGGGTCGGATAACCTAGGCTTACATCTTGTTTTGATGATAACTACACATTGATTATGTTCTAATGTGTGCTTTGAGTGTATTCTTAGTAGGTATATACATGCACACTCATGAAGACACATTTGAGAAGTTGGATAGATGGATTAAAGCCAAAGAAGCTTAAAGTTATAGTGGACATGCTATAGAAGCTTCATCAAGTCCAATGTCAAAGAGTAACAAAGAATGCATCGGCTAAGTTACTATCGATTATAATTGATCTTTCCTATTATGTAACTAGTCTTGGTTTGATACTTGGATTGATGACTATGACCTAAAAAGACCTTAGGACACCTTGTGCATTGCATGTGAGTTCATAACCTTTCACACAAGTGTGGTTCTTGAAAATGAGTGAACTTTGGAGCTTACTCAGATTTTCTCAAAAAACAATTTGGTGCTAATATTTTCATATCTTGATAAAACTTTTCATTAGCTTTCCAATGCAAAAAATGGCACCTCAATCCGATTTTTCTAGAGAAAGTTATGCCCAAAATAGGAAAGGGGGTTCCGTGAGGCAGCCGATTGGCAGTAGGGTAATACAGTCGACTGTATTTGAATCCAGTCGACTGCATTCCAATGCAGTCGACTGCATTGGTCAAAATTCAGTTCCAACGGCTATTTTCGAGGACAAAACTCCAACGGCTATTTTCGAGGGAATACAGTCGACTGCAATGGCAGTTTTGCCCATTTTATGCCTCTAACGGCTATATTTGATCTCTTCTCTATATAAATGATTTGGGGCTTCATCATACACCATGGAAACCACATTCTAAGCCTCCATTCATTAGAGAAACATCAAGGCTCATAGATTAAACTTATCTCTCTTCATCTTCATGATTTTACATCATTAAAGAGAGCATCTTTGTGAGCAATTCTTTGATTGAGAGTGAGCATCCTTCAAGTCATCAATTCTCTCATCTCTCTATTGCACTAGAGCTTCATTTGTACTCATTTCCTTTCAAGAGGGTTTCTTTGTACACATTTGATCTTTGTAAAAGGATTGTGATCAAGGCTTGGGTTTGTCAAGTCTTGGGTGAGCTTTGTGGATTCAAGGCTTGTGCTTGGTGTGGGGATATCACCAAGTGTTGTAAGGGTTTTGATCTTGACCCGGAAGAATATTGTTGCTAGTGGATTCTGGTGCTCTTACAAGGGACTTCCTTGAAGAGGTGAATGTAGGCTTGAGGGTAGTTCAAGCCGAACCATTTAAATCTCCTTGTCAAGTATCTCTAACTCAATCTCTTTACTTATTGCTCTTTAATTGTTTGAGATTGTTTGGTTAGCATCTTCATTGAAGTATTACTTGGTATAATTGAGATTTATGATTGTGCTTAGTTTAAATTCCCCATTAATTTTTAAAAATCCTATTCACCCCCCTCTAGGGTTGTTTTATTGGGTTCAATAACTTCAATGATTTAGGGTTAAGATGACCCTTTCTGTCATCTAATACCCTCTTGAAGCAACCGTGGGGGCTTGCAGCGGTAACACGTTAGGAGCAATTTGAGATAAAACATGATAATTTTTTCATTTTGTTTTCAAAACGTTAATAAATGAAAATTCTCTTGCTCATCTATTGATAGAGAAGCATAATGGTTAGTATTTGCATATAAACCAATTTCTTTGAAAAAGAAAAATGTAGAAGAACCTGTAGAAGTTTCTTCCGCGCTCTGGCTTATTTTGCAACTACATTTTCAATACCCTTCACATACTTTCGATAATATATTTGACTGCTTGATGACGTAGCGCACACCAGTAGAATTTTGATAGTTATTATAAAGTTGCTCAAACAATGTACTTACAGAAGTTGTAGGCGTGTTTATCGCAGTTGAATCATAGCCATTTTTTTTACCTACTTCTTAAATTGAATAGTTTACACCATGTAACTTGAACCTATGATCCAAAATAGTGGCAATAACATACAATTCCTCCTGATATTTATTAAATTTAATGTCCATTTTTTCCAATATCTCACTAAACATTCCTATATATCTCCAACTGTCTAAAACTTGCGCCATTCTAAGTATTTCTAGTATGGCGAAAGATGATCTGAGATAGTATGTACCAGACAATAGAAGGGTAAACGTGTGAAATACCTTCAAAAATTCAATCAGGTATACAACTAACTGCCATTTATCGAGAATTGGCAAGCCTTGTGAGAACTTGGTTAATTAGTAGGCAGTGAATATAAACTTGTTTGCATATCATAACATGTAAAAGCATATGATATGTGGAGTTTCACATGTGCTGAATATCTGTAATAGGTCTCTTACGAGACATATTATATTGAGTACACAAACCTTTAAATTCTTGTATTCTTGGAGCCGAAGAATTAACAAACATAACCATACTCCTTAATTTGAAAATAATTGGTCTATCAGCAGCTAAACCATCTTGAAGCATATGATATGTGTAGTTCCAATATCTACTTTCATCGGTATGCTTTTTAGCTGGTTATTTAAGTTCAGAAAATTGATTACTAAATATATAGTTTGTGCCATTTTTACTTTATTCAATAATTTTTATTTTTATGGTAGAGTGCTTCGATGATCTCTAATTTAATTTATTGTAATGCGATCTACCAGAAATATCTCCAAAGTAGAAATATTGATCTATGATTGGCGCAATAAAGTGGAAAATGAAAAAATATATATCTCATACATATATGGATAGAGTATTGGGAGGCGTAATAGGGGGAATCACAAATAAAATTAGGAATTCAAGTCATAATTTAAAGTCAGAGTTAAAAAGTGCATATGTTTAAAACAAAATTGAAAAAGAACTATAATTTTAAAAAGTAAAATTTGAAAGGTATGACAAGAGTAAGAAGCGCCCATGGAAGCTAGGACTGACAAGTTTCTCTTACTTCGGATTTGTAATGTAACTATATTAGGTTTGCAAATGCCTTTCCATGACTACGATGATGACACTTGTACGTAAATTGTCTAAACGTGTCTCCTTCTAAGTATTCGGCTGCCATTGTTCATACCCACAAGTTGTTGGGATCCGTTAGAAGGCTTTGCTGTAGTGACCCAACGCTTGATTTCGCCATTTTTCATCCCAGCACGTTGGTGGGATCCGATAAACATGGAGGCATTGATGCATTTACACATACGCTTGAAAACTTTTAGGACTTTCGCGTGAGGTAAAGGGGTTAAGTTTATACCACTTGTGTTTAAACCAAATCTTTCGCTTTCAAGCTTATCGTGCAAATTATTTTGAGTCAATAAAAAAATGTCTCCTGTAATTTATACGTTTTTGCAGGTTTTTTCTGTATTTGTAACTTTTGCAATAATGTTCATTGCAATTCACAAGAACGTTGTAAACAGCTCAAAAAATCAACGTCTATCTAAAATAATCATCAAAGTGGTCATATGTGCGTGTTATGTGCCATTTTTTCTGACTGAAGTAAAAGGGTGAACCAATAACTAATGTCCTCTTTTTCAATTTTTTACCAATCCCCAGGACGAATTCCACTGCTCATCATCTTTCTACCCGTTCTGCCACTATCACAACCACCTCTATTTCTCCTCTTTCCTTCTTTCTATGCCAACCATCACCATCGTCATTCGAACAGATCAGGCCAACCAAAGATTCGTTGGTGCCTTTAGCCATTCGCCTCCGCCACTGCCACTTATCTCTGCCAACCACCATCGTCGCCTCCTATGTTCTCATTACAACTGTTGTAGCTTTGGACAACCATCGCCTTCGCCTTTCATCTTTGAACTGCTGCCTCCCATCCGAGATGGGTATACATCGACCCACACTTCACCGCCAAATCCAGATGCATATATGAGATGGTTGTTAGATTGGATCATAATTCAGTGGTGACGGTGATGGCGGGTGATGACGGTGGAGTAGAGGAGAGGTGGCGATGGTAGTGGTGGTGGTCTCCATGCTCTGATCGCACCAGGTCTTCAGTTGTGAGGATGATTTTCTTGGAAAGATCATTTGTAGTTTCGTATCTGGTGACGACTGTGAGGGAGGCGTTGATGAGTTGCGGCGGTGGGGTGTTGGGAGAGGTAGAGGTAGTGGTGTCAAAGGGCCGGGTTTGGGCCGGTCCATCCCGGGCCCAGTGGGCCAAAAGAGAAAAAAGGTCGGGGCCGGGCCAGAGAGAATGGAAACCGGGCCGGGCCGGGCCAGATTAATGGGGTATCTAGGCCCAGTCCAAACCCTGGCCCTAGGCCCTATATTTAGGGCCGGGCCCTATCTTTTTTTGTAATTTCTTGTTATTCAAATTAAATACTTTAATTGACATAATTTCTTGTTATTATGTAAGCAAATTAGAATTTAATAATTAGCGTATATATATTACCATATATATGTGTATATAAGCAAATAAAATAACTAAAAAGTCCTAGGCACGCACACATATGTAGTAATATGTGTGTATACAATAAATATTTATAGCATTCAAATATTCTAACTGATGAAGTATATATATATATCTATATATATATATATGGGAGCTGATCCCTTGACAGCGTAGGCAAAATAGGATATCTTGCCAGCGCGATCTAGCCGTCCATCCCGAAGGGATGGACGGTCCAGATCACTTTTTTTTACAGCGCTGTCAGTCGTCTGCTACACAGTGTAGCGGACGGATCTTTTTACCATCTTGCCCTCGCTCACCCGTCCGCTACACAGTCTAGCGGACGACTGACAACCTGCGACAAAAAGTAGTCCGCTACACTGTCCAGCGGACGACTGTCATTCTGACACATCTGACACAATTCTGTCCGCTACACAGTATAGCGGACAGTATTGCCCATTCCCTTTCTTTCAGCCCAATTTTCTTTTCCTCATTTCTCTCAGCACAATTTTCTTCTCCTTCAGACTCGCTTCCATTTTCAGCTGCCTTCAAGCTTCGAGTAACACTTGCTTCAAGCTTCGCTCAAGCAAGGTAAGTTTGCTTCAAGTTTTCTTGATGTTCTAGAAATTTGTCACTGTATTCATCAATTTGTGATTTTATACTCTAGATTTTTTGTGATGTTCTAGACATGATGTTCATAAAAAAGGTATAATTTGTTAACTTTATATTTAATTCATTATAGTTTAATTCGATTTTTTGGCATGATGAATTCGTCTATTTATCTTACTAATTTAAATTTGTTATGTTCAATAAATTAGTAATTGTTAATTTGGAGACACTTTTGAGATTATGCATACCGTATGTTTGCCATCCTAATTTTTAGGTAATATTTTCAGTTAGAAATGCCATTTGATTGTTAAGCGTAGTCTATTTCTACACAGCTCTTGTTTCACAATGTCTGATTTCGTGTCGAGCTCCAACGTCCCCGTAGATGCTAGTGATCCGTATCTAGGACGGACATTTGCTACGTTGGAAGAAGCTGAAGCATGTTTTCGAGCGTATTCATTGAGGGTTGGTTTTGGCATTAGAATAAAGACTTCAAGAACGAGCACCATAACCAGAAAGATATGCTCTCGCTTATACGAGTGCCATAGGAGCAGAAACCCAGTGCAAAATGAGACATGTGTAGGCAATGATGACAGTGAGGACGAAATAGGATATCCGCGTAGAAGACGGGACTGCTTTGAGCGCACAAATTGCCAGGTCAAGATGTTCGTAAGCTACAAACCCAAACAAGACCATTGGCTTATTACCAGCCTGGAACTGGCACACAATCACCCGTTAGTAACCCCTTCTAAGGTGAGTGAGATGCATCAACACAA
>JAVXUO010001119.1:0-364539 GCA_033065855.1 Escallonia rubra
GACTGACTTGACTCACCTGGACGGCTGACTGGTTTGGACTTGGATGGGTGACTGACGACTAGGTGGCTGTGAGTGCATGGCGCCGTGTCCAACTGGGGCAGTATCGAGGTGGGCGTGGGAGATTGGGGTCGGTGACGGCGTGGGAGTCGTGCGTGGGGGACTGTGAGAGACAGAGTGCAGCTAGTCTTTTGACCTTTGAGATAGAGGCAAAATGGGTTAAAATTGTCAAATACTCAGATATTTGTTTATGACTTATGAACTAATTACTTCTATCTATTGTTTTTCTCTCTTTTAAAAAGTAAGTGTATGTGTTTAACTTGAGATTTTGGCCTAACAATGTGTTTAAAACAAACTTTACACCATTAAAAGCATTAAAATGAAACATCTTAAGCTCACAACCTTCGTATCATTGAGTTTTAAGCATTTGTTAAAGGTTAAAAAAATTCACAGTCGCGATAACCGATTCCTGTTACATAACATCCGAATCGTCCGATACTGCCGATACAGTTACACCGCGATCGCGACCGTTACGTATCCCGATTCCACGATTTAAAACCATGGCTGGAAGAATCCCACTTGCTCCCTTTGTGCTTCTCGAGGAATGCAATCATCTTTCCCTTGTGCGGGCAATATCTCCCGTAATGCGGACCTACATAGTAGAATCATCCTCTTCTAGGCCCCACATGAACCTTGTGGTCATGAGAGTCACCCAACTTGCGACTTCCCTCGTGCTTCTTATCTCCCTTGTGATGGCGGCGACGTCCCTCGTCCCCACTCTGCTCATCATTGGTTGCCTTGGGCGAGCCACTCTTCAACCTACCGTATCCCCCCATCTTTGGCACGCTCGTGCCTTGGAGATCTCGGCCTCTCGCCTTGCTTGAAGTCTTCCAACCTCTCAATAATCGCCAAGGCTAAAGCTAAGTCGTGAGGTTCCCTTCGCCGCAACTCTGTGGCAACCCACTGCTGCAATCCGTCAACGAAGAAGCATAGTCGTCGCCTCTCGGACATCTCTGGTATTTCGAGCATCAAAGCCAAGTATTCCTTCACGTACTCTCAGATGCTTCCCTTATACCTCAGCCGTCGAAGGTTGATCATCGTCATATCTTCGGCACTCTCCGGATAGAACTGTCTTTTTAGTTCATGCTTGAACTTCTGCCACGTTTTGACATTGCACTTATCCGTATAGCGATGCCTCCACCATAAGGCAGTTGTATCCGTAAGGTATATGACCGTCATCTGCACCTTCTCCTCCTCCTCGTCAATGTCGAGGGCTTCAAAGTACCGCTCCAAGTGCCAAAAGAAGTTATCCATCTGCCTCGCCTCCCTCGCTCCATCGTACGATTTCGACTCCGGCATTTTCTTTTGCCTTGGCTGCATCACGATACACCCTTGCCTCGTAGCTCTTGTAAGCTTCTTCTTACAAGCAGCTAGTTCTTCTTGGAGCTTTGTGACTTATCCCTTGAGGTCCTTGCGCCATTGCACCTCCCACTTAGTGAAATATGCGACCTTCTCCTCGATCAAGTCATCTTGCTCCTCCGCGAACACATCGACTTTTCGCTCCAGCACAGTTAATCGACTGTCTACCTCTAAGTCATCTAATCTATTAAAGATTAGCTCCACCTGACTTGCGATAGTCCGCTGCAAGCGCTCTCCAAGTGCCTCGAGCTCGCTCCTCATGCGTGCTTCGGCATCTCCTATCACACTGCTCAAATCCTTCACCATGCTCTGCCATATGCCAAAATTCGTCTTCCCATCGAATTGTCACAGGCATACTTCATGGTCGTGTTGTTCTACATATTTATTCTCTCAAATCGATTTCAATTTTGCCCAAAAATAAACCTGGACGCTCTTGATACCACTTGTTATGAAATCGCTCTAGATAAATATGTATTGAACACGATAACCAAACAAGAGAAAACAAGAAAAACTGAGAGAACTCAAATCTACTTTGCACAAGTCAGATTTACAACACTCTCTCACGTGTATCTCTCAATTGTTTTCCTACTAAAAAAATGACTATTCTCTCTTGTCCTTAAACACAATACAATACAACTTACATATACTAGCTATAAGCAGTGATCTTCTGTATACAACCAATGTGGGACAAGAAGTATTTTATACTAAGGGCCAAGTTACAACCTCATTTGAGTAACCGATGTTGGACATAAATACAAGATATATATCAACAACCAAAATTATTGTGCATAAGTCACATAAAATTGGCAAGAGTAACATCCATTATTATGCACATAAAACTCACATATTTGAGGAACAAATACCAAAACTTTAAGGAAGAATTATTGGCACCAACCCAATTGTAAGAAGATACTATTATTCCCTACATAATGTTAATTAATTGTCGTGTAAATGTTATTAGTTGTAATAATAAAAAGTGCCCAAAATTTATACAAGGGTTAATAGCACTTGGCTCCCCCGTATTTCTAAAAGTTGCACAAAATTTCTGACCTTAAACGGTGATTGCTCAAAACTATAGGGTGTTTTTCGTAATTCACCAGAAAAAACCCTAAAATTCTCTATTATCCCCCCCTCTCTCTCTCTCTCTCGCTCTCTCTCACCACTTTGTTCTTCTTTGGGGCAAAAAAAAGGGAAGCAGAAATCTTTCTATCCAGAGCGGCCATGGCGAACTACGATCTGACGCCTAGAATTGCGCCGAACCTGGATCGGCACCTCGTTTTCCCGCTGCTGGAGTTTTTGCAGGAGCGCGGATTGTACCCGGACGAGCTCATACTCAAGTTCAAGATCGAGCTGCTCAACAACACCAACATGGTCGACTACGCAATGGACATCCACAAGTCCCTCTACCACACGGAAGATGTACCCCAAGGTTGCCACGTTGTGTGTGTGTGAATTTCACTTTTACTGTGTCTGTGTGTGTTCGGGGCGGCTGGGTAACGCGGGGGGGGGGGGGGGGGGGGGGTGTAAAACTGTGTTTTTTAGGGTTATGCTGGTTTCACTTTTCCTCTGTATGCATATATGTTTCTAATTCTGTTTCGGTATGGAATGTGGGTTAGGACGTGAACACTACCTCATTATAGGGTTATGGTCGATTAGGCTGTGGACCTTCGTAAACCCCTCTAGCACACTGAAGTTATCCCCCAAGTTTACCTACACTCTGTGTGTGTGCCGCGGCGCTTGGGGGGGGGGGGGGTTGAATTTCACTTTATGTGGGGTAGGATAATGCTGTGTCTTTTAAGGCTATTCTGGTAGGTTATCCCCCTTTACCGTGTGTGTGTGAATTTGACTTCTACATTATGTATATTGGGATATGGTTTAGGATGTAAATAGTGTGTGTTTTTGGGATTGTGGTTGATTATGCCATGAACATTCAGAAATCCTTCTATGGCTCTACCACATTGAAGACATTCCCCAATGTTACCTGCCTTGTCCGTATGTGTGTGTGTGTTTCACGTGAATTTTGGTTGACATGGTACGGTATACGAGTGTGTGGATGGGTTTGTTGTTGTGTGGGGGGGGGGGGGGGCGCTATTCTTGTGATGCTTGATATACATAATTTGTACCAGTTGTTTACTTTTTGTGCTTGTATGTGACGTTAAGTTTTAGTTTTCTGTGGATTTAACTCTTTGGTATTAAGTTGCTGTGGTTTTGATCTGTATAACTTCTACTAATTTATTGTAATATTTGTCTGGATTTTAAATTACATTGCTGTGGTTTTTGACATTAATAGATATGTTTGTTAGGTTGATATAATTTACACATAAATGTTGTTGTGATATATTTATATTGGGCTCTGTGGTAGATATAGATAGGTCTGCTATATTTTATGTTTTGAATGTGAATTCTGATTTTATGTTTTTGTAGGTGGTTTATAGGATAGGCTGTTATGTTGATTTAGGGTCAGGTGTTAATTGTTTGGGGTTCTTAATGTTTGTAGACATGGTGGAGAGGAGAGTGGAGGTTGTTGCAAGGTTGAAGGCGTTGGAGGAGGCGGCAGCACCATTGATTACATTTTTGCAGAACGCAAAGGCCGTTCAGGAGCTGAGGGCTGATCAGCATTATAATCTTCAGATGCTCAGTGAGCGACACCAGGTTTGAGCTTCTTTTATTTGGCTTTTGTGGTTTTGCTTTTCTTATATTTTTCTTGTTCAAAAGTTTTGTTCGTGTTTAAGGAGCATACATATATTGAGGTAATTATAGTATCGCAATTGCAAACTCAATAGTTTGATTTTGAAACGCTTATATAGAAAGAATGCGTTAGTTTAACCTAATTTTTTTTACTACGATATGAATTTCGATAGCTTGGTTTCTCTGTTTTACCCTGCACCTCTTGTTATTGTTGTAAGCAATGGTTAGCTATTATGTTATTATTATTGCAAAATTTTTAGGCTTTTGGATATTTAAGCTTTTTTCCCCTTTGAATCAGATTGGTCCCGAGCAGATAGAGGCTCTTTATCAGTATGCCAAGTTTCAGTTTGAATGTGGAAACTACTCTGGTGCTTCTGATTATCTGTACCAGTATAGGGCCTTGTGCACTGACAGCGAGAGGAGTCTAAGTGCACTATGGGGCAAGCTAGCAGCAGAGATTTTGATGCAAAACTGGGATCTTGCGCATGAAGAACTGAATCAGTTGAAAGATATTATTGACTCAAAGGTTCTTCTCAATCTCCTATATATTTACTTGTAAATCTTGGGTGGAAAAGTTCATTAATATCTGGAGCCAATTCTGCAGAATTTTCCAACTCCATTGAATCAAGTTCAAAATAGAATATGGCTTATGCACTGGAGTTTGTTCATCTTCTTCAACCATGACAATGGCAGAACACAAATAATTGATCTTTTCAATCAGGACAAGTACTCTTTCTGAGCCCTATCATATGCTTGTATTACATACTTGTTTAGGTGGTTATATTTAGCAGAATAGGGATTTATTAGGTCAGAACGCCAGTTGGGATTTCCATTACTGGGTAGTAGAAAGAAGTTATTCTCAAAGGCAGGTGCTGACTTGTTGATTCCATAGAGGAAATTGTAAATTGTCTCATGTAAATCAAGAATCAGGTAGCTGCAGTCCTTTCCTTTTAACACGAAGTCACGTGAGTTTGGTTCAAAGTAGAATATGGTTCTTGCATTAGAGTTTTGATCTTCTTCAAGAATGATGATGGTTATATTCTATAAGAATGGAGATTCACTTGCTTTGTTGGGTAGTTGGGAATTCCATTAGTGGCTGTTAGTAAGAGTTATCGCTATAGTCCATGCCTTTTGGTAAATAAATAAATCTATGCTTATATTCTTACTTTTTAAATTTTGAGGTGGCTGCATGCTCTAGTTCATATGTTTTATGTGTTCTGCTTGGCATATGGGCACATTACTACCACTAATTTCGTCTGTGTTGATAACATTATGCAGGTACTTGAATGCAATTCAAACAAATGCTCCTCACCTTTTGCGCTACCTTGCCACTGCATTCATTGTTAACAAAAGGAGGAGGCCTCAATTCAAAGATTTCATAAAGGTTGTCCAGCAAGAGCAGCACTCTTTTAAAGATCCTATCACAGAGTTTTTGGCATGTGTATACGTCAAGTATGACTTCGATGGTGCACAAAAAAAGATGAAAGAGTGTGAAGAAGTGAGCTCCTTGACCTCTAACTCATTACTTACTGACACTTCTCATGCACATGTTGCTGTTAGATATTGTTCATCATCTGTTACTCTTTATGGTAGTTAATGGTGGCTTTCTCATATGTTTTGTTGTTCTTTAGCATGTGTTGTTCTAAACATTTAGATGTTTTTTAGCATGTTTTGTTTTAGCATGGCCTGGACCAATCTTGTAGTATAACTATGATAAGCGAAGATATGAAGTTTTCACCTGGTCACTTATTGGAAGGCAACTGTCTGCTGCATGGTTATTTAGCTAAGAAAAAATATTCTCACATGGTTTTGGGGGTGAGTTAGTGCTAGTAAAATAAAGTGAAGAACAACTCCATATCAAGGCCCTCATGCAATAGAACCCGAGCTATGTCAAGTTATGAAGAGCTTTTTATGCACGTCTATGCTATGGAACAGTGATTCCTTTTGGATAGTAAGGGCGTCGAGGTTTTGACGGCTACAGTGGAGTGTATGGTTGGTTCACTGTACATTTCTTGGTTACCCCTTAGTAGTTCTTGTTAATCTAAGGCGGCAAGAATCTGTTATCGAGAGTTTTGAGAGTGACTAGCGGATTTGTTTGGGGGCTGGGGTCACATTTATCTAAAGATAGTCTGATCAATTTGATTAAGAGCATTTTTCCTGTTTACCAACCTAAGTCTTGGCCATTATCACTGGCGGACCTTTTCTGGTAAGGATGAAGTCTTATTTGACGTGGAGTGGTCCACAGTGGTGTTAAGAAAGGTGGCACTATGGGAATAGATATTAATAGAGTCCAATGGAGAGGAGTGGTTGTTTGCAAGTTTCAGGAAGGTGAAAGAGTGGGTGGGCGGGCTCTGAATGATGTGAGAGCATCTTATGGGATTTTATTGTGGTTCGGCATAATGAAAGGCTAAGAAGCACCGACACTGCCAGGAGGGCAAGGTCTGGTGTCCGACACGTACCGGGACACCGAAACGCCTTCAACAATGCCGGACACAGCTTTCCGGTGTCCGGGTATTTATTTAGTTAAAATAATTTCGGACACGTATGGACACCGCTGAGAAGAAGAAGAACATTTTTTGTTTCTTCTATCGGCATCAAAATCGTCTATTTATGTCCCAGATCTGGATCCATATCGATCTGAACCTTGTGCAGGTCTATGAATAAATTCCACATCGATCCAGATCTGGATCCATATCCATCTGGATCCATGTGAGTACTGCTCTTCACCTCTTTGCCTTAAGCCCCTAGCCATCGATTCTGCTTGTGGTAAGAAAAAATTCTATTCTCGGGTTTGGATATGGAGAGTATTCTGCCGACAAGTATTGGAATATAAAAATCAATAAAAACTTGAATATCAAAATTTCATACTGTTCCCATCAATTTTACATATTTTTACTAAGCTCCAAACTTCTACCATTTGATTCAAATAAACCCTTCGAGGAACAGATTCGTTTCAAAAGTCCAGCATCGACTCAAACTTATACTGATTCAACTGTAAAGCTAGATTGGATTAAATGGTGAAGCATATGACATTTTTTTTTTCAAATCTTGGCATATACATTTAAAAAATGATATTATAAAAACGGCGGTGTCCAAAATCTAAAATTGAGAAATGTTGTCTTCGGTGTCTGAGTCGGTGTCAATGTCGGACACAGTGTAGATGGAAGGTATTAGCTAGTTCAAGGAGAATGTCAGGTTAAGGTGGTTTTATTTTGGGAGGGAGGGTTTGGTGTGGGTATTCTTTGTGGCACTGCCCTTGATAAGGAGCAAACTCTGAGATTTGTTGTCTCGAACTTTACTTTGACATTCTTTGTGGCACTGCCCTTGATAAGGAGCAAACTCTGAGATTTGTTGTCTCGAACTTTACTTTGACATTCTTTGTGGCACTGCCCTTGATAAGGAGCAAACTCTGAGATTTGTTGTCTCGAACTTTACTTTGACAAGGAATGCCAGAGGAGAGGGTGAAGAGGGTGAGATGGAGTACTATCTTGTTACCGCACATTAACCTGTGGGGTGCGGTTGTAAAGTGATATGGAAGTCGAGGGTGTTTGAGGTACCATGGTTGGCCACTTAACCAATGCTAATCTTGGGAAGCAGGATAAGTATTAGATTAATTGGTGCTTCATGTGCAAGGAACATGGGAAAAGTGTGTACCGACTTCTTACAACTTAACTCTTCTAAGTCTTTCTCCTCAACATGTTGGGTTCGTCTACATGTTATCTCGGTTTGGTCACATCTTCATTTAAAATAAAATAAAGAGTAGTCTGTTTTGTTGACAACTTGTAATTTTAACTTCATCTGGGTTTTCTGTTGTTTGTTCAAATAACCGTGCTTCTTTTTTAATGTAAACTTTGTGATGCAGGTAATACTTAATGACCCATTTCTTGGCAAACGAGTGGTTGAGAGCAACTTTTCAACTGTACCACTGAGGGACGAGTTTCTTGAAAATGCTCGCCTTTTTATTTTTGAGACCTACTGCAGAATACATCAGCGCATTGACATGGGGTAATCATCATTTAGACACTCTGGTTGTCAACATCTCTCATTTTCTCCCGTCTTTTCGTGCTTTTGGTTAACCATGTTCGTGTGATGGACAACATGATGGTTTTAATACCAAAAAAAAAAACATGGTGTTGCTATTTCTGTAGTTGCCCAGGGTTTCAAAATATAAATCTAGAATTTTGTTCCCCCTTTCAATTTCAGCTTGTTTTCAAAATAACCAGAGTGATGACTTTGAAAAAATTTAGAAGTGTGTTGGCTATTGAAATGTCAAATTTTCAAGTAGAAGTACAATCGACCCTCTTATAATATGTAATCATGCCATATTGAAAAATTATTAGAAGTATTAGTTACGAAGGAGACGTTATTAAAGAGACATTCGGGACATCAAAGCCGATGCGATGGTAATCCCGTCCTTAGTTCATTCATGCACTTTAATCTACTTAAGAAACTCTTTTTTACATGCATAGATACTTAAATAGGAAGATGTATTAGTCTGGAAGACATGAGAGAACTTCCGATGTACTGCGGAACAACATGGGTTGAGCTTCTTGTGCTTCCTGACATTTAAGTTCTCCTTGTAAGTTCTTGAGATGGCAAGAAAATCATAATGCGTACAGTTATTCTCTAACAGGTCTTTTGTCATGGAATTAATTGACTTGGAGATTTAGCAACTTTAAGAAAATTTGTGATTGTGAAACCAAGTGGTAACTTATAAGAGTATATCTTATAAGTTAGAAGAGGTTATTAATTATACACCATGGAACGATGTCAGTTCCATAAAGAATTATTAACTATTTGAGAACATTAACTTACTGAATATTTGTTATTAGGGGGTTGCCTGTTCTGATTTTTTATGCATCTTTTGGGATTCCTGTTGTTAAATCTACTATGTAATGTTTGTTTTGGGCAGAGTACTTGCTGAGAAATTAAATTTGAATTATGAGGAGGCTGAGAGATGGATTGTGAATCTTATCCGAACTTCAAAGCTCGATGCTAAGATTGATTCCAAGACTGGGACTGTTATAATGGAACCCACTCACCCGAACGTGTAAGTGGGCAGATTCAGATTACTACTGTGATTCATGTGTTCATTCTCTCTTTGCACTCTCACTATCTTTGTTCTTTGCCGATTTCCCAGGTATGAGCAGCTTATTGACCACACCAAGGCACTTTCTGGGCGTACTTACAAACTAGTAAGTCAGCTTATGGAACATTCACAGGTGCAACCTGCTCGATGAGTGTTGGTGGATTTGCTATTCGATGACATTTTGACCTATCTTTGTTGCTTTTGTCGTGGGCGTTAGATTAGAATTCAGAGCCAGTCATATGTTGTCCACTCCAATCATCCTGAAAAGAATGAGAAATCTGAAATTTTGTTTAGACATTCAACTAGTTACCTATGATTCTTGATGTATCTGGATCAGTTGTTGGCATGTAGCTTTCTGGGGTTATGTTGATGTGAAACATTTTGGCACTTTATTCTCCAACCTACACACACGAAGAAGAGCTTACAGAAGAGCCATAGGGCGATGAAATCAGCAACGAGTTGCGAGGATATAGGTTCGACTTAGTCTTCATTGGTTGGATTTTTGCATTTACTCGGATCATTCGTAAACATGGCATGTCGGTAAGTTGTTCCACGGGTTTAACTCCAAATCGCAGTCTAAACAATAAGAGAGGATGGAATTGGGTCTGTGGCTCGTTAGTTTTCAACAAAAGATATCCGAGATATCTCGCTGAGTTCTCCAAAAATAGGAGTAAAACACTCCTTGTCAGTAGACTATAACCAAATTGTACACAGAAAGAGCAGAGTTATGTTGATGAAAACAACACTGCTCTAGCGATGGCAACAAGAGGCTGTCAAGGACATGGAGTAAGTTCATCAGTATAATCCAAGAGATTAGAAGGCATAAACAGGTGCATTTTAACTCACCTTAAGCAAGATTATCACCAATCAAGCCTTACAGTTAAGATCTCCGGTCCGTTGTAGTGTTCACGGAGAGAGAGAGAGTTATGGAGCTTCAACATTGTTCATCAGCATTCATTGAGCTTTCAAAAAAAGCACAAGCATGAAGATAGTGGCACTGAAGCTGCACATTGCTGTGGGTGTCGAGAACCATTCTAACGATCCTCGTACGCTTGCAGTCACTGTAACTATTCCCTTCACAGATTATGTGCAAAACTACCGCGAGAACTGAACCACCCGAGGCACCCTGAACACCCTCTTACCCTCATTGGACAACCGTGGTTTTTGGGCATGAAAGGTAGGTATGATGCGTGCAGAAGTGCATGGAACGGCTTCACTTCCATTTTTTCGAATGCCAGTTTGATATCTATGTGCTTTGCTGATGGATCGTGGGATTGATCATCCATGTCATATACACCCATTAACCCCCATTGGGAAGCCAGCCTTGTACTTATATGATGCTTGTGGTGAAGAATGTAAAGGCATGTCCTTCCTTTGTACCACCAGCGCCCAGTTTTTGATCCATCGCGACTGTGCCAGTTGCCAGGTGCGGTTAAGCACGGTGATCATGAGCATTTGCTTACCATTGCGTATCGCCTCCTACTTCTATATTCAAAGTTTAGGTCCTACTCCGACATTTGTGACCAGGAAAAAGCAGATTGAATTGGGTTTATTGTTGTGCTGAATGCAGACACTCTGCCCATGTCAATTGTCGATGTCAGAGATGGAGCCCTTCAGCAAGCCTTCTTCAGATCTGATTTTGTCCTTCTAAATTCGTATTAAAGGTGTGTCGCAGCTGTTCTCGCTAAAAAAATGTTACAATGTGCTGACTATAATCTCCAAATCAGCAAACAAACAAGAACTCAAAGTCAAGTAAAATGAAAACAATTTCAACCAAAAGCAGACACAGAAAACATGCTTATCCTATTTCCTCATGTAACTGTTTTGCTTTGCTTGGTAGGGGGAAAAGCTGAGATTAAAATGAGAGACGAAGATGCCAATCTGCTCCCTTTTGCTCCTACATGATGAATCTGTTACTTAAAGGGAAAATTGCAGAAATCACCCTCGTGGTTTGGGTCAGTTGCAAAAAGACCCCTGCAGTTTCAAAAGTTGCAAGAAGACACATGTGATCGCAAAAGTGTTGCAACCAACGGTTTTCGTAACGAAATAAAAATATTGTCCAAAATACCCCGCCACCAAAAGTCTCGAGCAGAGACCACCCCAGCCACAACACCACCACTCCAGCCTGTTATTCATCGACGCAAGCCCAAGCTCTCTCTCTCTCACAACCACGCCGCCCCTACCAACATCACCCAGCCATGCCTATCGTGTCCACAGGCCGAAGTCGTTCTCTCTCATCACCACCACAACCCCGCCTAAACCCAGATGTATTTACCCGAATTGCACAAAGTTAGATCTAGGGTTTCAATTGCACGTTGCGATTTGAAAACCTAGATCTTAGTTTGTGCGATTAGGGTTCGAATGATCGGTGCCCTTACCGGAATTAATCTTAACTTGTGCGAATTTTTGTGGGCGATGATGGTGGCGCCGATTGTGGCTGGCAGACGGGGTGGTGGCGGCGGGATTGTGAAGGGCTTACATCGACGGTGCATAGTGACGAGGCTCGGTGATGGCAGAAATGGGTGGTGGTAGTGGTGGTGGATAGGGCTTGGTGAGAGCGGCTAGTGTTTTGGCTTAAGGGGGCTGATGGCGGCAGGCAATTGGGTGGAGCAGGCGGCGACAATGGTGATTGTGAAGAGGCAGGTGGCGGCGTTTAGGGTTTAGGTGATTAGAATAGGAAAGAAAATTAGGGTTCGGGGAGAGAAGAAGAAATAGAGGGCAACTTTGTCATTTTGTTGAATTAATCTCTACCAAACGCACTGTTCTGGAGCGTGAACATCACATGCCGTTAGTTTGAACGATTTTTTTGACGGTTGCAACACTTTTGCGATCATAGGTGTCTTCTTGCAACTTTTGAAACTGCAGGGGTCTTTTTGCAACTGACCCAAACCATGAGGGTGGTTTCTGCAATTTTCCCTTACTTAAATAGCTCATTTTCCCAAAGCTATAAGCATTGCGGAGACTAAGATGGCAGCCAAGCTCAGTCATGCTAATCACAGCGATTCCTTGGTCCTTTTTGATGCGGATATAAGAATGAAGAGTATGATGCTTGCGTTAGACATATCACGGCTCCCCTTTACAAGTGTGTGCAATGCAGCTTGTTAGAAATGCTGCAATGAGTTGCCCGCCATAATTCGCCACCTCTATCACCCAGAGCACCCCCTCGCGCTTCTGCCCAGAAACCCTACCGCTTGTTCAGCTGTAGATTTCTGGTTGTGCTTCTAAAGAATACGCCCTTCAGTGTGCCCTTCCAACCATTATCAGGGATGAAGCTCATACAAAACATCCCCTAGTTCTAAGCAAGAAATCTTCTTTCAAATTCAGTGCTTGTGATTCCTCTTTTTTGGAAGATTGTTGAAGGTTTGACAACTTTGGATTAATTTGTGAGACTTGTAGTTTTGAATCACACGTTTTTTGTGCTCTACTCCCGAGTAAAATTAGGCATAAGTACGATGAACACCCATTTACCCTAACCCACTTTCCGGTTATTAGAGGCCCCTTTCGGATGAATAGTATTGCGACACTTGTGAGAAAGAAATAAATCCCAAGTGTTGGTTTTATCAATGCGGTGATTGTGATCAATCTACGCATGTTGAATGTGCTTGTGGGGGGTACCATTGTTGTTATGAGTCACCTGAATGTTGTCGTTGATGTTCTTGTACGATATAGTGTCACAACAAAGAAGCAGATCACTGCTCGCATGAGGAACATCTCACTGAGAGATTCTGATTTGGGAATGAACACACTCGGACAATGCTGACTGCCTACACGGAAGAGAAATGCGTTCCAAAATCCAAATACAAGCCTTCTTAGATGCAGCTGACACAAAGCGTAATAGGCTGCATTTGGTTCACGGGACATGACAGACTAGTAAGATGGAATATGAGCTGGAAATTTGACCGAGTGAGGTCAAATCAGAAGCAAGCATTGTAATGACATAAAAAAATGTCTAAAATTGAACTAACCCACTTCAAACCGATACTATTTATATGAGACAGAATGGAGTGGGTGGGTTCAATTCTGAAGTCGAGTTATCAATTTCCTACTTCTCTTCGGCAAGGGAAAAGCCCTATATAAAATGGGAATCTCAGTGGGTTCATTATACCTGTAACAAATTCACTCCTGGAAGTTCTTCTCTATCCGGGTTCTACACTCAGATGTAATTTCCGATTGACATACTTGTTTGCTTAAGGATCCTTCACTCTTCAGCTAGAAGGACTGTCAATTATTAACTTGCATACGATGAATTTTTTCATTTTGTGATCATCTATCGTAATTACTTTAACTCTACACTATGTTCGATCTGATTGTAACAGATTTATAACTGCTATTTTTGAAAAGTAACTTTGCTATTCTTAATACCGAAATATTATAATATAAATTCTCCAGATTAACTAAAAAAAAAACTAGGAAGAAGATAGAACCAAACCATCTCCACTGTGACAAGTTGCCACTACAAGACATGGGTTTAACCTCAAAAGACATCCACCATTCATGTCCACTTCTTCCGAGGCTCTAATTTTTTTTTAGGTGCAAAAAAGGTTGGACCGTAAGGCTTTAATCCAACCGGTAATGAGTATTGAGCCTCGGAGACCTACAAGGTCACCACATACATCTGAGCCCCCAATTCTTGCACCTATGTCGAGGCCGAAGCGCACAAGGACCTGTGTGTAGAGCACATGCAGGGCGATAACGTAAGTTTGTCACCAACAAGTGTGGCGGACATAATTTGAATCCAAGTGAGCAACCTAGATTGAGATCTTGAAAATCGCTGAACCAACTCTTGTCGGCTCTTCCAAGGCTCTAATGACTTTGTACTATTTAACACATATACTTTGGACTTTTTTTGGTGGACGTATACTTTGGACTTTGTTGCCTTGGGCTTTTCAATAGGTACAAAATTGCACAAAAGAGTAAGAGCTCAGAAAAAAGTCAGACCATATGAGCTACAAAAAAAAGGTAGGTGTAGGCCACTAGAATATTACTATTTGATTACTTCTTAACTACTACCACACAAGCTGAACCACTACATAAGCTCCAGACCATCACAATCGCAAGATTGGTTGTTGTCAGAAGAACCTTTTTAATGCTGTGTATAAACATTTGCGCCTTTCATGTTCTGGATCTGAGAGTTGACACCATGAATGGGTCTACTTGAGTAGATCTGATTCTCCCATCCGAAACAAAGAAATAAACCAAAGTTAAGTTTAGTGTCACCCTTGAGCTTGAATTTTGTATCTCTTTTCTCCTTTTGTGGCAGGCAAGGTTAAAATTAATTTTTCACTTCGTCTTTCAGCAAAATATATCTCTAAATTCTCCAAATGAGAAGTCACCGAGAATGATCCAGCAAAAAGTAAGAACATGAATGCAATCAAACGCGTCACATTTGCTATAAAAGTCGGAAGCAATGTAGCAAGAACGTTACCTAACGATACCTAACAGCCTAGTGAGGCGTCTCTCGTTGTTTACTGTTTCTACTTTTTTTGGTGACAACAAAGTCTATTCACTGCTTTTTAAGGAACACGTAACATTAAATGGCACACGCTGATCTAATGGAGAAAGGAAATCAAAACTATGCACTTTCCTCCTGTAGTTTCAAAGTAAGAAAACAGGAGCCTTTTTCCAAGTGGAGACAAATATAGCTACATGCTCAACAAAATCCCCCAAACAGTTGCAAGCATCATACCCAAGAGAAAGCTAGAAAACATGAGTTAATCAAGCCGGAGAAAAAGCAAGATGACATCCATGCAGCGCAATCAACATCGTCTTCGGAAAAGAAAACATCCAAGGCCTATGCTACGAGGAAAGGTAAAATAGTCAACATGAAGGACTCGTAAGTGAACGTCGCTGAGCCGGTGTAGGAGGTATCCTTCTCCTTGAACTTCTCGGTTAGTCCCTGCAAGCCAAAGATGATACGTCAATAATCGGGCTAGCGTGTTGAGTTTAATTCATATGTTTGAATGAAAGGTATCTTACCTTCACGGTCAGGCAGCACCTGGAATCACCACGGAGAGAAAAATCAAAAGCAATAAGATTAGTAACTCATACTGTAACGTAATACACTTTCATGAACATATATATTGCAAACAGAATTTTAGAATGATTAGTTTTACTTAAGACTAGAAATGGTAGCATTAACGAAAATTATCTAACGTACTCGATGAAGTTGTCGTATTCAATGGCCTTGTTCTTTCCACCGCTCTTATCAAACTTAGAGACCAGCAAATCCAGAACCACAGGTGACACCGCGAACCCCAGGCTCAAGAGTGCCTCTCTCAGTTCATTGTAATCGATTTTGCCGCTTCTGTCCCTATCGAATTTCTCAAAGATGGACTATAGAAAGACCAGATGAGTTAGGAGACTAGATTAAGCAAGAGCAGAACAGGCTGAGTGCAAAAGGTAAATATCAATGTTTGCTTCAACTTACCCTCCAGTTCTGAAGACTGTAAAATACCGCAGTGAATTCCTTTGGCCCTGTTTCAATGAAATTTAACTTTATGTCAGAGAAGAAACTTAATAACTATCCACAGACAGCAGTTTAGAAATTTAAGGAGTATAAGTTTCCATGGGTTGTATAACGTCGTAAAAACCGTTGTAATACAAAGATTTCTCCTAGAATAGCAGTAGGAGGCAAAACAGCAAGAATGATGGAATAAATACAAGACCTTGCCCATAACTGCAATGGAGTTACCAGGACAAAATAGTAAAAGTGATTACAGATCCCTCTCAAGCCTTAAGCCTGAACCGTACAATTTCCCCAATAACATAAAAGTTTACTTTCACTCAAAATATGATTACCAATCCCCATTAAAAATCTCAGAAAGTACAGAATACTTTACGCATCAAAGGTGATGGATAAAGGGCTAGGTAGCACGGACACGGACACAGTGTCGGACACCAACACCGACGGAAAAACCGGACACCGCAATTTCCAAAAAATTGGATTTTGGACACCGCAGGACACCGCTATTTTTTTAATATTTTTATTATATATATATATATATATATATATATAATAAATATCAAATACATTTCATAATCTAAAATAACAAATAATAATGAAAAATTACCAAAACAAAGAATTCAAATACTAATAATAAATATACACTAACACATTGCATTCTGAAATTAAGTTGACAAAATAACTACTGAAATTAAGTTGAAATTACGTTGACAAAATAACTACTGAAATTAAGTTGACAAAATAACTACAAAATAAGTTGACAAAATTAAGTTGAGAAAATTAAGCATTACTGATTTACTGTCCACGTAAAAAAAGAGAGAGAATTGCCATTTTCGGCAGAAGTAATTGCCATTTTCGGCAGAATTAAACATTCTTGAGTCTTGACTCTTGAGTCAACGACGGAGGGAGAGAGAAAAAAGGAGAGAGAGGCAGACATGCAGTCCACACGACTTCGAAGAGAAGGTACCTGTGAGTCAGCGACGGCGGCGAGGACCTCCGGCAATGATGCAATGACCTCCGGCGATAGCGACGGCGAGTCGCAGCAGCTGCTTCAGTCTTCGCGACGGCGACTGGAATCGTCGGCGTCGGCTTCGGAATGTTCGGGAACAGCTCTGGCGACAGCTACAAGTCGATAATGGCTTCCGTGAGGTGCTTCCAAGCTGACGACCGTAAGGTGAGATTCGCAGATGTGTTTTTTTCAGATTAGGGATTTAGGGCACAATATGTTTCTCTTAAAAAATCCCCAAATATTACATTTAATACCGATTAACCCCCGAAATTAGTTCCAAAAATTCCAAAGTAGCCCCAAACGTTTGGACACTGCACATCACCGTGTCCGACACTCCTCGATGAAGTGTCTGACACGGTGTAGGAAAATTAAAAAATAAAAATTGGATACCGATTGGCGGTGTCGGACACGTGTCGGGCTGTGTCCGGAGGGTGTCGGGGTGTCCGTCCGTTTAGGACACCAAACCCCCCCTAGGAGGGGTGTCCGTGCTTCAGAGATAAAGGGTCTCTTTTCTTTTTCTTTATTTGAAAAAGCTAAAATAACAGTAACTGCAACAGACTAATGGTGGAGAAGCAGAGAACTCACATCATAATCCGCTCCTTTTTCATTCAAAAGGTCAATTTTTTTTCTGGACTGTTCGTGGATAAAACTGCATTTGATTTCACATATCATAAACTGGAACTTACATATGCCAATAGTAGCTAGTTTTACACCCCTTATATGCTCGACTAAACCTCATTTGTCACCAAAATATTCGAACTTTATATCAACAAATAAGCACGCAGAACAAAAAGAAACATCGCAGCATGCAAAAATAGATTTCCCCACATTATTTAGACTTAACACACCTTAAAATCAACAACAAGGGGCGAGGGGCGGATCCATGTGTAATGCAAGGTGAGCAAAGGCAACTTGGTTTCGGGAAAACGGGCTTTCGGTAGTTTAAAACGCAAAGTACATTTTTTGGGAGAAATTTGGGTGTACTAAAGTATGTTTTGCCCACCCTTGTTTTCCAATCGTGGTTATGCCCTGTTGCTGAAAAAAAAGGGTTAATTACACTTATGTCCCTGAGGTTTATGTGTAATTACAGTCAAGGACACAAAGTTTCAAAAGGTAACAAACCGTGTCCACAAACGTTAAAAAAGTAACACTTATGTCCATCCGTCAAGTATCCGTCCAAAAAGTGTACTTTTTCGGTGATGTCATCAATATGTATTTTTTAAATGACAATACTACCCTTGTTAAAAACCTAATTTTTAAAGAAATGAGTTTCTCTCTCCAAATATTTTTAGAAACTCTCTTCCAAATGCAGATTCTTACTTTCCAATTAGGGTAGAGTTCATATTTTTTTCCAAAAAGGTTTCATTTGTTGAATTATGGCTGATTTCAAAATTTACAAATTAGGGTTTCAAAACCCTAATTTGACAAATTAGGGTTTTGAAACCTAATTTGAAAGTTTTGAAATCGGCCGCAAAATCATCCCTTGCTCCCATCGTCGGCGCTGCCGCCGCAACCCAACAAATCAGCCGCAAGTCAAGATCTCAAGTTATGATTGTAAACCCACAAGTCAAGATCTCTCGTCATCGCCGGTGGTCCAATCGAGGTCGATCCGGAAGAATAGGTCGTTCTGGTGCTGATCCGGCGACGACATGATGGAGGAGGACGAAGAGCTCGTGGACGACGTGGAGGATGTGGATGGAGTTTGATCGTCCACGGTGGCAGACTTGTAGGTGCCGTAGTGCAGGGACAGGTGGAAGGTGTCTGATGGGCACTTCCAGCCCAGGCCCCATGACATGGTGCTGGTGTAGTGGTGTGTGAATGTCACCGTGTTGGACTTGGCGTAATGAAGTTCAGATGTGCAGCGGCGTGTAGCGGCAGGTTAGGGAGAGGGAGGGACGGCGGCGTGTAGGGGCAGATGTGCGGGCGGGGCTATAATGGCGCGAGCGGGGAGAAAGAGGGGGGGAGCTGGGGGAAAGGAGAGATAGGCAGCGGGGTTGGGGGGAAGGGAAGGGGGTGGGTAGCGGGGTTGGGGGAAGGGAAGGGGGAGATTCAATCAGTGTTTCCCTAAAACCCTAAATTGAACAAATGTACCCTAATTTGAAAGATTATGGCTTTGAAATCCCTAATTTGTCAAATTAGGGTTTGGAAAACCTAATTTTGAAACTCTAATTTGAAAAATTAGGGCTTCGAAACCTCTAATTTGTCAAATTAGGGTTTTGAAACCCTAATTTGGAAAATTTGAAACCCTAATTTGAAACTGAACCCTAATTTGAAGAGATGATTGGCATTTGAAAATTTGAAGAGAGATCATGGGCAATATGATCATTTCGACAATTCCATTATGTATTTGGCTATTCCGTTAGGTCAAGGGATATAAGTACCTATTTTCCAAACTTATGGACACGCGTGTAATTACACATAAACCTCAGGGACATAAGTGTAATTAACCCTAAAAAAAACTACCAAAGGCAACATGCATACAACTAGGCCCCGCATATATAGGTGTCATAGTTAAGTCTAAGGTCAGCATTAAACTACGACCATCACATCACTCGAAACTTTGGTGCAAAAGACGCGTGAATGGATTCATCAACATGGACCCAAAGGGGGGTATTAGTCTATTACAGTAACATCACAGCATATAAACACATTACTCCCCATACCATCTGCCACACGACTCCCCCACCTGGTAGTTGACCAATAATACAACACCACAAATCTAAACACGAAACTTCCACCTTCCTGGTGGCACAATTAGACCAAACGCTTCATTTTGTCGCTGGAAATAACTATTATGTCGCTACAATTTAGAATGATAGCGACGATAAATGATCGCTAAGATATGATTAGCCGCGCATAAAATTGTCGCTACACAGGGTTATAGTGTCCGCCTAAGACTGGGTTTCAGCAAAAATAAATTAAATCCTGATTAGCACAAAAGAGAAGATATGTGAGCATACCGATCCTTCTGGTATTGGTGCTGGTGAATAGGTACATGAGGAGGTGAACCGTCCTCAGACTAAAGCTCTCGTTGTAGGCCGACAAGGCCCTCTGCAGCTCTTTGTCATCAATGGACCCGCTCCCGTCCTGATCCGCCATCTGAAAGCAGGCCACGACGTTGGGATCCGTGCCGGGTGGGAAAGTGGAGGGCAACAGGGACGCGAAGGGGCTGCTGCCATACGGCGTCGCGGCGGAGGGAGGGTAGCCGGAGGAGTACGGTGGTGCGGCAGCGCCGTACTGGGAGGAGGGCTTGTTGTGGTCTTTGGGGGGCTTTTCTGGGCCACCGTGGGAGGTGTAGGGGGCGGAAGGGGCAGCGTAGGGGGTACCGTAAGCGGGCTGGGTGTTGGGTGGTGGGGCGGCGCCGTAGGGAGGTTGTTGGGGTGGCGGGGCGGCGCCGTAGGGAGGTTGTTGGGGTGGCGGGGCGGCGCCGTAGGGAGGTTGTTGGGGTGGCGGGGTGCCGCCGTAGGAGGCAGGCATAAGGGGGTCGCTGGGGAGGTGGGGGGCCGTAGCCGTAGCCTGCTGGGTTCTGCGGGTATCCAGCCATTTTTAGAGAGAGATAGAGAGAGAGAGAGACGTTTCTCTTCGTGGAGAAATGGAGAGTATAAATAGCATGGGCTTGATATTTTTGGGGTCAAAATTTTGCACATGATTACGATATTTCCACTTAGTATTTTATTCTTTTTTAGAAAAAGGCTCCTCATTTCACAAAATCTGAAAGCAAAGACATTCTATTTAAAATTACTTACAATTTTGATTTTTGGGAGCTGATCCCTTGACAGCGTTGGCAAATGGAGTTAAGTTGCCAACGCGATCTGGCCGTCCACGCGCGATCTGTGGACGATCCAGACCTTTTTTTAATGTTTTTCTTAAGTTCGTCCGCTACATAATGTAGCGGACGATTTTTTTGACAAAAATACCCTCAAACTTAAAAACAGCCCATCCGCTACATTATGTAGCGGATAGTTTTCTGACATTTTTGGTCTGTCCTTTCTCTCATCCGCTACATTATGTAGCGGATGGGTTTTCTTACATTCTCTCTCTCTCAAATGGGTTTCTCTCTCTTCTGTATTCTGATGAGCCAATGGACACACTAATTCTTTGCCAAGCTCATGGACCTTAGCAGCAGGTACTAGTGCAGAAATGGGTCACTGACCAGCAACTGTTAGCAGTTGAGATACTTTAAAGGTGCAATTACAAGCGAGAGAGGGAAGGTGCAATTACAAGTCAGCTGGGGCATTTGCTTCCTTGAAACTATGACCGGCCACGAGACTGTCGTAGCGATCTTGCATATTTTCTAATCACATAAGCCATGCTCCAGATCCAGCTGAAGTCTGTTCTAAGGACACAAGAGTAAGCCATCTCTTAGAGCTAAGGTCCATACGAGACACAGTAAGCTAAATAACTGATCCAAGAGCATTACGAAAAGTTCCACCCCCAACACTAACCAGAATTCCTGCCAAAGTCCTTCCTGTTGGAAGATCGCCGCCGGACACGGGAGGTGCTGTCCAACTACCCCGAGGGAACCACCGTCTTGAAGGAACTCATCCAGAACGCCGACGACGCCGGCGCCACCACGGTCTGGCTGTGCCTCGATCGCCACTCGCACGCTCACAAGGGAGAGAGAGAAGATGAGAGATGAAGGGGAAAGATGGCTGTTCCAGAAGAGAGAAGATGACAGATGAGGGGGAAAATGAAAGATGGCTGTTCCTGACGGATGTCTCTGTAAAATAGTCCGCTACATAATGTAGCGGACAGGTGTGATCGGGATTGAGGGGTATTTTTGTCAAAAAAATCGTCCGCTACATTATGTAGCGGACGAACTTAAAAAAATCGTAAAAAAAAGATCTGGACCGTCCACAGATCGCGCGTGGACGGCCAGATCGCGTTGGCAACTTAACTCCATTTGCCAACGCTGTCAAGGGATCAGCTCCCTTGATTTTTAGTTTCTAAAAAAATAAATATGTGTCTGATTATCTAATTTTTATTTTAAGTTTTGTTTTTTGGGTGTTTGATTGTCTAATTTTTATTTTTAGTTTTTTCTTTTGTGGTGGATGCTGTGGCGGTGGTCGGCAATGACGATGGGCGGCGATGGCAGTTGCCGGCGGCGGTGTGGGGGGGGGGAAGGGATAGTGGTGGTCTCAAAACAAAAATTCAAAACCTCTAAAATTGGAGTTTTAAAAAACAGTCATGTTTTAAAATTTTGATTTTCAAAACTGAAGAAAAAAAAACTGTGTGCCAAACGCATTTTTTTTCTCCAGTTTACAAAACTGGAGAAAAAACTGGAATGGGGCCAGCAATAAATGCAGAGAAAATTGTTTGTTACTATGTAAAAACAACTCATGGCATCCATCTCATTCATCTTTAATTATCCGCAATATCTCTATTGTACCGAAAGGTTTGCTTGTACGTTTCTAGAAATAACTTTTCAAATTATCACTTCAAGAAAGTAATTTTTTGGTAACGAAATTATACAATTTTGACAGCAAAATCGTGCCAAAGTATCAAAATCATTTCATTATATCGCTGTCGAACACAACATAGTTACATGTCCCATTAGACCTCGTCAACTAGTTGATGGGCATGAATGATTTCGACGACATAATAGCATTTTTTGTTTTGAGATCATAGTGCAAGGTTAAGAATTCATCTCATGGTGGGCGGGATATATGAAGTACAATAAACTTTGATAGCGTTTGGTAACATTTTTTTTTCAGTTTTATAAACTGAAGAAAAAAAACTCATTTGACAGACAGTTTCTAATTTTTTTCCCCCTTTAATTTTGAAAACGAGTTTTTAAAATAGGGCTTTTTTGAAATTTTTTGGAGTTTTGGGTTTCTAGTTTTAGTTTTTTTTTTAGTCCCCCCCCCCCTCGGCCACTGCCACCGCCACCAAAGAAATAACTCAAAATAAAAATCGGGTAATCAAACATCTAGAAAAAAAAACTAAAAATAAAGAGTGGGTAGTCAAACACTCATTTGTTTTTGTAAAAAAAAAACTAAACTTGTTTCGGTTTTGGTTTTTGTTTTTGTTTTTTTTTTAAACTGAAAACTAAAACTGTAAGTAATTTCAAACAGACCCTTCGTTTAGCCAAAAGAGTAAAGAGCCAATGCCACCCTTCTTATTACATGACAACTTGTATTTTTTACATAATCAATATATATGACGAGTTTTCTCCATAGACATATTGTTAACCAAAAAAAGTTCATATTATCCTAATGGCACAAAAAAGAAATGGGAAGGAATAGAAAGAAGAAATTCTTAGAAACTCAATAGGTTAAATTGTATTAATCAAATGTTGCGAAATAACTTAGGATGTAATATGAAGGAACAATTGTTGACAAACCTATTGATTTGAATAAAATATTTTCAACAACGCGTGATTTTTTTTATTTTATCAAAGGTCCTTTGTATTCATTTAAGCTCAAACAACATTTACAATCTAGTCTCCTTTTATGTACAGTTCCTCATGGTAGAGTATATTCTAATGCTATGTACATCAATCTAACAAAACATTACTGGTGTCTAGTCCCCCAAGCTTGACATAGTGTCTTGTTCCTATCAGTAGAGTAGGATTTCTTCCAACTAGATGTTCTGTAACTCATCCATTGCTTTATCATCTGTAGACATCCTTCCACTGTGGCTTGTTTATTTTCAAATATTCTAGTGTTCCTTTCCATCCACACCCCATAGGTGATCACATAAACTAGTAGTTTACATAATCTGGCTTGAAAGCTTTCCCCCCCTGCATTTGGTTGTTATATCCCCTAGAAGCTGCTGCCATGAGATTAAAGGTATATGCATCTTCATTTTACTGAAAGCTTCTTCACATGTTCTCTGTGCAAATGAACATTGTACAAATAAATGATCCTCTGTCTCAGAATGTTCCTGGCACATTACACATTTATCCTCTTGAATAACATTCCAAGTCTTTAATTTGGCCTTGATCCTTAGTCCCCCTTTGCACAGTAGCCATAAAATCAATGCACATCTTGGTATATGTCCCTTGAACCAAACCAACTTCCACCATGCAGTGTTAGTTTTCTCTATGTCTTATCCCTTCCCAAGCTGTTCTGATACTAAAATCTCCATTATGGCTGAGTTTCCATATGATTTGATCTTGATGGTGAATATTAGGAGCACTTAAATTGGTTAACAAAATGTTAACCCTTTTTAGCTCCTCTGATATGCCAGGTAGTTGTTTCCAAATACCATTCTGAATAATGTCATTTACCTTTGCATTAAGAGGTAGACCAAAGTCATACACTATTCTTTGTCCATAATGCTCAATTAGAGGGACCTTCAGGATCCATCTATCATACCACAGCCATGTGAGCTCTCCAAGCAACACGTGAATTATTAAAGCAACGCGTGAATTATTAAAAAAAGTAAATAAGCAGCCTCTAGTATCGCATAGCTACATAAATCGGGATTTACTTAGGATAAAGTTGATATTATAGCATTTTGCAAAGTAAGTTTAAAGTTTGTATTGTATCTGCAGAACAACCAGTGAAGAAGGCACACGTGTTGCTTTAATTAGCTATGACAAAAAAAACCTTTAATCTTTCAAAGAAAAGTGAAAAATGGTGTTACGTATGTATTGATTGATGCAAAGAATATGAAATGGAAAAGAAATAAAAAAGATAAATAAAAATAATTTTGAAAATTTCATTTAATGTAGTTTACTTTTCAATTTAGTTAATACAAGACTTAATTGAGTATGTTACCCAAATTTTTATTTATTGCACGTTAGGCTATCACTCAACTCTTATCGAACAAGAGTCATCTCAACGAAGTACCTTCGCACGGTCTTTTTTTGGCGAGCTAAGTTATTCATTTCTTTTTCTCTTGTTGAGATGTTAAAATAGTTAATTTTCACACTACTAACATTGTTGTAAGTTGTTTTTTCTGTTTTACTTCTTATCTTTCCTAATTTTGCACTCAACTTGATATGATTGTCGATTATGTACTTTAGGTTTACGTTATTAATATGTTCCAAGGTATTTCATTTTAATGTTGAAATACAACTTTCCTGATATTAAAATTTACACGCTCTTATAGCATATTAGAATACGGTTTTATCATGATATAAGATGGCATTTACCAGACAAAAGAATTTTCTTGAAAATTTTAGCAATAAAGGTAATAAGTTTTTGCACCGTCAAGTGGGCTAATTTGCCCTAGTGACAATAATGTCCCAATTTGGTAATCTTAAATTATGAGATTTTTGTTGAACAACAGCGACACGGTATCCGCGGCGGCGCATCTGTGTGCGGCAATCTACACGGTACTCGTGGCTGGTACAGGGTACTCGTCCTGAAGGCAGCTCTTGTTTGACTTTGTATCAAAAGTCAACCTTTTTGGTCTAGCCCCACCCAAACAGGAAATTTCCCATTTTTGGATGAAGTTGACGACTTGGCTTTAGAATTATTATACTTTATATATATATATACTTGGAGTAGTTGACTTTTACTTAGAAACTTTTTTAAAAATTTTCCCGTTAGAACTGCAATTCATATATATAACCCACTGGTATGGGGAATCGAACTCGGGATCTCGAAGTCACTTCTCGAGGCCCCTTGTCATCTCCACTAGGGATGGCAATGGGGCGGGTCGGATGCGGATTTTATTAAATCCGAACCCGCCCCGCTCATTCAGAAACTCCACTCCGCCCCGGCACCGGGTCAGAAAAATGAATTATCATCCCCGATCCTAAGGTAGTTTAGGAAACCCGACCCCGCCCCGATCTTTCCTTACTCGCGGCCACACAACTTGAGCCATAGAAGAACAACACATAAAAATTACTCTGAGCACCGCCGGCATCCCCTATCCACGGCACAACCGACACACACCAATGACACCATTATCACCCAATGGCAAACTGGACCACCACGACTCTAATGTTGCACCATCGCCGGCATCTTACTCGATTTGTTGATGGCAGACTGGCAGGTTGGATGTGGACAGACGGTGGAGGTGTTGGTGCGCCGTTTGGTTGGGGAAGTGGGTGGACGGTTTGGTGGTGGCGAGGTGGAGTAGTTTGTGGCCGTGAGGAGGCCGATCCTGACTTTGGGTGGGAAGTAGCAGCAGCGGCTATCCTGACTGTGGGTGGGAAGCAGCAGCAACGGCGTAAAGAAGAAGAAGAATAGAACGACTGGGCAAGGTGGAGTAGTTTGTGGCCGTGAGGAGGCCGATCCTGACTTTGGGTGGGAAGTAACAGCAGCGGCGATCCTGACTGTGGGTGGGAAGCAGCAGCAGCGGCGCAAAGAAGAAGAAGAATAGAACGGCTGCTTCTAGGCAGCTATATATATATGTTAGATGGACGGCCGAGATTGGCTGATTAGTTATGGTTTAGGGTTTGTATACCGGGGCGGGTACGGGTCGGATACCGGGGCGGGTTAGACAGAAAACCATACCCGACCCTAACCCGCTGCGGAATATTAAAAAAATTACCATACAACCTGGTCAAAGTCAAAATAACCCCCTCCTAACGGGGCGGGGCGGGGCGGGGCGGATATCCACCGGATCGGATTTAAATTGCCATCCCTAATTTCCACCACCCCTTTGGGTTTTTACTTAGAAACTTAAGGTATGTACCTTTACCATTTTTATTCTTTATTTATGTAATGACGACTAAAAAGATTTGTTTTCGTGTATGCCTTTATTATTTATTATTTTTCATTTTTATTTTTGGTAAATTTATTAAAAACAGTGACAAAAAGTTGAAAGCACTTCAAATGTGTTTTCAACTTTTCTCTGACATACTCTCGCCCTCTGTCAGAAAAAGCACACAACCCACTCCATTGTTCATCCTTTTCGTTTGTCTGTCCCTCTGCTCACGGTCAGATCACCGATCCCCCTTCCAGTGTTGCTTGGTTTGGTTACTTAGCCGGGATAGAAGTAGTGCTTAGTAAGCGGCGGTCTAGCGAGACCGCGGTTGGATTTTTCTTACTTCTGTTGACTACCACAATTCGACACCACCAGTAACCACGCCCCTTTCTCAGCGCCAACAAGAAGTCAACCACCATAACAATAACATTTCTGGTGATATCCTGTCATCGTGCAAATGGTTCTGGTTTTCCCTCTTTTATGGCATTCAACTTCAGATCCTTCTTTCCACCAACATAGCCGATTTCAGATCCTTTTTTTCCGTTCAATATATCATCTGCCATGGTGGGGGGTTAGAGAAAAGGGGGATTCTTGGAGTCCTGTAGAAATGAAGATGGGTTTGAAGCTCGGGGAGGAGGAGAAACACAAAGTTGTTTGAGGAGGAAAGAGAGGGATGAATGTATTTGAAAGGCATAGAAGATGCACTACAAGAAATAAGGCTTTTAGCGACGGGGAAATTCGTCGCTAAACGCCTCAAATCCGTCGCTAAAACTTTTAGCGACGGATATACAGTCGCTAAAAGTCCCTCGTATAAAACCCCGTTACTAAAAGTTTTGCGACGAATTTATTTATAAATTTGCGACGGAATTTCCGTCGCTAATTCTGCTTTACATGCTTTAGTTTATTTTCTTTTTTTGTGAAATTAGCGACGGATAAAATTTTTAGCGACGGAATATTCTGTCGCTAAATGAGATTTTTAACGACATAAAAAGCTTATAATTAAGTACGCTTTTAGCGACGAAATTAATTTGTCGCTAAAAGTCATTTTTTTAAAATATATTTTTTTAATTTTTTAATGCCCAAATCTGTAATAAAAAATTCAATCCTCAACCTACTTAAAATATGGTTAATCAGGACTAATTAGGGCTAATTATAGCCAGTGCTGGAACCATGATGAGATTCTAGGGGGTGCTAAGAATGTCGCGTTAACCTAATTAACCCAAATTTAATGCACAGTCAACAATCTCAATTCCGACACCTCATATAGGGTGTCGATATGGTGTCTGATACGTGTCCGACACCTCTGGACACGTGTCTGATACGTGTCCGACACTTCTGGACACGTGTCTGACACCTACCAACACGTGTTCGACACCTCCGTCAACAGTCTCAATTCTCAATTCTCAAATGCTCAATGCAATCCAATTGGGTCCCGTCCTCCGTCAACAATCTCAATATCTCAAATGCTCAAATGCACGATTAACAATATAAAATCATCAATTAACAACCTAAAATTATAACTCAATAATCACAATTCTCAAATGCACAATTAACAACTTAAAATTATCAAACAAATAATCAATGTTCAAACGGAAAAAAAATGTTCAAAATGCACATATCCGATGCGATTAATTTAATTTAGGGTTTAATTAGGGCTCAGAGTTCAACATTGGGGGAAAGTTTTTTCACAAGTGCTTTGATCAAATACCAGCATTTGAAAACGCATATGCCCCATGTGTTCAAAGACAACAAAGTCCTTAATATTAAGGTCATGCTGCTGCACCAATTTGTTCTAACCCTCTTTGAAACAAATTTTCTCTTGGCCGCGCTTCTTCTTGATTTTAACAAGCCATGACCCCTTGCGGCTGGTTAAAGTTGTTTCCTTTGATCTCACTGTGGTAAGCTGACGGCAAAAGGCTACCGGTATGGCCTAACATATTCATAATACAGTAAGACAAGTAAGTTTTTGACCAAAGATAATAGTGCGTACACACACGAAAACACAGAGAAAGAGGGATGACATACAAGTTCTATATGAAAACCAGGCATCATGACCTTGAAGAAGTGTCTGCCGACTGAAATGTCCTTGTTCACCGAAGCAGAAGCCATTTAACCTACTTTAACATGGAAAACCAATCGAGCATTATTCAATTGATGAGCATCAATTTCATAGCTTAATTAAATCTATTAAATGTCACACTGTATAAGACCTTTAAGCTTTTAGTAACGAAATCAATACCACGGGCCCAAATGTGACATTTCAATTCGGTGTCGGTGTCGATTGCACTCAATCCAATTGGGTAGAAAATTATGTTAAAGTGATGCTAAAAGTGCAATCCACAGTGAGTTGTAGCTAAAATGATAGAAACAGATAAACATCAACAACAGTACATAAAACAAACGTAAAGAACACAACAAGCACATGGAGTCAACTTCCTAGTACTAGACATCTGAACATCAGATGGAAAATTGGAGATCACATTGTTTTATTGACCAAATCCTTCGCTCGGCCTTTTTGTTAACCAAGTAACAGAACACCCCAGCCGGCTGAAGAAACCAAACTAAAGCACCATTCTTTTTAAATGTGTCAAACTAGCCTACCTGCATACTTGTTCCGCGAAGCCAACTTGATGTTGCTAAGAAGCTACTACATTCAGATATGCAATCTCAAAACTAAATAGAAATAATATGCAGAAACATGGGTTTAATACACGTAGGTACCCTGGAACTACCACTTTGTCTCAATTAAGGGTCCCAAAGTTTAATTTTTACACATAAGGGCCTGCAACTACAAATTTTCAATAAGTGAGTACATCCGTCCATTTTCTTAACGATCCAGGCTTTTCCGTCAGGGGCAATTTTGGGAACTCATATTTGATTTTTTTATTGTAAAATTCCTTGATTTTTAGAACCCTAATCCATTAATATTTGGAACCCTAAAATTGATATTGTTTTATTCATACCAAATATGGAGACAATCCATTTCAATTCAACTACCAAAACCTTAATCCTCAAAGCCCGAATGGCTATCGAGGCCATAAAATCTCAAAACTGGCAGCGGGATCGGCCTCGCCGTGGAGGTAGCCGTGGGAGATGAGCTGCGATCTTGAGGTTGTTGGAGGCTGCGGCGTCGATGATGGGTCCGAGTTAGCTAACGAGAGGTGGCCTGCGAGGACACCGGGAAGGGATGAGGTGTCAGCGGCGGCGCCGTCGACGTTGATGATAGGTTCGAGTATGGTCGATTGGGTGGATGGCAGTGGCGGCGTAGCGGGTTTTTCAGTCGATGACAGACTTAGGGCGGTGGGCGAGCTTGAAGTGATTGCGCCATGAGGCGTATTTGATGAGCTTTTTGAGGAACTTATTCCCGGCGATGGATCTGGTTGCTGGACAGGAAATGAGGACGCGTTTGACTTTAATTGTGTGGTGGTGGATCACGGCTGGAGGTTGGAATTTGGAGGTATGATACAATTGAGTTTCAGGACAATGTTATGGGTGGTGATTGGTCGGAGAAGATGAAGATTAGGGTTGAGTTGACTCACCAGCTCTTTGAAGAAGTGTGTAGTAAACTGAGTCAACTCACTTTGGAGGTACCAATTTTAGGGTTTGAAAAAAAATAAAGTTGGCTTGACGAAATTGCCCCTGACGGAAAAGCCTGGATCGTTAAGAAAATGGACGGATATACTCACTTATTGAAAATTTGTAGTTGCAGGCCCTTATGTGTAAAAATTAAACTTTAGGACCCTTAATTGAGACAAAGTGGTAATTTCAGGGTACCTACGTGTATTTGACCCCAGAAACATTCTATGTGAATTGTAGAAGAACATCATGGGATGAAACTGTGATAACAACAAAATGCAGTTTTATTGCATGAATTGTAGCAGCTTTCTATCCATTGAAGATTTGATGCATGTTGATGGAGCGCAAGAAAGCTATGTCATTTGATAGCCTCAATTTTGAAAACGCATTTCAGGATAAAGTTACTTCCGAATGAAGTCTATGCTTTTTCAATTGTTCTTATGTTAGTTACTATTCTAGTCAACCTCTCCATTTTTTTTATTTTTTATTATCTGTTTCTAAACCAAATTTCTCAATTATTTTTCATAGATGACAAGGATCCAAAGACCAAGACTGTTTCTTGTTCTTATTTTCCTTTTTCCTTGTGCAGAGACAAATGAGAGGTATAAAGGATTTGGATCATATAGAGTTGTAACTTCAGTAATGAATTTTTGAAAACCATAACAACTATTTGTCACTAACGATGTCAAGAAAAAATGTAGAATGACAGATAATGTGTTGGGGCCTGACAATACTCTCTGATGATGGGAACAAGAACTAGATAGAGGCATACACAGTGCAACAACTATACACAAGCCAAAGATATGAGCATGAAGGGCTTTTCACAACCATGTCTAATGGGAATGGAAAAGCATAAACCTTACACAACAATGCTCAATATACAATTCATTTATACAGGCATGACCTTACTATCCAAGGCATCAATATCTGCAGGAGTAAAGCCTTCTATTTTTGTGGCTTATCGACAAGCATTGGCTGCGCTTTTCTTAGCTCCATTTGCTTTGTATTTCGAAAGGTAGAAGTATCTACCTAAATCCTCAAGTATCATTTATGTTTCCTGCCTATGGAAGGACTGTACTTAGTTTGTTCTTTTGTCTTATTTTTTCAAATTATGCAGTCAAAATTCTCCTCCTCAGCCATTCAAATTGTTGTCCAAGATTTTTTTTGTTTCAGTAATCGGGTACGTGCTCATAACACTTACTGTTATACTCGATATTTCGAGTAGCTGTTACAGAAAAGCATAATCCTATTTTTTCTGAAAAATCAATTTCTTAAAAAATGTAAGGGTTACCGCGAGCCTAAATCTGAACTATATGGGATTGAACTTCATATCCGCAACAATAGCTACTGTTTCGACTAACAATACTCTAGACAATGTTGCACAAGAATTGAGTAAATAAGACTAAATAGAACTTACCTTAAGGCACAATAGCCGGCAGCAGTGGAGGGGTCACCGTGGAGGGGGATCGCTGGAGGTGGGTCACCGTAGAGGTTGGTCGCCGGAGCTTAGAACAGCGGTGGGAGATTTTTCAGAAAGAGAAACGGGGGAAGAGAAAGAAAGGCAGATCTGGTTGTTTTAATCGAGGACTTTTAGAGACGGATTCGTCCCATTGCTAAAAGTCTGTCGGTAAATCACGATATTTATCGACGAAAGTTTTGGCGACAGATTCCTTCTGTCCCTAAAACAATTTTAGAAAACCCTCGAAAAAATTAATTTTGTAAAAAAGTTTTAGCGACGATAATTATGTCGCTAAAAGACCGCCGCAAAAACATTGTCGGCAAAAACTTTCGCCGACACTAACTTCGTCGGTAATAAGTTTTTTACGATGGAATTTTATCGACGGTAGTATCCGTCGGTTAAACTCGTTTTATCGACGGATTGTTCTCCGTCGGTAAAACTCCGTCGCTAAAAACGTGTTTTCTTGTAGTGATGGTTGGGAAGTTTGAAAGGAACTGACAAGTGGGACAATGTGTTCAGTTTGGTAGATAAAGTAAGGGTATAATGGTAAATTATCATTTCTACAATAAGGGTAATATGAGAAAATTTTGATCATCAAATGAATAGTTAAAGAGGTAAACATACAAGAATTGACACAAAAAAGTTCCTGAAAATGAGAATAAAAATGGTACAGTTACAAAAGCTACTAAAAGAATAGCTTCAAAAAAGGTGGGCAAAATAACAAAAGTATACAGTCATATTTTCTAACTGGATATGAAAATGACAAAAATAAAAACGCAAAATAAAAACAGAAAACAGAATGGTAAACGAGCATAGCCTTAGTAACTTTTACTAATTAAATTTGCTTTCGGGAACTAATTTAGTTCCCTTTACTTATAATACTCTAAATTAGTTGATTTTAAGTATGTATTGCTATCCGTTACTAATTAGACCCCCACGGCTATGAGCATAGGGCTTGTGTTGTGATAGCCATTACGTTGTCGATCGTCATGATATCCGTTAGCTAAAACTATCTTTTGAAGTCCAACCAAATAATTGAAGATTGAAAAATTATGGATCTAATATGTGGTCATCAATGGCTTTGTTACATGCTTAGACCGAAATAGAGAATTATGTGCATGTGTGTGTGTGTGTGTGTGTGTGCACGTGTGCGCGTGGGATAACATATAGAAATTTTCCCATCAGACTCTTGCCGATCAATGCCGAATTATATTTTTTCCTTGCATTAGTCTTGCTCTAAATGCGCTATCATCCTTTATACTAGCCCAAATAAAGCTTTCATAGCTTTAACAAAGCTTCAACAAATAAACTCATACAAGTGCAAACTTTACCTCCAAGCATTTTACATCTATCAAAGAAAAAGAGCAAACTATAGAGGATGCAAAAAGGGGAAGAAAATAGAAAGTAAATCAACCAAATAACTATACCAATCCTTAATAAGGACGCTCATTTTAAATATAAATGGCGCGAGAAGAGATAGAGTAACACAAAATAAGTTGACTCTATGAGAAACATGTGGTCGACTGCTGAGTTGAATAGTTTTATCAGCGGCTGTAATTCTTACCCCAATCTTTATATCAGAAGAACTGAGTACTCCAACATAGTAGAATAGGAATAAGAGAAAGAAAAATATAGAAACAGAATTTAGCGTAAACCGCCATCAAGATACGATGTCCATTAATAGTTTGGCCAAAATCCATCATAAATCCCACCTCCGATTTAGAGGTTGATCCCGTCCATTCCATTCCTTCCATTGTTTATGTTTCTCATTCACAGATCTTGAAGATAGCAGCATCATTCGTTTAACCATATCAATATGGCTAAATCTCCATCTTAAGCCCTAATCCTTAACCCAAGTCTCTGACCCCATTCTACTAGCCATAATATCTTCACCCACCTCATAATTGTCTCGCCTCCTAACCCTCTAGAACCAGTCGAGCCAATTTGGCAACTTTTAGGCAGTAGGTCCCAAGTTTTGCCGATGCAGACACTGCAACCTTGATGGTGCAGAAGGTGGAGGAAGCCACACACCGTATCATCTTTAGGCGGTTAGCACCCGACTGGCTACCTTTTCTACCTTGATCCTTTTCCCCCCTCAGCAAGGCTCCTATGGCATGGCTCAAGTCGTCCAGAAGGTGGCCAACACGTTCATTGAGGAGAAGGTCGTGTCGCCACCACTGCATGATTCTGGCCTTCCTAGGCTTTTTTCATTCCTCGTTGTTGTACTTCATCGCCACATTTCCACAAACATGGTTATTGGAGAAACATATATAAATTGTTCCTACAATGCATACGATCAACAACTATGGCAGATGACTTACTGTATAGATGAGGGAGAGTCTATTGGCCACGAGAAGAAGATCTGGAACAAGGATGAGGTGGTATAAATCAATGGCAAATTTATAAAATTATAGATTAAATAAGGCTTCAATTATCACATTCATTAGGCACAAGATGACAAAATAGTGGCATACTTATCCTAATGACGCCTACTCCCTTTCATAAGGGTTATAGAGAGATTAGAAGGTTATATTTCAGAAACTTTAATTACAGTCTTCCACCTTTATTTATGCAAGTTAACAAGTAAACACGTGACATAACTATACCAAGCACAAACTATGAAGTGCATTGTCTCACGTAAGGTCTCATGTTATGCAGTTAGAAATTACAAAGAAAATTAAGATATAAGTAAGTACAAGAAGCACAACTTAGCTTATGATATTAAGTAAGTACAAGAAAATTAAGATATAAGATATAAGTAAGTACACGAAAATTATAGTGTTTGTACTCCTTGACATTAGAATTGACAAATTGTGCAAGCCAATGATATTAAATACTAAAAGACGTTCCGCTACTATTTTGAAAATCGTATTCTTCCGGTTCATACCGACCGATACTTACATGCACTCAGAAAAGTACATAATTAATTATGTTTCTACCGGTTCAAATACCAGTCTCTGTGAGTTCATGGATCATTTTTGCCGATACTTCCGTGCTTACCGGTCCATACTAGTTGGCATTGGATTTTACAATCGTTATTGTTTATCATTCTTTTTTCAATAATCTCGTTGAACACATTTTTAAGAATTATATTTTGATTCCATATAAAAGCACTTATTGATTGCATAAGGTTAGTTATAACTTTATCGCTTAGTAATATTGTATACTTCTCTTTGTTACAAGTGAAGGTGAGTGGCAATTTTACTTTTGTATGTAAGTTTTGAAAGTATTTTTCTTCGATTTTTTGATATGTCGTTACTCGTTACTATAGTCAGTGGATGTAAATTTTTTAAAAATACGATGGATTCAAAAACTATACTAATATAATGCCATTACCGGTCTGCACCATTTTAACAAGCAACAAAATGTATACTTTCTTGCTGTTATTTACAATCATGCCAAATGATAATTCTCTTTGGATATCCTATTCGGAGACAATTATGCGGTACAATTAAATTTGAGCAGTAATATTTATGATCTTTGATATATTACCTTGAATTATACCGACAAAAAGGCCCAATAATAACCAAAAAAGGTTAAAGGATGAATTTAAAATTAGAAAAAAAAATTCATAAAGTCGTAGGCTACCATAATAATGTTTGACATCGAGGGGCAAGGAAGTACTTAAAGTCTAAAAGTGAATACTATTTTAAGATTTTGAAGAAAAATCCTTACTATTCTACGATCGGTCAAGATTTGGTTTGGATACTTTTGTTTTTGTAAGATGGTAAGAAAAACCCCTTTTTGGACTTATTTTTCCTGCCATTTTGCGAATTAATCTTAAACTCCAACATATTTATGTCATTCTTATCCTCCTTAATCTATACCTCTCCCAAAAGGAATACACAAGTACAATTTTAAATAAAATAGTAAACAAATACAATTTGAACAATAGACCATATACGTAGACGATAAGACCTAATTCCCATAACATCACGTGAACAACAAATTTGAACCTTTTTATAGAGCTTATGCTATTTTAATGCTATAAGATTTTGTAGCGAGAATTAACAATCCTTTAGTGAATATAAGTGTGCACTTAGTCTCATCACGAAGTAAACGAATTCGATCAACTTTTTTCATATAAAATTCAAAGAAGATGTTAGTCCAAAGATTTCTTTGCCAATCAAATGTTATATGCTCTTTCAGTAATGGCTCTTGGACTTGCTTGGGATGAAAGCCTAAAAGCTGGATGTGATAAAGACTATGCTCAAGGAAGATTTTGGTCATGGGATTATGAACCTAGCAGGACTGCAAAATTCTAAAATTGAACCATTTTTTTTTGTTAGCAAGGGAATTAAAACTAAATAAACTAAGGCAATGAACATGAGTCTGGGTACCTTCTACCAGTAACATCGGTTAGGCGTGCACATGGCTCGTCTGGTTTAATCTGGAGATTGAGTACGGAATCGGCCCAGTCTATGGGCCCATCACAGTGCATACATCCCTCAAAATAGTTAGTCAAGTAGGTACTTTTGAGTTCATGGATAAGGTCTTATAAGGCCAATCACAAATCTTCCCACATCCAATGCAGGATATCACAACCTTCCCTTCTTAAGCCTTAGCATCCTCCCTAAGTCCCATTCACATATAGCCCATGAGTTTTCTCTCTAGCCAATGTGCACCAGACTTGGCCCATCTCACCAACCCGACTGGACAAACCCGACTGGACAAACCCATCCTGAGCTCTCGAGAGTCAGCTCCGGTTCCACAATTATAACAACTCGGCCTACGACCCCACGACAGTATGTATAATTGCATTCATGTGCAGGGTCTTATAAAACCAATCACAAATCTTCCCATTTTCAAAGTGGGATATCACAAAACCAACATCAGTTTTGGAAAGCATAATATCAATCGGAGGTGTACAATGCGATTTCAGTGGTTTGGATTCAACCGTTTAATTGTGTGGTGTAGATGGTTTGACCAATGTGGATCTATGGTCATCTTAATCTTTTTGAGCCTTTCAATATATTGTTAGATCTTCGTAATACTTATAACCATTGATATCTTGTGGCTTATCTCAAGAATTTGGAATAAAACTAGTAAGAGAAGAGGGGTTATATAGTAAGTAAAGTTAGGTTAGGTCATCTTTAATCTTTTATATGTACCAAGTTTGGTTGGTTCAATTAGTTTTGTCTTTCACCATTTAAAAAAATTGCAAATTGACTCCACCAAACCAATAATTCGAGTTATCGGAAAGTGAATCAAACAAATTATTTTGTTTGATCGATTTGTGAGTGTTCGGATTGGGCGATTTAGTTTCACCTATTGGATCACTCTTTAGCCCGTTTGAATGCTCTCCCGTTACATTAAAACTGAGCTATTTTATAGGACATTTCAATGAAAAGAAAGAAGTACTGAAATGACATATAAAAGTGCATCCTCCATAGGCAAAAATGTTTACACATGCATTTGTCTCTCTAACAGCTTAGTCCAACTTCAAGTTTTGGAATTGGTTCATAAGCCATAGGCAATCATAAAAGGCAAGTTTGTCTTAAACTGTTAAAAACTTAAACATAAGCTCTTAACTAAACACACCAACTATACAGGCCCACGCATGGGGTCCTATTTACACAGAATAGGGTAACTATCTTAAAGTCTTACCCAAATTCTAGCTCTTCCTCACGCGATCTGCAGTTGGTGGCTACTTGCAGAACGGAACAAACAAGGGTGAGCTTTTGAGAGCTCAGTAAGGTCATTCAAGGGGAATCCCTGAAGGAGTTACAACGATTCAAAGACAATCTGTTAAGGGATTAGAAAACAGTCACAACAATTTGACAAGAAAAGTGAAAAAAGTTTCAACTCAATTCCTTTTGATAAGATATTCAAACAGTTATTCTCAGTCATTCTTAGAACAATCAATTTAGATATGATGCAAATAAATTCTGAAGATACTGACCATGGGCAGTTGCAATGCCATACATGCAATGCTTTAGGTACTAGCATGGGTTCTATGCAGGATTCAGACTAGCCTTATAACGCCGGCCACAGTACAAATCTCCATGTCAGTATACAGAAGACAAATATCATGGAATCAGTACACAGTTCAATGCTGAACATGCAATAAATTGTGAGTAACGATAAGAGTTCAAATAATTGAATCAGGTTCAATATCAGGGGTTACTTGGCAATAACATATCGATATCAATGCATACATAGAGTTCAACAACGGTCATAAGCAAACAAGAGAATAACTGCGAATACAAACTGATGGCTTAAGGTTCGAATAGAAACCCTTACCTGGGTGCACAGTTAAGATATCATAACCGAATAATCCTTTGCTTTAACCTAAATGGAACAATCCAATAATTAGAATACAACTTACATTACCATATTAAAACTCACTAGTGACTCAAGCACATTCCCAGAACGACCCCCTCACTGGATATGTAAAATTACCAAAACACTCATTATGTGTAAAATTACCAAAAACACCCTTCTCGGTCTTAAATCGCCAAAATAGGCTTCTCGGAACTAAAACCACTAAAAAATCCCTAACATACGTGAATTTACGCAAAAATATAATTTAGGGGTAAAATTACAAAAATACCCTATCTGGTGGCAAATTACTAAAATACCCCTTGGGGATTCCTGGCTCTGAAAAAACACACTAAAACACTAGTTTAAGTATTCTGAGGTCATTTTTTTGGCCAAAGAGTATTCTAAAAAATGTTTGACTGAAAATTTTGAACCAGTATCCGGACCGAGCGCTTAAAAGCTGTTTCGGCTAAAAATAACTATCGACCTTAGAATGGCACGAAATTTTAAATAATGAAACATATCAGTAAAACAAGATTCTCCTAACACTTTCAGATTAAAAATTTTTAATTTTCTATGTAAAATAATTTGAGAATTTTCTTTAATCGGTACCCTAATTTAGCTCCCCTCGCAGACACCAAAAATTCCCAAAAAATTTCAGGGTGTACGTCTCGTAAAAATATTAGGGGTTACTGTTTTGCACTTTACCAAATTTTGATTTTAGCTAATTATAAAAGATCGGATTAAAAACTGCCTGATTGATTTTCTATCATTAGCGACACTTACACTTACTGTTCACAATCAGAACACACACTAACTCGCCTTCATACACACAGTTCCTTCTTCACCTTCAGCAGAGACACACACCACTCACGAATTCACACTGCAATGCACCTCCCCTCACTAATACACCTTAACTTCACACACTAACACACATTAAAACACATTTTAACTTAAAATTACACACACAATCTCACCTAATTCACACTCAAACACACAGAGACACACTCTCACCCACGCACACACTGTTTCATGCCTAGAACATACACATCGTTCCCCCCCACACTTATAGAAATTAACTTAAACACATCAAAATCACTTCTCTAATTCCTTAAACACCATATTTTATTATATAATCCACAATTAACCCCCATAATCCTCCATAAATCCTACACCCGTACTGCATATACCCAGCAACACATACTATAACCCATCTTCACCCACTATATAGCCACGATCCCTCTCCTTTACCCCCTTCCAGTTCAAAAATCTATCAAACCATAACTTACCAACCAAATTACACAGAACCATGATAAAAATCTCTTACCTGAAGCATGAAATTCCCCAAAAAATACCTATCTTCATAGTTATGTTCATGGCTCACGCACGCACTCCACAGTGACTAAAAACACACACCAATCCCACAAATATACACTATAGCACACATACTAGAGGTTTGGGGGGTTTACCTGTTGAAAATGGCTTGAATTCTTCTCTTTTATCTCTATTTTTTCCTCCCCCACGGCTGCTATGTTTCTCCTTTCTATTTACTGTTCCTTTCTTTGCTTCTTTGTTCTGTTCTTTTTTTTTTCTTTACCTGAAATTTCCCTTATCCTCATTTACCATTATTTAACAATTAATCTACCTCAGTCATTACCATAAGTTCCTGGTGTCACTACTTAGTGAATTGGTTCATATTTTTTTTACACCTCTCAAACCTAGTCTAACCTATTTTTTTTCAAATTACAAAGTAAGCCCTACTTTTTACATATTTACATAAAGGCCCTGAAACCAATAAAATAACCTAAGAGGGAGAGGGGGTGAATAGAGTTTTTGAAAATTAATGGAGAATTTAAACTAAACACAATCACGAATCTCAATCAAACCAAGTAATACTTTAATGAAGATGCTAACTAAACAATCTCAAACAATTAAAGAGTAATAAGTAAAGAGATTGAGTTAAATATACTTGAGAAGGAGATTTAAATGGTTCGGCTTGAACTACCTCCAAGCCTACATCCACCTCTTCAAGGAACTCTCTTGCAAGAGCACTATAATCCACTACCAACAATCTTCTTCTGAGTCAAGATCAGAACCCTTACAACACTTGGCGATATCCCCACACCAAGCACAAGCCTTGAATCCATAAAGCTCACCCAAGACTTGACAAACCCAAGCCTTGATCACAATTTTTTTACAAAGATCAATTGTGTACAAAGAAACCCTCTTGAAAGGAAATGAGTACAAATAAAGCTCTGGTACAATATATAGATTAGAGAATTGATGACTTGAAGAATGCTCACTCTCAATCAAAGAATTACTCACAAAGATGCTCTCTTTAAAGATGTAAAATCATGAAAATGAAGAGAGAAATTTAATTTGTGAGTCTGGATGTTTTTCTAATGAATGGAGGCTTGGAATGTGGTTTCCATAGTGTATAATGAAGCCCCAAATCATTTTTATAGGATATATATCAAATATAGCCGTTATGGAAATATTTTGCATGATTTTAGGCAAAACTAGCCGTTATTTCTCACCCAACGGTCATTAAAGTCGACTGCGTTGGGAATGGAGTCGACTGCATTCCCTTACTGTCCATTACTTGATTGTCTCGCGAAACCCCCTTTCTTATTTTGGGCATAACTTTCTCTAAAAAAATCGGATTGAGGTGCCGTTTTTTGCGTTGGAAAGCTAATGAAATTTTTTATCAAGATATGAAAAGATTAGCTCCAAAAACATTCTTGAGAAAATATGAGTGAGCTCCAAAGTTCACTCATTTTCAAGAAACACACTTGTGTGAAAGGTTGTGAACTCACATGCAATGCACAAGGTGTCCTAAAGTCTTTTTAGGTCGTAGTCATCAATCCAAGCATCAAACCAAGACTAGTTACATAATAGTAAAGATTAATCATAATTGATAGTAACTTAGCTTATGCATTCTTTGTTGCTCTTTGACATTGGACTTTCTATAGCATGTCCACTATAGCTTTAAGCTTCTTTGGCTTTAATCCATCTATCCAACTTCTCAAATGTGTCTTCATGAGTGTACACATATATACATACTAAGAATACACTCAAAGCATGCATTAGAACTTAATCAATGTGTAGTTATCATCAAAACAAGATGTAGCCGAGGTTATCCAACCATAGGGCTAACAATCTCCCCCTTTTTTATGATGACAAACATTGATTCTATATAAGGTAAGATATATCATATGGTAGTCAATCAAGCACAACAATCTCACTTAGGACATTCAATCATCTCTAGTATACTCAAGACATGTCAATTTATCTCATATAGCAATTAAGCTCATAGTTAGCTTCCCTAGCTAACACAATATATGGTCTCCCTCTAGTGTTCTCTTAAACACACAATCACATAGCATATAGAATCAATATTATTTCTCCCCCTTTTGTCATCAACAAGAAGACAAGGGTATGCGTGTGCGAAAAGATAGTTATAAACAAGATAATGGCATGAGGTGCATATAACTCATGAATTCATAGGATGACATCAAGAGTTCCTTCATTGATCCAAAGAAAGATATGCAATGTAGCTTAATAATCTCATGTACTTCATGCATTTTTCAAGAGTAATAAGATAGTATGTGATTCAAGCATGTAAGCTTCCCTATCAAGTTATCATATGCATATTTCATCCTAATGTGTGCGCCCCCTCAATCAATGTCAACAATATCCAACAAACATAACAAAATGTCTAACCGAGTCATGCTCTCTTTTTGGCATTACCAAAAGACGTGTGTATAGGAATGGCAATGTAAAGCATAAAGTCAACATAATTTCAACATGGAATTTCTATAAAGCCAATAATGGTCATCAACAATCAACATTTTCAATGTAAGTGCAAGAAGACCATTCGTAGTCATCTAAATCCTACAAGTATCCAAGATTATAAGTAAACAAACAATATTTCCAATATAGGTGAAAGAAGGACCATATATCTTCATCTAAATCCTAAAAATATCCAAGATTATAATATAGAGAAGTAAACAACCAAGGATATGACAAATTTTTTTTTACCATAGTTTGCATGAATGCAAAACAATCAAGTTATTTATATCATGAGAAATAAATATGACCATTTAAGCATGCTTCATGACATATAAGTTTAGCGTAGATCACAATGTTGAATAGAGCTAAGTTTTGCCCTCTTTGTGAATTACTAAGGATTGTAGCTCATGAGATATTTTCTTGAAGTTCCATCTTTTTTTGACAAGCTTTGTGACTCTCCTCATTTGATGTTTATTCCCCCTTAAGATTTAACTTGTTGATCCTCCTTTTCCAATTTTTCTCGGAGCCTTCTCCTTGTTGCTATTTGTCTTTACTTTGAACAAACTACAATAACAATTTAGGTCTAACTTTTGGTACCCACATTTTCTTGGGTCCATAAGTGTTAATCTTAGCAACATTAAGAAACTCTTTTACAACCCACATTTTCTTTATACCTCCAACATAAACAATTCTAGAATGGCAATAACTAGTTGTATGCACTTTCTTGTTGTACCAACCACAATGTGTAAAAGGTGTGCAATAGTTCTTTGGTTATCTTAGAGGAACATTTAACCTAGTTTGTTGTTTAAAAACTTCATGAGGCAAGGTGAGGGGATCTAATCCAACACCGTTTTTTTAGGCCAATTCTTTGGTGTCAAAGCATGACATCCAAGTTGTTTTTACCATCAACAAATTTTTCAAGGCATTTTTTCAAATCACAAATCGCAAGCTTTAAATTTTCATTTTGTTTTTCTAGAATCAAAGTATAACAAGAGATTTGTTTTGCGCTAGTAATGCTCACAATCAATTCAACCAAATCATTATTCACATGCTCCACATATAAATGGTTAGATATGCATTCATTTTTGGCATGTAACTCATTATTTTCATTTTTTAAGTCATCTTGCTCTTTTGAAAGAGCATAAGCATAAGCATCACTTTTTAAGTCATCTTGCTCAACTCATTCTTCATCTTGCACAATTTTTCTTGACTAATTTCATGGATTCTTCATATAAAAGAGCATAAGCATCACAAATGTCATCATTGGAGCAATTGTTATCACTATTACTATCACTATATGAATAATTTACCTCATCATCTTTTTGAGTCATGAAGCATAGATTTGCATCTCTATCATCGAAATGACCACATTCATCTCCACTTAGGTCATTATCACAACAAATGATGGCTTCAATTGATGTCTTTATGAAATGTTTCTTTCTTGACCCTTTCTTATTCTTATTCTCTCATGAGGTAATCTCTACACTTGAATCATTCTTGCTCTTGTGTGAATTTTCAATTTTCTTAATTTTGAGAAACTCATTGAATTCCTTTGCAAGTATGTCTATCTCCTTGTTATTCAAATCTTCTTCCTCTTCACTTGAAGATTGATCCATCATTGATGAAGCTTTTAGAGCAATGCACTTCTTCTTCTTCTTTGGACCTTTTTTGCCCGAATGTTTCGAGTTGCATTTCATAGGTCATCAATGAGCAAATTAATTCATCTAACGGAAAAGTATTAAGATCCTTTGATTCTTGAAGTGCGGTGATTTTTGCATCCTATTCTGTAGGTAATGACCTTATTACCTTTCTACAAGATCACCGTTAGAGAAATCTTTTCCTAATTTTTTCAAAGTATTAACAATTTTAGTGAAACGAAAATTCATTTTCGTAATGGATTCATCGAAAAATATTTGAAGCAATTCATATTCTCTATGCCATAAATTCATCTTTGAATCTCTTAGAAGAGAGGTCCCTTCATGAGTGACTTGAAGTGTATCCCATATACTATTAGCCGAATCACACATAATAACTCAATTGAGTTCATTTGTGCTTAGAGTACAAACAAGACAATTCTTAACTCTAGAATTCATGCAAAGTATATTTTTATTATAGTCAGTAAATTCGAATTTCTCATTTGGCACAAGCTTATCCCTAATCAACTTGGTGGGAACATAAGGGTCATCTTCAATGATTCCCCACATTTCAAAGTCTAAAGATTCTAAAAATACTCTCATATTAATTTTTCATGTACTATACAAAGACCCATAAAAAAATGGAAGTCTAATAATAGAATTCCCCTTAAGACTAGGAAATGTCATGATCTTTTAACTCTCTAGGTGTTAACCAAAAAATCAAGAGCCAAGGCTCTGATACCACTTGAAACCAATAAAATAACCCTAGAATGGGATGAGGTGAGTAGGGTTTTTTGAAAATTAATGGAGAATTTAAACTAAACACAATCACGAATCTCAATCAAACCAAGTAATACTTCAATGAAGATGCTAACTAAATAATCTCAAACAATTAAAGAGTAATAAGTAAAGAGATTGAGTTAAAGATACTTCAGAAGGAGATTTAAATGGTTCAACTTGAACTACCCTCAAGCCTACATCCACCTCTTCAAGGAACTCTCTTGCAAGAGTACTAGAATCCACTAGCAACAATCTTCTTCCGAGTCAAGAGTCATTTATTGTTAGAACCTTAGTTATAATCTAGACTTGAAAATGACTTTATGTTAATGACATTGACAATAATCAACTTTAAAAAAGTTCCCTGACCTTAAATGATAGCTCCATTAGGAACACCTTTTGTATTATGTTTCATACAACATAATAAGTTTTTATAGCAACTAGCTTTCCTACAAACAGTTTCCTGAAGTTCCTAAAATGGCCAGTTTTAAATGGTTATAATTTAATGGCTAGTTGTTAGAAAACTATATGAAGGCTTTTGTTACATTTATCTAGTCAAGAAATCAAACTCTTGAGCTTTTGCTTGTATGCTTTATTCAATGTTGTTATAAACTTGTGCAATCAATATGAAAAAAAAAAGTCATTTCTTGCCAGAATTTTATTTTGCAATATTCACCTTCTGAGAGGTTCTTTCTTGTAGAAGTTCTACAAGTTTCGTAATTGATGTTGTTGACACTTATGGTGGAAACTGTGTCGTCACAATTACTGTGTTAGAGAAAAAGAAGTGCTAATTGTGTCACCGTGTGAGACTTAAAAGGTGCGAGGTTAGTGTGTACAACCTTCAATAGATCTGGCAAAAAATAACCTATATTCGCGGTCGACCCGCATAGTTGAAAAAAACTAGGTATGGGCTTAAGAAATGAAGACCCGTTCTTTTTTTACAAGTACCCGGACTGACTCGTAAATTTCGGTTCGCTTTGGGTCATGACGGGTTATCCTGGTTACCCCGATGCTTGTTTATATGAATAGTATTAGGGTTTACCGTGCTCATTTTGTCATTCATTTTTTTTTAGCTGCCTTTGTAACATCCCGGAATTTTCCGGAACGTTAACACTCAATCAATCGTTTACACTAAGACAATAGAACCCTCAACTCGACCAATTATAGAACCATCAGCCAGTCAGAGCAACTAAACCGTTTATCAAATCAAACTCTCAACTGACTGATTTAAAATGAATGTCAAATCTAAGTCTACGGAATCATAATAATATTATTCGCCCACGCAGGGGTTCTAATGGACAATACAATAACTTCAAATCTCTTCTTACGTTCGCTAGGCTCTAATCCTTATTCAGCAACTTAATACTGCTTATCACCTGCGAAAAGGAAGTCAAAGGAGAGTGAGCTTTCGAAAGCCCAGTAAGGTCGATCAAAGATTTAAAATAACAAAACGATTCGGACGATTTTTCATATAGAGTCAAACTAAACTTTTTTAAGAGTATTTTCAATAAAAAGACAACATTTCGATAAAGATGAACAAAACGAACGGTTTTACATTCAAGTCCAATAACATCTTTTTGAGGGATTTTGTTTTCGATGAAATCACTACAGTACGATATAAACATAGGGATGAATATTCAACTCAATCCCTTAAATAATAGTCATTTGAAACACTTCAGGTATAATAAAGCATGAATGAATAATATTCAAAACATTTCAAGTGCAATAAAACATAAACATGAAACATTGAACATGAGTAGTACGCTATAGCAAAGCCACCCTGGCAATGCTCGATACGCTTTACATATGCATATGTACACTGACTAGTCCATCTAGGTACTAGTTTAACCCATCCAACAGACCATCCTTATAACTTCAACAATACAGATCATCCTTATAACTCCCAGGTTTACTAACTCATGTCAATATTCAAGGAATAAATACAATTGAAAATGCTTTTCGATAATTGAATTCAATAAATAGATAAGCATGAGAAGAGATAAGTACAATTCAAAATGTTTTTTGATGAACGAATCAATAAACAGATGAAATGGATCATGAATTCCAAACAATCGCTTAAAGGCTCAATTTAGGGTTTCAACGGAATTAAAAACATTTGTATATCAATCGTAAAGACTAACATTCAATGCAGTTAATAAAAAATGTTATTATAAGCATTTGAAATCAGAGTAATGAAAGAGGGTTCGGATATAATTCCTTACCTTGGTCCAAGCTAAGCGATGCTAACTCACCTCGATTCAAAAATAATATTTGAATCGCGCGACTCAAACAGTTCCCCCGCACACGGCTGACCTAACCGAAATTCTCGTACGCTCCTTAATGCATAGCAATATTTCAAATACATTATAAATTAAAATAAAACAATTTTATAGCTTAAAACATTATAAAAAGTCAAAATATGAATTTTCTGAATTTTTGAATATTTTCGAATTAAAATAATTTCTTTAAATGCGATAAAAACTCATAAATTGCCAAAATTGCTTCTAGCTGAAAATAAAGTCCCATAATTTTTTTTACAGCTTTAAAATATGTATAAAAATTATATAAATTTAAATCAGATTAAAAGGCATTAAATCTATTTTAAAATTATTCATTTTGCTAAAAACAATGCGATACAGAAATGATAACAAATCAACTCCAAAAATCATCAAATTCAAACTGAGTCTTATTTATACTATAAAGACATTACTATAATTTTTCCCATAACATTTCAGGGTTTAAGGGCTCCAAAAGAATTTTACGAATCTGAAATTATAGAAAATACTAAAAATACATACGATTTCAGAAAATTATAAACTTTTGCTAGAAATTCTAATATAGTCTAACGTGGTATACTGTAAACTTTTACTAGGGATGGCAATAGGGCGGGTCGGATGCGGATTTCGCAATATCTGAACCCGCCCCGATAGCACAAATATGTCACCCCGCCCCGCAATCGGGTTGATGGATGGTAATACCATCCCCGATCCGGTGGACTACAAGAAACTCCGCCTCCGCCCCGATCTGTACCAAAGCAACGAGTGATGACCATTTGCAAGTTCTTTAGCCAAAAACCCACACCCCCCATCTCCTTCACTATAGACACATCTTGATACATCCGCAAACATACAAACCAACCACCATCGGTGCATAATCAACCACCGCAAGATCCACCAAAAGGGAAAAGAAAAATCAATTGCCTCCTTTGGCAAATATGTACCAACTCATTACTCAAACATTCTCTTTGAGAATCTAAGGTAGATATATACTCTAAAGAAATCAAGAACACAGTTCCATAACTTGCAACAGACCCATCAGCCAACGCCAAGCCCTTTGTATGCTGAATGTCTGTGTGCTCTGGAATGAATGACATTGGGACATTGTGCCAGTTTCCAAAGTGTTTCTCACTCAAAATCGTCATGAGAAGCAGCAACAGATCTGCGATTGTGACCACTCCGGCAAGATCTCCGACGACTGTTGTTGTTCTTGGTGCCGCAGAACTTGAGAAGTAGGTGGTCGAATGGTTGCGGCCGCCGGTTAGGTGGTCAAGAGGTTTTTGGCCATGGAGGGGCTGACGGTGGAAAAGGAGAGAAGATTAGGAGGAGGGAGGCAGCCATGGGCAAGTCGGCAGAGACTGAGAGTTAGCATTTTAAGGTTTTGATGAGATATATATATATATATATGCTAGGATGGATGGCTGAGATTTATTGCTGCATTGGGTTAGTATACGGAGCGGGTGCGGGTCGGATACCGGGGCGGTTTGGACAGAACACCATACCCGACTCTAACCCGCTGCGAATTTAAAAAACATTTACCATACCCACCCCATAACCCGGTCAAAGTCAAAATAACCCGCTCCTAGCAGGGCGGGGCAGAGATCCGCCGGTAGCAGATCTAATTGACATCCTTAACTTTTACGTGTTAACGATAACCGTACACCAGTCTATGCACGTATCCATCCTAACATTAACCCAAATTATTCGTTCCCTACTTCTCTTCTTCTTCTTTTTCTTCCTTTTTATTTTCTACCTACAGACCAAAAACTCACACTCACACACACAGGTCCACTCACGACAGCCCTCCTTCCCATTCTTGTCTTCTTGTTCCACTCACCCACCATACCCATTACACATTACATACTCACACGCACATCAAAAACCCATTACACACACACATACCACACTCGTTTTAGAGCAGATGTGGCTGCTGTGTAGCCAGCCCCCTATTTGCTCCCTTATTACACCTAAAAACACACATCCTGCAGCCCCCTGTTCTGCTCCACCATTAAACCCACAAATACACAACAAAATCATTTCACATCCCCTCACATATGGGAACAAAACACACGCCCAACACACCCACTGCCGTGAGGTAGTTCTCTCTCCCTCATTGTCACTTACCCACACACATACATAAAACACACTTTACACGGCTGCCTTTCCTTCTCTCTACCCGCACTCAAATCCACAAACACACCATAATAGACCCATATTTGAGCACAAAAACACAACCCACTTTATACACAAGCATATATTTACAAAAACACAGCAGTAGCAGCTCTCTTGCTGCTGATACCCCTTCCCTTTAACCCAGTGTTGTTAAAGGCGCAGGTGCACCTAAGGCGCAAAAGGTCCCTGGAGCCTAGGCGCAAGGCGCAGGCGCGCGCCTTTTCGAAGCGAGGCGCAATATTAAATTAAATAAAAATAAATAAATAATAATACACTAAAACAATAAATTATGTAAAAAAAAAAGAACATGACAATTAACAAACTTCCAAACACTAGAAAAAGTTTCAAGTTCCATCACGCAATAATTTGACAAGTTTCCAACATAAGAGAAGTCTTAAATCCGCTGACAAATAACAAATCACCAAACACTAAGTGAACATAACACCACCCTCATCATCGTCGCTAAGAGCCAAGGCAGCAACTCTTTCTTCAAATGGAATCATAGGCTCCATGTCCGGTAGAGATTCCTCCTCGACTCCATCTTCTTCGTCGACCAGGTGAACTGAAGGAGTAGATCTAGTTGACGTGGCAGCCCTATCTGATGACGGCCTTACACTTCTTGCTGTTGACCTCGAGTGATAGTTCGGCTCCGTGCCACCTAAAGGGTCACTTTCAAACACGTCACTGTCTTCGTCTGCATCTTCATCCGGCCTCCCAAGCAACCACTCATTACTTTCGTCGATATTATCCAATAAAATAGGATCAATTGTGTCGCATGAATTGTATCGCCGCTTTAACGCTCTATTGTATTTCACAAACACCAAATTATCCAAGCGACTTTGTTCAAGCCTATTCCTTTTCTTGCTATGAAGCTGTAAAGTACAATATGCAAATTGATTAATTAGTCATTGAGTATAAAATAAATACAAAAACAATCGTCTACCCAGTCAATTTCGTAAATTAAAAGAGGAAAAAATTTGCTGCAATTGACACTCAATTGTTGCTACGTACAATCAATTGCTTTCACAAACACCTCTCAAAATACATTTCCTAAAGCTACTTTTCATGCATAACTACTCATATTACCAACCATATTTATCGAGTATTTATCGATATTAATCAGCAAGAAGCAATTCTGTTGTTCAAATGGCAGCCAAAAATCTTTTTGTGCTAAATGAAAAAAAATTCAAAGCTAACATCAAGTTTGAAAACCAAAATGGTTACCTAACAGAGTAAGCAACTAAAGTTCCAAACTTTTTCCAAGGGGCACTGAAGAGCAGGGCAGCAGGCGGTGACTGAAGAGCAGGGAGATGCGCCGGTGACTGAAGAGCAGGGCAGCAGGCGGCTGAAGCAGGCGCTGCAGGCCAGCGATTGGAACGCAGACATCGGAGGAAAGGAGAGATGCGTCGGCGACTGAAGAGCAGGGCAGCAGGCGGCTAAAGCAGGCGCTATAGGCCAGCAACTGGAGTGCAGACGCCGGAGGAAAAGAAGGATGCGCCGGCGAGCAGAGACATGAGTGCGACGGCCGACGGCGAAGAACTGATTTAGGTCTTTGATTCTTGGGTCGCGACGCGAGGTGAGAGACCGCGAGAGAGACATAGAGCTTAGGCGTGAATCAGAAGGGGGTTTTGACTTGGTAAAGACAAACAGGAAAAAGAAAATCGACAGCCCACCACCCATGTGAAGAAAATCCAATGGCTACAAAGTCTCGCGCCTAGCTTGGTGCCTCCACCGCTGCTACGCGCCTAGCGCCTGGGCGCACGAGGCGCGCACCTCCTTGAACGCGTTGCGCCTAGGCCTAGGCGAGGCGCGCTGTGTGAGCCTAGCTACGCCTGGCGCCTAGGCGCGCTTTTAATAACATTGTTTTAACCTTTTTTTACATAGACAAACACCCATACACACTACCCACCACAGCCGTCACAAGGCTATCCACGTGGTATCCCCCCTTTCTCCATGTCCTTACACACACAAACACAGTAAACACACACACACACATGAACACAGTAGTTACACACACTCTCTACTGCCCACACAAGCACACACTCACGCACCCATCACTCACACACTCTCTCACCCAATACACAGACACCGACTCACTCACGTAGCAGATACACAACCCTTCTTTTTCCACTCAAAAACACCATGCATGCACACACATTTCTCACATCTTCTTCCATCTCTTAGCAAGATCTATTTTAGACATATGGCACCAAGCTGTCCTCAAACATTCATGGCTGCACACACACACATTCATTGATATACCCAGCCGCAAACTACCCACCGTTCAACCCATTTACACCCCCACCACGCACAGCAGCCTGTGCTGCTTCCCTTGCAAACCCACAAATCTGCACTTCTCAGCCATCATCAATTTAAGCCCACGCCCTAAATTAGTCTATAATTCATTTAAATAACTAGAGAGAAAAGCTAAAAAAAAAGAACTTACCGGATATTGGGTTCGATCACCAGAAATATTTGTTCTTCAAGCTCTCTATTCTCTCTCTGTCGGAATGAGTCTCCAACAAAGCCAAGGACGGCTGACCCATATAATTTATTTATATATAAAACCCTAAGTTGGCGATTTACCAAAAATCTACCTTAACTTCAGTTAAGCATTATAATTTTACCCACAACTTTTTGTTATTGCAAACAAGTCCAAATAAATTATTTAACATAGTTTAGGTACTCGAAAAATTCTCATGGTTTGGTTAGATGATCTCGCTATACTAAGTGTCACTAAAAGTTTACTAAATAAAAAATATCAACGCTAACTGGAAGAAAAATCTGTCTCTAATAGCTCTAAAAATATTGTTTACGCTAATTGTCACTAATACCTCCATCAATATCACTTATATTTGTCACTAAAGATAGCCGTTAAAAATTTGATCACGCTAATCCAAGCTAAATGTTGCCGATAAAATTTCACTCATGGCAATCGACGCTAATTGTTGCGTATTAAAGTCATTGCCTATAACAAACTAATCGGCTAAACAATATCACAGTTCGGGGTGTTACAACCCTTCTCTCTCGTTCTTCTCTCCATCCTTTTCCAGCCACCCCTTCCTCTCTCCTTCTTCTCTCTATTCTCTTCCAGCCATTGTCCCCCTTCTCCCCCCCCCCCCTTCTCTCTTTCTCTCACTCTCTCACACACACACACACTCACACTCACTCACAGACCTTCCACATGTCCACTCCTCATAGAGAACTTTATGAGTACATGTCACCAAATCATCCTCTAGGTTGAATAGGAATCTTAGGGGTTGCAATATTGTTGTATGTGGAGCCTGGTTTCAATCAAGAGACATTGTTACAATGAGGTAGTGACCCGAAAGCAAGTTTTTGTGAGGTTGTCCCACATTGCTTATTGAAAGAAGGTCACAACTTAGCCCAAATATATAAGTGTTGTGTCCCACATTGGTTATTTAGAGAAAGATCACCTCTTAGCTCTAAATAAATATACATGGTCTTGTATTGTTTTGGGTCAAGAGAGAAAACCACAACATAAAGTGAGGGTTAAGATTTTGGTTGTAACGTTGCTGAATAGTGAAATCGAAATCTGGTCATACTCCAGGGACGTAGCCATATCGGTGAACCTCGTAATTCTTGTGTGTGTGCGTTTGATTTATTTTTTATTTAAATTTCTCATTTCTTCAAATATATTGTTTCGTAGTTGTTGCGTTTTGTAACAACTGGTACCAGAGCTTGGGTTCGAGTTTTACTCACATAGGTTCTACGTTTGAGTGGGAGCAATGGCCGAAGAAGGTAAATGAAAGATCAAGAAGTTTAATGGTATGAATTTCCAGTGGTGGAAGATGCAAGTTGAAGACTACTTGTATTAGAAGGATCTGTATCTACCGCTGGTGGGAGAAAAACCTGAAGCGATAAATGCGAGTGAGTGGGCGATTTTGGACAGAAAGGCGCTGGCTACAGTAAGACTTAGCCTAACCCCACAAGTAGCATTCAATATCTCCAAGTAAAAAACTATTACTGCTGTGATGAAAGCAGTGGAGAAGTTGTATGAAAAACCTTCTGCTTCGAATAAGGTATTTCTCATGAAGAAACCGTTTAATATGAGAATGTCTAAAAATGGTTATGTTGTTGATCATTTAAATGATTTTAACGGTGTTACAAATCAATTGGAATCTGTCGGCATTAATTTTGATGATGAAATTAGGGCTTTTGTTGTTTCTGTGTTCACTGCCTGATAGTTGGAATAACTTGGTGACGACAGTGAGTAATTCTACTATCTCTAGAACGCTAACACTTAATGATGTTGTGAGTTCTGTGATGAATGATGAAATGCGGAGAAAGACAATTGGTGATTGTATATCATCTAGTACTGCTTTGTCCGTGGAATCCAGAGGTAGACAGAATAACTAGCAGAATAACAAGGGAATAAGTCCTACAAAAGGAAGATCAAAATCAAGAGGCAAGTCGAAGTCCAAAGGGAGAACCATAGTATGCTGGAATTGTAATAAGGAAGGTCATAAGAAGAATGATTGTACAGAACCTAAGAAGAAAAAGGGAGTAGGGGGAAGACATGGTGATGATGAAGGGGCAAACATGGTAAGTTCAAACGAACGGACATATGCCGATTTATGTCTTTCTGATATATTGGATGATAATTCCAAAGTGTGGTATGTAGACTCAGGAGCCTCGATTCATTGTACACCTCATAGGGATTGTTTCAGTGATTATGGACATGTGACTGTCGGGAATGGATATCGGTGCAGCATTGTTGGAAAGGGAAAAGTTAAAATTAAACTGTCAAATGGAGGAACCCTACTTTTGAATGATGTTAGACATATTCCAGAACTACAGAAGAACCTTATATCCGTAGCGGATTGGATCGTAAAGGCTATTTTGTGGCATTTGGTGAAAAATAGTGGAAGGTGACCAAAGGGTCGATGGTGATAGCAAGAGGAGAAAGAGTAAGAACCTTATATACTCTTTTATGTACCTATAACCACTCTATCTCTTTGGCTTCTACAGAAAATCTGAGGACTACATTATGGCATCACAGGTTGGGACATTTAAGTGAGAGTGGTATGAGAATTCTACACTCAAAGAATTCGTTGCCAGGGATGAAGAACATTCAGTTGGATTTCTGCGAGGGTTGTGTCTATGGAAAGCAAAAGCGGGTCAGTTTTCGGAAGGACGGTAAAGAGAGGAAGATTGAAAGACTGGAGTTAGTTCATACGGATGTTTGCAGACCTACTACAGTAAAGTCTCTTGGAGGTAATTTCTACTTTGTTTCTTTTATAGATGAGGCTAGTAGAAAGACCTGGATATATGCCATCAAACAGAAATCTGATGTTTATCACACTTTTAAGAAGTGGAAAGCTCTTGTTGAGAATGAAATAGGGAACAAGGTAAAATGCCTAAAATCTGACAATGGGGGTGAGTATTGTGATGGAGGGTTCCAAGAATATTGTTCCAATAACGGTATCAGGTTAATAAGAACTGTTAAGAGGACACCTCAAGAAAATGGCTTGGCAGAGAGGATGAATCGAACCATCATGGAACGAGCAAGGTGCATGAGGATACATGCTGATTTACCTCTACAGTTCTAGGCAACATCTATTGATACTGTTGTAAATCTAATTAACAGAAGTCCGGCCAGTGCTCTAAATGGTGGTATTCCTGAAGAAGAATGGTCAGGTAAACCAGTAAATTATTCTTTTCTGAGATTTTTTGGATGTATTGCTTATGCTCATATTGATAAAGAGGAAAGAAATAAACTTGACTCTAAATCTCAAAAGTGTGTATTTATTGGATATGGAGGTGATGAATATGGTTATCGTTTGTAGGACTACGAACATAACAAAATCATCAGGAGTAGGGATGTCATATTCGATGAATCACAGTTGTATAAGCATAGGTTACAAGAACATGAAATTGGAAAAGAAGGCAATGAATACATGGAACTTGATGAGCCAGAAGATGGACAGATACCCAGGATAGAAAGTCCAGAAGTCCTTGATGAGACAACTGATACTGAAATTGGAGCTGGTGATCAACAACAAGTGTCTGAAACTCTTAACCTCAGAAGAAGCAGTCAGGTAAGGAAAGCTCCTGACAGACTTTGTCTTCCACTCGATTATATTTTGTATACTAATTCTGGAGAGCCAGAATGTTATCAAGAAGCGATACAGGATGAATCCAGGTTACAGTGGGAGCAAGCCATGAAAGATGAGATGGCTTCACTTGAGCAAAACCAAACTTGGGATTTGGTAAAGCTCTCTGCAGGTAAAAATGTTCTGTACAATAAATGGGTATACATGATTAAAAATGAAGCTGGAGGAACAAAGAGATACAAGGCAAGACTAGTTGTGAAAGGGTATTGACAGAGGAAATGTATTGATTTCCAAGAAATCTTCTCTACTGTTGTGAAGATGACTTCAATTCGTACGATATTAAGCATTGTAGCTATAGAGGACTTGCATCTAGAACAACTGAATGTTAAGACAATATTTCTCCATGGGGATTTGGAGGAAGAAATCTACATGCATCAGCCAGAGGGGTTTGAAGTCAAGGGTAAGGAGGGAATGGTTTGCAGGTTGAAGAGGAGCTTGTATGGCCTAAAGCAAGCTCCTAGATAGTGATATTTGAAGGTTGACAGTTTCATGAAGCAGACAAACTTCACTAGATGCGACTCTGATCACTGTGTTTATTTTCAGAAGTTTAATAGTGAGGACTTCATTATTTTAACTCTGTATGTAGATGATATGCTTGTAGCAGGTTCAAGCATGAGAAGGATTAATGAACTCAAGAAGAAGTTGGCAAGTACTTTCTCTATGAAGGACTTGGGAGAGGCAAAACAACTTCTTGACATGAGGATAACCAGGGACATAAAACATAAAAAGTTATGGGTGTCACATGAAGAGTACATTGAGAAGGTTTTGAGGAGATTTAACTTGCATGTCTCTAAACCTGTGACGACTCCTTTAGCAGCCCATTTCAAGCTTTCAAAGGAGTTTAGTCCCAAGAACAGGGAGGATGAATAATACATGGCACATGTACCGTACACCTCTGATGTGGGAAGTCTCATGTATGTCATGGTCAGTACAAGGCCGGATATTGCACATGCATTTGGAGTTGTGAGCAGATTTATGACAAACCCAGGAAAGGAACATTGGCAAGCAGTGAAGTGGATTCTCAGGTATTTGAGAGGAACATCCAGGTTCTGCTTATGTTTTGAGGGTAATAACATAGATGTGCGAGGCTATGTAGATGTAGACCATGACGATGATAGAGACAACAGAAGAAGCACCACGGGATATTTTTTTTCTGTAGGAGGGACTGCAGTAAGCTGGATCTCTAAGTTATAGAAGATTGTTCCATTGTCTACAACAGAAGCAGAATATGTTGCTGTGACATAAGCAAGCAAGGAAATAATTTGGCTTCAGAGGTTGTTGACAGAGTTGGGATATGGGCAAGTAGATTGTAAGCTATGGACTGATAGTCAGAGTGCAATACATCTTGCCAAGAACTCAGCATTTCATTCGAGGACCAAGCATATTCAGTTGAGATATCATTTTATACGGTCTCTGTTAGAGGATGGAAAACTGAACTTGGAGAAGATTGAAGGTAACAAGAATCCCGCGGACATGTTAACGAAGGTGGTTGACAGGCAAAAGTTGAGCCTATGCTCAACTTTGATTAGTCTTCGTTTGTGATACCCCGAAAAGTACCATAAATTAATCTAACCGTGAGTTTGATTAATTAATGGGTGCTATTTCTATTAAGTACCAATATGTTGGTGATGATTAAGTGTTAGGGGGCTAAAGGAGGGGTTAGGGTGATTTTGGGGTCAAGTTGCAATTTTCTAAAGTCGAGGGGTCAAAATGCAATTTTGGGAACTTGAGGGGCCAAATTGCAAAATTTAAAACTTTGCAAAATGTGGCATAACCTGAGGAAAACAGGCCATGCACGATGGCCACCTCCTGGTTGCAATAAGCTGAGTCAATGTGGGAAATATTAAAATACTTTGGGAGAAAATCTGGTGGGAAGTAAATATAAAAGGAAAAGGTTGGGGTGAAAAATGCAATGAAGAGAAACTGAAGAACACCACCTGCAGAACAAGGACACGAACAGTGAACACGGCTGAAAGAGGAAGAAAAAGGGAGGAAAAAGAGAAGAAAGGAAGAAAGAAGAGAGGAAAGGGAGAAAGGAAGAACCTCGAATTCATTTGGGTATGATTTTGAACCCTAAATCGCGAAGTTATGGAAGAATTGGGTGAAATTTTAGTTGAAGAACATGTGACATATGTTGTATATATATATATTTCGACTGTGTACCTAAATTCGGGGTGGAAATTGAAATGGAATTTTGTCGGGTTATGTAATATGAGAATCTAAAGTACAACCAAGAGAGATAATGGTTAAGGTTTCGCATTTGGTAGGTGTCCAGGGTGCATGAGTGTGTGTTTTTCGTATGTAACAGTGTGTGTTCTTCAATTTGGTTAATGGGTTTGGATTCAATATGATGTAATTGTGTAAATTAAAGGGATTTAGGGTGTTAATGTGTAGTTTGTGATGTAACCAAGTGATTGGAATGTGAAACAAATGAGAAATTCATGCGAGATTGAAGAAGAAATGTGCCCAGGTGTGTGTGACGGCTGAAGGAGGAAGAAGATGAGTGTGTGTGTCCAAGGTGAACTAGTGTGTGTTTAATGTGAATAGTGACTGTTTTTGTCACTAAAGGTGGAAATTAGTTAAACAGTTCTAATCCAAATTTTTAAAAATAGTTAGGATCAAATTTAGCCAAAGTGAAAAAATAGACCCTAGTTATTTTTAGGAGACCTGTATCGTGGAAAATTTTCAGATTTTTTCGAAGTCGGGAAGAGGGTGAACGGACGCGGAAAGTTTGAAAGTTTACGGTGAAATTTAAAATATCAAACGAAGGCGGTTTTGAGCGAAAATTTAATGAGGATTCTATGATGCTGAGAAGTTCCATTTCCCAAGATTTCGGGTCATTTCGAAGTCGTTAGCTATTTTTGGCCGAATGGGCTTTTAAGCGCTCGGTCCGGACATCGGTTCGGAATTTTTGGGCGAAAATTTTGTAAAATATTTTTTAGTTCAAGAATGAATTCAGGAGGCTTAAAATAGCGTTTAAAAGCACTTTTGAGATTTTTTTTATGCCGAGAACCCTCAGGGGCATTTTGGTAATTTGCCACCCGGAGAGGGGTATTTTGGTAATTTTCCCAGTAAAGTTTTTCAAAAGACTTTTTAGTCCGGAAAGAGTTGTAAAACACCTGAAAGGTTGTTTTGAAGCAGATTTGGGGTGTTGGAGTGGTAGTGAACCGTCATGGGGTATTTTGATAATTTGCTGTCCGTCGTGTCCATGTGCATTGCATTTGAATTTCTTTTGATATTAAAGATTTTAATGATTTGGATTTTAATGATTTGTATTTCAATGATGTTTATCTTTATGACCTTGGATTTCGGGTTCACTTGCATAGTCGGTCAGTCCAGTCCAGTCCATGAAGAGGTGGCAGTAATGCTGTTCTGTTGGGCCTTAAAGCCGCTCAGTCTAACGAAAGAAAAATTATCGTTTGACAATTATGCTGATGTCGAAAATTTATTAGAACTCTTGATTCATTTCTATCGTTGAGATGATTATTATTCCTTTGAGTCTCTTGAATCATTTGTACACAATACTCCTTGTGTTGTCTTTACTGGGCGATTTGCGCTCATTCCTTATGTTGTATTGTGGAGGCCATAAGGTTGATCAATGAGAACCTGCTAAAAAGGAAAAAGAAACAAGCTAGAAAATTTGAGCAAGGGGATCAGTTGTGTGAGGTAAGACCAGCTAGGAATGGTGGGATAAAGATTGAGTTGCGAGATAGGTTGTTAAGAGTCCTACGACTACAGTCGTATATTAGGTTGTAAACTTTCATGTTATTTAAAAACTTGAAAGTCTTCCGATGCAGTATGATGTATGTTTGTAAGAAAATTTTTGTAAGAACGTAATTTGGAGCGTCTATTAATGATGTATGAGTATGAGGATGTAGTTGCTTTGTATTCAGCACAGGGTTTTGAATGTGATTATGGTTGATAACTCAGCCCGGTGATTTCACCTAGGTTGAGGGTGTCACATCGTTGATGCTTCTTGGATGAGTATGACCAGCATTTGTGTGGACTTCCAGCATTGGAGTTGTATCAGTCTCCAAGTGGGAGATTGTTGTATGTGGAGCCTGATTTCAATCAAGAGACATTGTTACAATGAGGTAGTGACCCAAAAACAAGTTTTTGTGAGGTTGTCCCACATTGCTTATTAAAAGAAGGTCACAACTTATCCCAAGTATATAAGTGTCTTGTCCCACATTGGCTATTTAGATAAAGATCGCCTTCAGCTCTAAATAAATATACATGGTCTTGTATTGTTTTGGGTCAAGAGAGAAAATCACAACATAAAGTGGGGGTTAAGATTTTGGTTGTAACGCTGCTGAATAGTGAAATCGAAATCTGGTCATATGCCGGGGACGTAGCCATATTGGTGAACCTCGTAATTCTTGTGTTGTGCATTTGGTTTATTTTTTATTTAAATTTCTCGTTTCTTTTTTCTTCAAATATATTGTTTCGTAGTTGCTGCGTTTCGTAACAATATAATTTTTCAAGGGCATTTGAACTCGAATAAGATATTCTCTAAGATATCTTAGGGTGTGTTTGATAACGCAATTAAGCACTTAAAACTTAAAGTTTTCAATGACTTTCAATTAAGTGCGTTTGATAACGCTAAACCTTGTATCACTTCAAAAATTAATTCCTACCAAAAATAGACTAAAATTTTAAGTTAGGGTGGACTTACTTAGGGGCCGTTTGACATGCTTTTTTTTCAGTTTTAAAAATTGGAAAAAATAGGAGTGTTTGGTACCATTTTTTTTTTCAATCGTTTTAAATTGTAGAGTAAAAAAAAAAAAAGAGGAAAAAGCTCTTTTTTTTCACTTAATTTTTTTTTGAGACCTCCACCACAACGCACCCACCGCCGCCTGACAGCCACCGCTGGCCGCCAGCAACCACCTCCGGCCACCATCGACAGCCACTGCCGGCGACAACCGTCTGCCGCCGACCACCACCACCGTCGACCACCGCTACGCCCCACCACCGCCACCGCAAACCACCACAAAATAAAAAGGGTTACCAAACACCAAAAAAAAAAAAAAAAACTCAAAAAAAAAGGGTTATCAAATAGTCACTTGTTTTTGTAAAAAAAAATAAATTAAGCTGCTCTTTAAAAACTGAAAACCAAAAAAAAAATTATGTCAAACAGACCCTTAATGTTGATCACTTAATTCTAAATGAGATGGTCAAATTTATTTAACGTAAAAAAATAATTACCACCACGATGCCGCCTCAATTAATTTGCTGGTAACACTGCCTCCATCACAATATAACCACCACCATAACTATTATTTCCTTTTTCTACCACCACCACCGATGACACCGCCACCTCCACCATATCGTCGATGTTGTCACCACGTTTATTTCCGTCAAAATCATCTAAAGATCTACCACACTACAACCACTGTCATGACCGCCATCTCGCTGCCTATCGCTTTCATCACAATTAACAAAACTACGTCTTCACGCACCATTACCGCCACTATTGACACCTTTTTGCCACTGCCGTTGCCACCACCACCACCACTCCTAATTCATTGTCGCTGCCACCACCACCACCAACACAATTTTAGCCCCCCAAAAAAAGTTATAAAGTACATAAACAAATGCATAATTTTGGTAAAATAGATAAATTTGTAAATAAATAATTTTCAGACATCTGCTTTTGGTTTACCAAACAGGTTAACTTATTTTTCAGTAAAAATTCAGTCGCTTAAAATTTTTAGTTTTACGAATTCAGTGCTTAACTTTTTCAGCACTTAAATTTCTGTTTTATCAAATAACCCATTTAGTTAAAGAATGTCAAATTTCATCCAAGTCTAACTCGATGGCTAAGTACCCCACTTCCCTTTGTATGAGTTAATTACAAAATTGTTCCCTATATCTAACGCCTTTTTGCAGGTTAGTCCATATAATCACCACTTCGACAAAATTGTTTGTTCTATTACGATAAATAATTGCAAATAGCTCCAAAATGTAAAAACCTGTTCATTTTTAGCTGTAAACTCAAGTGTGCACCTCACGTGCCGTTTTTATAAGGGCAAAATGGTATATTCCCATTCCATTTTGTGCATACCAAAGGTAACAGGTTGAAAAGGGTGAGATTGTTAACGCCTTTTTATCAACAACCACAACGGTGATTAGTGTTTCGGGGTGATTGCCGCATGTTCCAACCATTTTAGGGAGGGGCAGTGGCATTCAGGAACCTAATGGGCAACACTTGTTGTTGGCTACACTTGTAATAACCTAACCTTGGTTTTCTTTAGGTCCTTAAAAATTGCAACGTTAGCGTTGTATAGCTGAACGAAGGTGATTTTCTATAGCCATAAGAAGGTGACTGAGTATGTCGGAGAATTGAAACATTTAACATAGCACAACTCCATACTAATCATTCAAAAGGGCAAACTTTAAACAACTTCAAATCACTTTAACTAACCTTAAATTGGTTGTTCACCCCACAGTTCCAGATTTACATTCCATCCAATCTCTCTCTCTCACGCACACACACAATATATATATATATATATATATATATATATATTTTTTCCCTCCTCTATTGTCGCTACAAAGGGTTAATGTGAGCTAATTGAGGGAAAATTGGCTTGGCATTGTACTATTTTGCCCTTAAAAGGGCACCTGAGGTGCATATATGACGTCAACAGTTGAAGATAAATGGACTTGAATTTTGTTAGGTCTCATTCCCTTCTGATTGGTTTGTTTTAACCTCTTCAATCGGAACGATGTACAAATATGTATGTGTAGGGTGTGTTAAAGTTCCGCCCTATGGAACCGGGTCTGGCTGGATCTTTGTCTACGAGAGTGACAGTGGAATACGAGGGGACTGTGCTCTTTGTTCTTTTTTATTGCGAGGCAGATGGGGTAAAATTTCATATATATAATATGTTTAGCAATAAAAACTGTATGTTCTCTATATCTTTAACCATAACTTGGTTATCCTAATCACCACCTCCCTTCCTTCTTCTTGCAGGGGAAGTGCTACATCTTTGATGCAGGAGTGACGACCCGTGGTCCAATCTAGTATTAGAAGATATGCACTTTAATTATTTTCGTTATAAACGATTGGAGGCAAGATTCGAATCCGTAAAAGTTATCAAAGTACATTCACCTACAAAGTTCTTCAAGTGGTTCTCTGTTCGAGCTTAATCAAAATAGACCCCACAATTGAAATGAGAATCAAAAGATAAAATGACACGTGATTTTCACATAGCTTGACAATTTTGAGAGCACAAAATAGTGCCTTTTCAAATTCTTGAATTTTTTGGTGCTTAGATTTAATGGTTTTGCAGATCCACTATCATACCTTCCAAACAACGGGTTTTAGAGGCCATTTGAGATTGATTCATAAAAGTAGATCCTGATTAAATGAGAATCAGTTTCTAAAATTAGTTTTAATATATTTTAAACATAATAAATTAAAAGTTGTTGAATGTGTTTGGATAAAAATGGATTAAAGTAGGTTTAGTGTGGCAAAATTACCACATAGTGTACTCAAACCGAAATGGAGAATTTAATATATGTCTTTATGTAAGAATGTTTTGGTAATTCTCTTGGTCAAACTGGATTATCCAAATCTGATTAAATCTTAATTCAAGAAAATGAAGATTGTCAATGTTATCAGTTTTGAGCATATTGAAGCAGATTTAATCAGTTTAACTCTTCAAACCAGATTTAATATGAATTAATTAAGTGTGACAATTCTAGAATCAATCTCAAACACTTTCTTACTTCAGGCCGAGCCCCTCCCAAAGTACACACATAAGTAGAAATACCTCATCAAACGCGTACTTAAAGAATACATGACTTGAATTATGCTCAACTATGTGAGCTCCTTGAGGTTAGGGTATAACTGTCAACTTAAAAAGCCTTACATGTCAAACCAGAATCTTAAAGATTCAAAACACATGCCGTTTCGTCATAAGACTCTTTTGTACTAATACACTTTGTGCTTATGTTTGTATACTTAGTTTTTAAAATGATAATACATACATTTTTTACACTTTACTCTTTAAATTCATACATATTTTGTCCACGTACCCCATCTTCACACACACACACACACACACTCTCTCTCTTAAACCCACACCACCAGCGTTGCTTTAACACCCTTCCAACAGGGGACAGTGCCAAAATTGATGATTGTCGCCATTAATTGCTAATGAGCCGTCTTGTTCACCTTCCACTGTCGTGCCAATCCCATCTTCCAATCGTCCACCATCACTACCATCTTCGTCGAAGCTTCGATGGTGGATGTCCATCGTATACCGTTGCATTTACAGCTAATAAGTGTGTGTGTGCGCGCGCGCGCGCGTGCATGCGTGGGCCGGCCGGCCCGGCCCAGGCCCAGCGGGCCTCCAATGAAATCGGGCCGGGGCCGGGCCTCACAAATGAAAAACGGGCCGGGCCGGGCCTAAAACCTGGGATATATGGGCCCAGTCCAAGCCCAGGCCCTAGGCCCAATATTTAGGGCCGGGCTTGGGCCGGGCTCGGGCCCAATCCAATTTTTTTTCCCTTTCTTCCCAACTTTTTATTATAAAGACTTCTTCTTCAACAAATGACAAAGTTTTTGTAAACGGACCATTGAGTATACAATCACTTTTTCACGAATTAACCCCCTTTCGAAAAGGCAAATTGATGTTGATTGACCATTAACCACGGATTAAGTACAAAAACTAGTTGTTCTAACCCACACATACTGATTTTAAGTGCAAAATTCAATCTCTTTCGTAATATGGTGTAAAACCTGTAAATGTCAAAGAAAAATAGAGTAGATCAAACAAAAACAATAACGAGATCGATGAAGATAAAATAACATCTTTTCTTGTTACATTCAAATTCTTTGGTCATTTAAGAAACCCTCCACTTCAATTGATTAGAGTGGTAGTCATGGCTGTCTTGAGCTTGTGGAAGGCAGCCTCATGGAAGGCAGCCTCAGCTTCTGGCCTCTAATGAAATGCATTCTTCTTAATGAGCTCAGTAAGGGGTTTGCTTATGACCCCATAACCTCTTGCAAGCTTTCTTTAGTACTGTGTCAGCCCAAGAAATCCCCTAAGGGCCTTGACATTGGTTGGTCTAGACCAAGATTTCATACTTTTGATTTTTTCTTGGTCAGCTGCCACTCCCTCAGCAGAAATAACGTGGCCCAAGTGCTTAATGTGTGTACTGGCAAAGGTGCACTTGCTCCTTTTGGCAAACAGTAGATTAGCCCTTAAAAGGTCCAAAGCCAATCTTTGGTGCTTTCCAAGCTACTGCTATAAACAAGGATATCATCAAAAATTTAGGGGGAGGGCTAACGGGGCCGGGCCGGGCCAAACCCGGGCCAGTTTCGGGCCGGGCCAGAAACGGGCCGTTTCCGGGCCGGGCCGGGCCGTGCTTTTTCCCAGAATTCTTTGGCCTGGTCCAGGCCCTGGCCCCAAGCCCAAATCTGCAGGGCCGTCACTGTTCATCTGCCGTGCCGGGCCAGCCCGGGCCAGAACCGGGCCGGGTCGGGCCAGCCCGCGGGCCGCCCGGCCCTTTTGACACCTCTATATGTGCGTGCACTGCAAACGTGGGCCAGGGGTAGGGGAGGGTGATTTAATCAGGGTACTTGTGCGCGCGCATGTGTTGTGATAACGAGTGAATAAAATCAGCGTCAGTGTGCCCGCGCGCCTGCGCATGCATGAAGTTAACCAATGTGTGCGTTAATTCAATCCATGAGAGTGTTCTAGTGTGTCTGGTCACACGCATGGTCATGACTGCACGTGTGTGTATGCATAAATCGTGGTGCCGTAGATGTGATTGGTAGTGGCACTATGTTAGTGGTTGGTGGTGGTGCTAGTCTTATAGGGAGAAGACTAAGAGAAGGGTGGCAGAAGTGGGGTTAGGGGGTGTTCTACTAGTTAGAAAGAAAAAGAAAGATCGAGGGCGACACATGTAGGGATGGCAAAAAAAGCCGCACCCTCAGATTTCCGACCTGCCCCGATCCGGTAGGACCGGATTACTTTGACTGGATCATGGAGCGGGTATGGTATTTTTTTCAAAAACCCCCAGCGGGTTAGGGTCGGGTTGGGTATGGTATTCTCTGTAATCCGCCTCGCGACCCGCCCCACCCCAATATACTTACTCTAATAAATCGGTTGATCTTAGCCGTCCATCTATACTATATATATGTTATTTATGGCAAACCCTACATTTCACCATTCTCATTCACCCTCCGCCGCACGGCCAGTCGGCCACTCCCAAGTCCCATGTGATATGACCACTCTCCACCACCACATGGCCACAAACTTCCGGCCATTCCACCGCACGACTACAAACTTCCGGCCACTCCACTGCATGGTGTCTTGTGACGGTAACAACGCACGGACAGTCGGCCATTCTTTACCGATCTGCCCATTCTTCACCGGCGGCCACGAACTTCCAGCGACTCCACTGTACGGCCACGACCTTGCGGTAGCTCCACCGTACAGTATCTTGCGACGATAACACCGCACGGCCACAAACTTGTCTCGCTACGGCTTTACCGACCGCTACGCCGGCACCGCTGCCTTATCTCTTTATCATTTATTCAATTCGTGAATCCAAGCTTTGCTAAACCAGGCAGAACAGGGCCAGGGAAGGTTGGTTTTGGGTTTTTTCGTGTGCTACAGAGAGGACGAGGTGGAACGGGGCGAGTTCGGGTTTCTTACATCCGCGTAGGGTCGATTATGGTTTTTTAGATACATAACCCGCTGCGGGGCGGGCTAAGTTTATTGACTAGCGGGGCGGGTTCAGATTTTAGCAGATCCGCATCCGACCCGCCCCATTGCCATCCCTAGACACAAGAAAGAAATATTTAACACAAATAAAGGGGTAGAGTCGTCTTTTTATCAAAAACGTTAACGCTGTCTCTATTTCGTATTTGATATATCTCATATAATCGATAAGACACGCATATAATTATATCTTAGCTCAATTATATCTTCAAAAGTAATGATTAATTATTGGGAAAATTACGTAAAATACCCCTGTGGTTTGTGGTAGTTGCAAAAACACTCCCGTTGTTACAAAAATTGCAAAAAGACACATGAAACAGTAAAAGTCGTTGCACCGTAAAAATTCCGTAACAGAATGGTGAAAAAGGCTAAATTGCCCTCTATATAAATGAGAATGACACCCTATTTTCTCCAGAATGGCTGATTTTCTTCCTCCTTCTTCACGAGATCGCTTAGTGGATCGATGGCCAGCTCGCGGCAGCGCAAGTGGGAATCGCAGATTGCGGCGCAAGTGGCGGAGCAAACGATGGGACCGACGGAGTGAACAATGGGTCACGAGTATCTTGTTTACCCAAATTGCACAATCTTAGTCTAGGGTTTCAATCGCAGATTGCGATTTGAAATCCTAGATCTGAGATTGTGCGATTAGGGTTCGAATTGTTGTGGCCGCAGCGGGATTAGGGTTCGATTTAAGTTTTGAGGTTCAATTAGGGTTCGATTTAAGTTTTGAGGTTCAATTAGGGTTTGATCTAAGTTTGGGGGTTCGATTAGGGTTCGAGTTGTTGTGCGATTGGTTTGGTTTTGATGGCTATACCGGCGATTAGGGTTCGATTGGTTTGGTTTGGGTTTGATGGTTCGATCGGCGATTGGTTTGGGTTCGATTTAAATTTGGGGGTTCAGCGGGATTAGGGTTCAATTGGTTTGGGTTTGATGGTTCGATTGGCCGCTAGGCGCACAAGACTGGGGTGGTGGCGGTGGCGGCGCCGGCGCCAGTTGTTGGTGGCACAGATGGCAGATGGGTGGCGGTTGAGGGTGGCTAGGGTTAGGTTTTGGAGGAATTGAGAATTGTTTGAGAGAGAGAAAAGAAGAGGGTATTTTAATCTTTTAACGTATAAATTTTTTACTACACGCATTGTCCAAGAGTGTGAAAAGCACGCTCTGTTAATTTAGATGACTTTTCTAACGGTTGCAACAAAATAAGCGCTAGAGGGAGGTCTTTGCAATTTTTGTAACAAAATGGGTGTTTTTGCAACTACCCCAAACCACAGGGGTATTTTACACAATTTTTTCTTAATTATTTGACAAACTGTCACGTATAGCAGGTACGCAACCTTTACCGACGATCTACCCAACCATCCTACGGTTGGAAAGCACCGTATCATGATAATCCACGGCTGCTACGAAGATGTTCACCTCAGACACGTCCGTACCCTACCAAAACCACCACGCTTTCTCTCTTACTACGCCGATACAGAAAGAAGCGCACGTTAACCAACACCACCCAACCCGGTTAACGTTAGCACCGACCCGCAGCAATGAACCGACCTGTCCCGATGCTCGTTCTCCTCTTTCCCTTATCCTGCGCGGCCACCTCTCTTTTAGGGCCTCTAGGGCTCCTTGTTACTCTACAACTTCTCTCTCCACCTCCATATCCTTTCTATCTCCCCCGCCGCCCAATGCTCTCAGAAAAGCTAGGGTTTCAAGCCACACCCTATGGGGCACTCGAGGGGATCGTATACTTACTCGAATCTGTTCAATCTTGAGGTACTCTATATGGGTTTTCGACCTTGTCAAATGGTTGTCTTTAACTTTTTCAATAAGGGATTGCATGATTTTATCTGGGTTGATTTGAGTTTGTGGGGAATTAGGTTTTAGTTTTTAATGTGTGTGTTTTAGTGGATTTTTGGAGTGAATTATGGTGTTTTTTTTGTTTCTTTTCTTTGTTTGGGTTGTTCTTGTAGTCTTTGATGAACTTTCAACTGCCACAACTACAACCACAAGATGATGATTTTGATTATTATGGGAATAGTAGTCAGGATGAGAGCAGAGGTAGCCAAGGTAGGCACTTCAATTTTTTCTCTAGAGTTTTTCTCCTTTGGTTTTTCCACTCTCTTTTGTTGAATACCAATGACTTATTTGCATTAAATCCTGAGAAATTCGTTATCACCCCTTCTGTTTGATATGGTTTGGGCGGGTGGGTGGGGCGAAATCCATACCTTTTTGCTTAATGCACACCCCTACTGCAGTCATGCATCTCTTAGTGACAGTGTGGATCAGCAAAAAGGTTTTGGATTTAGCCATACCCTCGGTTGCTGTTGTTTGGGAGTTGAGATTTTGGTTTTGTGAAGTTTGAGCTTATGTTTATGGATTTCCACTTTTATGCTTGTTATGAGTAGGTGGAGCAGTGACAAAACGCAATAACCCAATAATGTCGGAGAGAGGAAAGAAGAGGCGAAACACGTATAGCAGTGACGAGGACGAGGAAGGGAGTTACAATACCTATATCTCAGAGGAGCAGTATAGGGCAATGCTTGGGGAGCATATTCAGAAGTACAAGAGGAGGGTAAAAAATTCCTCTCCAACCCCCGTGTCAACCCGAATGGTGACACCAGTCACAAAAGGTAGTTCAGGACACAAGGAACGGAAATTGGGGAATGAACATCGAGCAGGTTTACATAAAATGGAGAGTTCTTCAGAATTTTTCTCTGATGTTGTTCCTCAAAAGCTTGGAAAGTATAAGGAAGCAGATTTGACAATGCAAGTTGGCTCTGATAGGTTTGGTTCACTCCTTAAGTTCTTCAAATTGGAATGCTCTGGTTATTTAAATTGCTAGTAGTATTTGAACATTTATTTTCTGAGAGGAAATAGAAACGCATTTTGCAGATCAGTTTATGAACCTGCATATCTGGATATTGGGGATGGCATCACCTATAGAATCCCTTTAACATATGAAAAGTTGGCATCGTCACTGAACTTGCCGAGCATGTCAGAAATCCGAGTGGAGGAATTTTATTTAAAGGGAACCCTTGATTTGGGGTCACTGGCTGCAATGATGGCTGCTGATAAGAGGTTTGAGCTCAGAACCCGAGTAGGGATGGGTGAGCCAAAGCCGCAGTTTGAATCTCTTCAAGCAAGATTGAAAGCACAAGCAGCCAGTAACTCTGTGCAAAATTTCAGTCTGAATGTCGATGACATTGATATAAGTTCATCCTGCATCCCAGAGGGGGCGGCTGGAGGCATACGGCGGTCTATCTTGTCAGATGGAGGGTTGCTGCAAATTTACTATGTGAAGGTCTTGGAAAAAGGAGACACATATGAGGTCAGTATTCTTTATTTCCTCTTTGTGTGATTACTTTTTGTTTCTATGAATGTGGGATATCATTACTTATGACGTGTGGACCTCCACCTGCAGATTATTGAGCGTAGTCTTCCGAAGAAGCAGAAGGTGAAGAAGGACCCTTCCATGATCGAAAAGGAGGAGATGGAGAAGATTGGTAAATGTTGGGTAAACATAGTTAGAAAAGACATTCCAAAGCATCATAGAATTTTCACTAGTTTCCATAGAAAGCAACTAGCTGATGCCAAGAGGTTTTCAGAAACCTGTCAAAGAGAGGTAAATATAACTTCCCATGGCTTTGGACCTCGTTATTCCCCTGTGATTTACACTGCAAGTTTCACTGTACAAATCTTTTATCATGTCAGGTTTAGCTTGTTCATTATCTGCAAGCTTCAAATTTATACGTATACTATCTTTCCAGGTAAAAATGAAGGTCAGTAGATCCCTTAAGTTGATGAGGGGTGCTGCAATTCGCACAAGAAAACTTGCCAGAGACATGTTGGTGTTTTGGAAGAGAGTCGATAAGGAGATGGTAATCTCTCCCTCTCTCTCACTCTGTGTCTGTCTGTCTGTCTCTCTCTCTCTCTCAAATAAGTATTTCAGGTTTATGTGCGTGTTTTGTCTAGATTGTCATGATTTCTACGCTTGGTACTGTTAGATTTGGTTGTAACTATTTCCTTATCTTTCCTTCCTAGCATGTTATTTGGTCAGAAACCAACTAAGCATTGTTCTAACCTCCGCCAAAATTTTAATGACAAGGGTGGAGATAAATTAGGGTGGAGCCGTGGAGGTCAAGAAAAGAACATTCTGCAAACTTCTAAATGAAGTGTTTGGTCTTGGTTATACTACTAATTAGATACAACTAATTTTTGAATATAATTATCGCCGCAAAGAACTACTTCGTTGGCCTGTTTTAACATGCATAGATACTTTTTCTGGAGTGTTTTCACTGAAGTGTTTTGGTGCAATACCTCTTCTTTTAGGCGGAAGTGAGGAAAAGAGAGGAAAAAGAAGCTGCAGAAGCTTTAAAGCGTGAACAGGAGCTTCGTGAAGCAAAGAGACAACAGCAGAGACTCAATTTCCTGCTGTCGCAAACGGAACTTTATAGTCACTTCATGCAGAACAAGTCCGCTTCACAACCCTCTGAGGATTTGGCTACAGGTTCAGATGACCAAGAAATGCTTTTGAGTTCTTCAGAAGCCAGGCCTGTGGAGGAAGAAGATCCTGTTGATGCTGAACTTAAGATGGAGGCCCTGAAAGCTGCTCAGGATGCAGTTTCGAAGCAGAAAAAGATAACAAGTGCATTTGATAACGAATGTTTGAAGCTGCGGCCTGTTGCTGAAACTGAGACTTCTCAGCAAGATGCCTTAATTGAAGGATCCAGTAACATAGATTTACTGCACCCGTAAATCTCTTGCCTTTGTTGTTCCAATATTTCCTCTAGTGAAGTATATGTAAAGATGTGGAGACAGTGGCTTGTTTAGTATGTCCATTATATTGAAAGCTTCTGTTGTATTTGCTTCCAGCTCAACCATGCCTGTAGCATCATCAGTGCAGACACCAGAGCTTTTTAAAGGTTCCCTCAAAGATTATCAACTGAAAGGCCTCCAGTGGCTGGTTAACTGTTATGAGCAGGTAATAAGCCAGTTTATCTAAAAGTGTTTTCTTAAAGGCTTGCATAGCTTTTTGCTTGGCTGTTGACTCTGGCAGGTCCGAACTTGTCATTCAGGGTTTAAATGGTATTCTTGCTGATGAGATGGGCCTGGGAAAGACTATCCAAGCCATGACGTTCTTGGCTCATTTGGCGGAAGTAAGTGAGCTACTTGATGTCTATTTTGCTGGAACATTCTTACATTAACTTGGATTGATATTATTCTTTTGGTGCTATACAGGAAAAAAATATATGGGGCCCTTTTCTGGTAGTTGCACCTTCTTCTGTCTTGAACAACTGGGCTGATGAGATCAGTCGTTTCTGCCCTGACTTAAAAGTTCTTCCATATTGGGGTGGGGTCCAAGAACGGACGATACTTAGGAAGAACATGAACCCTAAGCGTCTTTATCGTCGGTAATTGTCTATTCACATGGGTCATTTGATTTATTTTGTGTTATATGTTTGCACTAAGTGAAGAATTTCGTTAAACCTATAGTCTTTGCATGACTTTTTCCGTTTTGGTTGTTTCTTTGTGTCCGCAATAAATTGTTTTCTGTTGTGAGGGCATGAACATGCGAATTCATGTTTATTGCAGTATAGAGTATGATTTAACACCAGTAACAAAAGCCTGGATTCATACTTAATAGGACTGTGCCCCGTCCATAATTGTCAAGGAGGAGAGTTCATAATACCAACGCATTTGCATTCATTGTGCAGCCAAGAAAGTGGTCCACCATACTCATTTATGTGCACAGAATCATGCAATTTCCTTTTGTATGAGATACCAGAGCTAGCAGTCGCACAGCCATAATAGTGTGATGAATCAAATAACAACCTTTTCTTTTCCTAGGCTGATGCACCGAGCCACCTGTTTTTTTCCCCAAGAAGTATTGCTGTAATCTCATCTCCAGAGGCGTTCGGGAAACAATTGAAGAGAGCTTTTGGAAATGGCTTCTTAGGGTGGGTATTGGTGCCACTAGGTTGAGGCTGAAACCTTGCTGCGAGGGTTAACTGAGGGTTAACTGTGTTTGGTTGTATGGTCGACAGAGATTAGGATCACTTGATGAGGTTTGTTGAACATTAGGTTTTACTGACCTCACTAGGCTCAGGACGAACATGAGAGGAATTAGAAATGTACGGCGAGTCTTATATCCACCGTCTGCAGATTCGTCTGAAATGATAAAAGATAACTTTCGTGTCAGCATTAAACATGAATACTTATCTATTAGTAGGATTTTTTGTCAACTTGGTTAAGTTTTTTGATGTTTGGTCATGGGTTCTTGATCTTATTAAGTATTACAATGTTAAACTGCCAGATAATTTGGAGAAGCTAAATTTTCTTTGGGATCTTTGGATCCTGGTACTTTTAGATATATTCCTTGTCAAATACTCAACAAACACAACCATTTTCAGCATCTTCCTGAAACATGAGCCTTCCTTTATAATTGACTCCATGTTAGAAAGTGAATCAAAAAGTATATCTTCAGCTTCACTGTTTCCTGCTATAACATAAGCATTTCAAGAATGCCAAGCTCTCTTTGCTGATCAACTGTAACTTTATTGCCAGGGAGGCTGGATTTCACATTTGCATTACCAGCTACCAGCTGCTTGTGTCGGATGAGAAGTACTTGCGGCGATTAAAATGGCAATATATGGTATTAGATGAAGCACAGGCAATAAAAAATGCAAGCAGGTTTGAACTTATATCTTGTACTCTGGGTTTCAGACGATTTTTCATAAAAGCATACTTTGTTTGGTGGCAAATGTGGAAATGAGCTGGTATACTATAGAAACAAGTTAAGCCAGTGAACATGTTGGAACAGTTTAAACTGAAAGGTTTTCTCTTTTCTTGGTGAGAAGGGAGAAGGGGATGGAGACCTCATGTCTAGCCTCCGCTCCTCGAGTACTCCAAAAAAGAATATATATTGGTCAGGTTTTTTGAAAATATTACTTATCAAAAATAAATAATAATAAGTGGAGACTTCTATGCGGAAGTTATACTAGGTTTTTATATCACTTTCATTTTTGAAATACTTACAATCCAAACAAAATTCATCAGTGAAAGATTGGTTCAGAAGAACTTGCTCGTATTGTTGTAGAACATGGATGGTAAAACATGTTTGTATTAGTTCAGAAAATGATTGCATGGCCAGAGGGCTCATGGAAAACACAATTCACTATTACGATGAAGTTCACCATATAGTCTCAACATACATTATCTCATCGCACCCTCTTATATTTTTGTTGACAGTCAAAGATGGAAGATCCTGCTCAGTTTTAATTGTCGTAACCGCTTGCTTCTGACTGGTACACCTATTCAGAATAATATGGCCGAGTTGTGGGCCCTCTTGCATTTCATTATGCCAACCTTATTTGATAGCCACGAGCAATTCAACGAGTGGTTTTCCAAAGGGTAAATTTGCTTGTACTTATTCTTTATACGTTTAGTACATAATTCGCTTGCTAGTTCAGGATCCCTCTCTCATCATGCTTGACCATTGATCACCAGAATTGAGAACCATGCAGAACATGGAGGGACTTTAAATGAGCACCAGCTTAACAGATTGGTAAGCTCTTCAAGTTTCTAAAAGTTCATTGCGAGCATTGCTGCATAAATTATTGGCCAAAATAGGACCCCTCTTGGGGGGGGGGGGGGGGGGTTATAACTTGTTGCTGTTACTCGAACACATTTTTTTTTTTTTTTTTTTTTCATGCTTTACTTTGATGCTTGACCAAGCTAATTTTACATTTATTTAACCCCTTAACCGAAATTGAAAAGATATTGCAAGATGGCATACAAGTGCCAACATTGTTTCGGCAGTTGTGAGCCACACTAAGATTTTGAGGGAAAAAAATTGTTGGTGACATTTTCCCATCAGTTTCGACAATTGATAAGAAGTGCTTGTGCATGTGAGATTTAGATCTTATCAGGGACCTCGTGTTATCTTCATGAGAAAAAGGTAGAGAAGGACTTCTTTGGACTGAAACTCTACTTTTTGGGGGGATGCTGAACATGTTTTTCTAGGATATAAGTGAAATGATTTCCACATATATAGAAGCTTGCTAGTATAATTAGGGAGCAGCTGAATTTGAAGTTGATTAAGCAAATGAAAGGTACAATTTACGGTCAGTTTCTTTTTGTAGTGAAATAGGCTTTTCTGGTTAGAATGAAATGAGCACGAACAAGTGTAGTTAATGTCTCGTATACTATGTTTCTCGGCAGTGCTAATAATTTATTTCAATCTGTTGCCAGTATGTGTCTATAAATTTACCTATTTTGTTTGCCTTATCCATGTCTTGCTCACTATTTTTCTTTCTGCCTACCCCCTTTAACAGCATGCTATTCTGAAGCCTTTCATGCTGCGACGGGTTAAAAAAGATGTTGTCACTGAGTTGACTGTGAAAACTGAGATAGCAGTGCACTGCAAGCTAAGTTCTCGGCAGAAAGCTTTTTATCAAGCTATAAAGAATAACATATCTCTCGCTGAATTGTTTAACCGCAATCGTGGGCATCAAGCTGACAAACACTTGCTGAATATTGTCATGCAGCTCAGAAAGGTTTTCCCTTTTTCTTTTGGTACATATGAGGGAAAGAGAGGTTTTCCATAGTAACGATTTTGTTCTTGCTTTTCTATAGACTCACGTAATAAGGGTGGAACCAATAGTCTAGAGTGTATCTTTCACCAATTAACTGCTGCCCCTTCTGTCCTCGGCAGGTTTGCAACCATCCAGAGTTATTTGAGAGAAATGAAGGAAGTTCGTATCTCTACTTTGGAGAGGTTCCAAATTCTCTTCTTCCTGCTCCCTTTGGTGAATTGGAGGATATATACTACTCTGGCAGTCGGAATCCTATTACGTACATGGTAATATTTTGTAGGCCTTAGTTCCTTTTTATTCTTGCTTTTTACTTTCTTTTGTTTACATCTTCCACCTTTTTATCGCTAAAACTTTTCTGATATCTGATGAATTGTCCAAAAATAAAAAAATTATGGGTTCTAATCTGCTGCAGGCATATTTCATTGTTCACTATTTCGGGTTGTAACATGTCGGATGGCCATAGAATATGAACATTAAGTTAGGATTCATACCTGGGAAGCCTCCTCCAGCATGAGCACATGAGTGACGCTAAAAGGAAAATCAAAACACTAATGACAAACTGATGTTGGGGACTATAATTTTGTTAATGTGATTTTTCAGGTTTCTTGCATGAAATATGTTCCTTAGCTCTAATATTCTCATCATCAACAAACAGATTACAATGCTGTATATTCTGTCCCACAATAGACGTTGTGATCATGTAGTCAATGCTTAATTAACATTACGTCCTCAGGAAAGTTGGAATCCTCAGCATTAACTGAACTGTTTGTGCATAATAGCTTGGTATTCCGAAAAAATGACTACTATTTTTTGGGACAAAGGAAGGAGTATAGGAAAATTAACCTTAAACCTAGAGGAGCTACAACACTTAACTGCGATCAAACTTGCCTTGACTAAAGTAGCCCTAGTAACAATATCTCATGTCACCGTAGACAAACCCCCCCCCCCCCCCCCCACCCCACCACACACACACACACAAAACAAAAAAAACAAAAAAGAGGAAGAAATAAATAGACAAGTGGAAAAAAGGGAGAAGAAGATTCATTTCACTTGGTTGAGTAGTTGACAAGAAAAGAAAAAAAAAAGCGTGACATGTATAGAAAAACATTGTGTCACTGGATGTTATTGCATTTCTACTGCCATTGCTAATCTGGCATAGGTGGAAATTAGAGAAAAATATGGCTAACTGTTGATTGACGGACAAAATTACTATCATCTGCTATTGTTTGAAACAAGAGACGAGGTATTCAATGCTCTGGTACCTGATTAACATGCAAATTGACGACTTATTATTTTGGTTATTACAGAAGGATGAAAAACTAGTAGGCTAACCTTTACCAGAGTACTCATAATCTCAACATCTTGTTGCTCTTGTACTCTAAGGCTGTGTTTGGCGACACGGATAAGGACTCGGGATAGGATAAAAAAAATCCTATCCGGCGTTTGGCGGCGCACTTAAAGGCCGGATAAGTTATCCTTCGGACTTGTTTTATCCCACTGGAGTGGGATAATTCTGTACCTAGGGGGGGTGGGGGGTGTATAATATTAATCCCGTTGAGATTGGATAAAAAAAATGAAACCCACCCAATTTTCTTCCTCTTTCCCGTCAACACCTTGCCGCAGCTGCCGGAGGCCTCGCCGACCTGGGGTTCATGGTGTTGCAGGCAGTCAGTCGGCCGGCCATTGCGGCGCTACAGTACCTCGATTCGTTGCGCAATTCGCACCAGGAGCTGTCCAATTGGTACAACACGCTGGCAGATCTGTACCAGCGCAAGCTCTGGCACCAGCTCATCCTCAAGCTCGAGCAGTTCGTCGCCATCGCCGTCTCTCGTACTCCTCTTCTTCACAGTCTAGGGTTTTACTCTACTGTAATGCCATTACATCAGCCGCTTGTCGTCGTGATTCCGCTGAATTTCGGGCATTTTGTGCGATTTGGCTGTTTGCAGCCCGGATTAGGGTTTTGGATGGGTTCAGAGGAATTGGAGCCTTTTCTGAGAGTAGGAACATTGCTGTTGTGGATTGAATGTCAGGCGGTTATGAGAAAAACATGTTGAATCTGAATCTTGTGTGCTTTGTTGTGATGCTCTTACATAGATGGAAAACACAATTTAATTCGAACCAACTACAATCTTGTACTTGATATAATTATGGTATATTATACTTTGTAAATTGTTTATCCGGCTTATAATCCGAACTTGGTCCAAACGCTAGATATGATTTCTTGCTTATCCGGCCTTATCCGACAATATAGCTTGTCCGGCCTTATCCGCCCTTATCCTGTCCTATCCGGAGCCCTTATCCTTGTCGCCAAACACAGCCTAACAGGCTCAACTTAATTGAGAAAGGTTATGTTCCTTCTTTTCCTTTTTTGTTTTGTTTCTCAAGTTTGCATTGCATCAGGGCTTCAGTCAGCTTAATAAGCTGAAGCCCCTATAAACATGTTCAATTTCTCCCTTTGCCATGATTAATAGTTTCCTTCTAATCCTTCCAGGTACCAAAACTGGTTTACCACGAAGTTGTCCAAAATTCTGATATTCTTTTATCAGCAGCAAGACATATCTTCAGCAGAGAATTCTTCGAGAAGCGTTTTAGTATTTTCAGCCCAAAAAATGTTTATCGATCCATACTTGCACAAGATAATTCTTCAGATGGTTATTTTGGTAAAAGTGGAACATTTGGATTCACTCATTTGATCGATTTATCCCCGGCAGAGGTGGCATTTTTAGCAACTGGATCTTCATTGGAAAGATTATTATTTTCGATTATGAGATGGGATCGGCAATTTCTGGACATTATCTTAGACATGCTTATGGAAGCGGAGGATGATGAGTTCCATTTAAGGCACCTTGGGAGAGAAAAAGTAAGAGCAGTCACGCGAATGCTACTGTTGCCATCTAGGTCAGATGGGAATTTGCTTAGAAGGAGACTTGCAACGGGTCCTGGGGATGCCCCATACGAGGCTTTAGTCTTGTCACATCAGGATAGGCTTTCATCCAACTTTAGACTTCTTCATTCAGCATATTCTTTCATTCCAAGAGCTAGAGCCCCTCCCGTAAGATTTTGGTTGATTTAGTTTTTGAATTATATTATGGACGAGGCTTAAATGAGGTTGTGTAACATCTAACTATATTGTTTACATGTGCTTGGTAGATAAATGCTGTCTGCTCAGATAGGAACTTTGCTTACAAAATTATTGAAGAACACCACCACCCCTGGGTTAAGAGGCTGTTAGTCGGGTTTGCGCGCACATCTGAGCGTAATGGCCCTAAAAAGCCAATTGGTCCGCACCAATTGATCCAAGAGATTGATTCTGAACTGCCGGTTTCACAGCCTGCTCTTCAGCTAACATACGAGATCTTCGGATCCTGCCCACCCATGCGAAATTTTGATTTTGCAAAAATGCTCACAGTATGTCCATTTTTTGCCCATTAGATTATCTTATATTTGTTATTGGCTTGTTATCTGCATCTTTGAGACTATAGTGAAATTGATTGTACCAATAATTGTTCGTACAAGGACTCTGGGAAGCTTCAAACCCTGGATATACTGTTGAAACGCTTGCGGACAGAAAATCACCGTGTTCTTCTGTTTGCACAAATGACGAAAATGTTGGATATTCTTGAGGTACGCTCCCCTTATTATCGATGGCCAAGGTTTTCTTCTGTAAGTTCATGAATGCAAACAAGAAAAAATTCGATATTAAGTGGCTTTGAATGGAGCTTCGGTTTGCTTTAACTTTCTAGCAGTTGAAGGATTGTTTGACCGGTTAGGATGCGCTAGGGGATGCGATGAGGTGGGATAAGGAAGGATCTGTTTTCAGTTTGATAGGGGAGATAAGGATTTGATACTACGCTGTGTTTGGGCTGGCCATGGCACTATTATCCAGATATCTGAATTTCATATTTTATATGTTTTTGTGATTTACCTTCGCCTCCCAGAAACCACCACAACAGCATCCATAACTCAAAAACTCTACTGTTCTTCTCAAAATCAATAAATTAATGCTTCACCCACTTGGCCCTGATTTACAGAACCTCACAACTAATAAGAACTCAAGTACCCATTCAATTGCCATCTCCACCACAATTCAATCACCATGGTCACCACCACAACCATTTACAAATCTACGAATTCAATTCAAACTCAACACCATTGAAGAGTTCAATCTATTCAATCAAACTCAACAAGTACTGTTTGAATCATCATAAGAGCACATTGACAGTGAGTGGGTTGGTTCTACGGTGGAGGCGAGAGAGGGGCCAAGAAGCTGATTGAAGCCTGTGGAAGTGTGGTGATGGACGGTGGCAGCGGTGGCGGCGGCAGCAGCGAGGTTTTGGACATTGATAGCGGTGGTGGTTGAGCTTTTGGATGGTGGCAGCGGGGTGGTGGAGGTGTTTGACGGTGGCAGCTGTGATGTTGATTCGTGCCGGTGTTGGATGGTGGTGGGAGTGGAGGTTCTTTAATGGAAAGGAGAAGAAGAGAGGAATAGGTCAATTTTAATATTCCATCCGGTCGGATAAATCCTATACACCCCACCTCCCACGCCAAACCCAAAACCACCACCAACATGAATGTAATTTGCCCACTCAAGTGGGATAAAACCCATCCTCCAAATCCGGCCTTTATTTGATGCCCCAAACACCGGATATCTTCAGAGCCTATAGAATTTATCCTACTGGGGACTTTTATCTGAAGCGCCAAACACAGCCTTAGGCCAGTAAATGATGACTCCTATGGGATGTATATTTACTTCTTCTGCCTGTTGTTATCAACAAGGCAACCCATTCTCTCCCCTGCCCCTTTTTCTTGATTAGAAGGCTGCTTAATTTTTACATAGAAGTTCAGATCTCTTTTGGTTTGAACGATTTTGTCTGCAACTTTCTGATCTGCAGGACTACATGAACTATAGGAAATACAGATATCTAAGGCTTGACGGATCCTCAACAATCATGGACCGTCGGGACATGGTCAGGGACTTCCAACACCGGTAAGGACTTGAGAGTGAATTATCACTTTCTTTCTTGTAGAGATTTTATCAAAGTTTGTATCACCTCTCATGTTCTTGTCCATATGCAAAACCATGTAAGGGTCTTTAACTATCGGTGTAATGCTCGCTGTAGGAATGATATCTTTGTGTTTTTGCTGAGTACAAGAGCTGGTGGGCTGGGTATCAACTTGACAGCTGCTGACACTGTCATATTCTATGAAAGTGATTGGAATCCAACCTTGGATTTACAAGCGATGGATAGAGCTCATCGTTTAGGACAAACTAAGGATGTCAGTATTCTCCTCCTTACTTCTATGGACTTATATCGAAGTGATGCATGTGAATGTCAGAATTCCCAAAGTTTTTGGTGTTTTGACTTCTGTTCTAATTCCCATCATTATTCTATTTGTGGACATCTATAGCATTCTCAAGTGTTTTATGTAAAACAACTTTACAGAAGACTTATACTTCTGGATCACATCCTTCTTTCCCAATGTTTTCGAAAATGATAACGGTCCCGCCATCAGCAGCCTCTGTTTTATTTGTGAAAGCTTCTGCTGTAGAAAATTTTAAATAATTCTGTTGTATTGTAGTTCATTTCCAAAATATATCCAGTAACTGTTCCTTGCTCGTTGACTGCATTGGAAGACAGTAGTTAAGTCGTAGCCTATATAACCCACAGACAGTGTTACAACAATTTGGGAAGTTAGATATGCCATCATTAGGATGTCCTCATGCCATTTAAAGTACGATGTAGGTTATTGCACTCATCTCTCATCTGCTAATGAATGCCAATGGTTTCTCTGTATTGTTATAATCTTATTCTTCATCTAAGGGTGGTCAATCTATCATGTAGGTGACTGTTTATAGGTTAGTATTAAAAGACACGATTGAAGAGAAGATTTTGCAGAGAGCTAGTCAGAAGAACACGGTGCAACAGCTTGTTATGACAGGTGGTCATGTACAGGGTGACGATTTAGAACCTGAGGATGTTCTATCTTTACTAATAGATGATGCCCAAATGGCGCAGAAGCTAAAAGAATTACCTGTAAGACATTTTTCAAATTTTATTTATAATGTAATAAAAAGCATCTCAATATTTGCTGCTTTGCAGTTGGGACAAGGCACTTAATAACATTAATCTATCCTCGAATATCCTTGATGTTTTTTCAATTGTCAGGCCAGGGACAGGCAGAGAACAAAAAAGTTGAGTTTTAACGAAGAAGGTGATTTATGTATTGAAGATGTGCCCCAGGGAAATGGACACGAGCCCTCGCCGGAGCCCGAGAAAACTAAGTCTACTACTAAAAAGGTGACATATATTCTTTTTGGCTGAATTTAACATCTTTATTTCTTGCTTTCGTTTTATATGGTAGTTATACCTAATTGCATAAAGAAGATTATACCTACCGGATTCCAGAATATGTATTACATCACACACAATGCTTAGTTGTCAATAACTTATGATAAGCGATATGTAGCTTGTAATATGATAAGATTCATATAGCAAACAATACGAATTAGTATGCACTGTCAAAAATGATATCGCATCACACATATCTTACACTTTTGAGCTTTATAATAGAAGTTTTTAAGCTTTCAAGTGATCTAGAAAAGACTCCTCTCTTTTTTACAGATGTCAATAATTGATTGTTCATTTTGAAAAGTCGAGCCTTCTTAACATCCTTGGTGTATACCCTATGTTTTAAGCAGTAAATACTGCTATAAAAAAATATTGCACGACACCCCAACTAAAATCAGAAGTTATAGTACAACTAGGTAGTCATAATACGCACGAAGGATCCTTGGTTCATTAATCGATATATTAACTTGGAAATATTCTGATTTCCTAACCTCTAGTACAGTCCTACTGCTTTCTTGATGGGACCTAAGTTGTAAAATTCAGGTGTCACAGGCTGCATTTGATTTAGTTCCATCTCAAAGTGTTAATGCTACCAATTCTTCTGTGTGCAGAGGAAACCCAGCACTGACAAGCAAACTCCTGCGAAACCAAGGCCTCAAAAAGCTCTAAAAGCCGCTGAATCTTCGTCCCCCAACTCGATGCGAATGGATTACGAGTTGGATGTTCCCCTACAGAACCCTGACGGACCACAGGATAGACCCAAGAGGCAAAAGCGGCCCACAAAGAGTGTAAACGATAATCTTGAACCGGCATTTACCGCCTCCCCCAGTTTTGTCCAAGAGCGTATTCGATACTTGCCCGCAACCGAGCGCAGTTCTTCTGGTTCGAGAGCAGGATCCGAGGAAGGCACGCCAAGGAATAGTAACTTTCCGACCGGGTAGGAAGCCCACTAGTGGTGGGATTATCTGTGACTTGGGGGGCATCCAAATTGTTCGAAACAAAGGGAAATAAGGGGGATCTGGAATGAGGGAGAGCGAAATGTTGTATAGATATACATTTTTTACCAGAATAACTGGTTTTAGACTAGAACGATTTAGTTATGTACAGTGAAGACTTTTTTTTTTAGATGGAATAGTCATATTGTTTATATCAAGGTTTCCAGTCAATTCTCGCTCAATCTCGCTCTCTTCGCTGATTCATAGCTAGCTGGCGTTGGAAAGAGCCTCTTCTTTTTGGGCTAATCTAGGATCGTCCGTGTCATCAAATATATAGTCGAGATCTCTTTTTTTTAGAGAACCGCGGGGTGCAACCGCTTCTTCTCATTTTTATTTGACAAAAATTGACTGGCAATATACCCGGTAAGGGGTTGTCCTAATTAACCAGAGGTTTCGGTTTCGAGCCTTGAAAATGCAGCTGCATTAAAACTTGGTAGGGAGAACTTTGCTGCTCATGTGGTTCTCTACCTGACTCGGAGGTGTGAAAAACATAATCACACTTTTAAACAAGTATGTACCAAAAAGAAAATATACCGTTCAGTTTCACACTGCGACTACAACCACCACCGTTACCATTGTTGTTGCCTTCGCCACCACTGCCAACAACCAACTAGCCACCACTGCCAACAACCAACTCTCAGTAACAGTTGACATGAAAGTTGCATTATATCAAAGAAAGGAGTAAGTAATAAAAAATGGATAATTGAGATATGTAACTATGTTCGGTATATGGGTAAGTACCGGTTGACGTGGGGGTCAAACTCCAAACCAAATCGTCAATTTTCAATTTGAAAATTTTTGAACTGAACCTAAGATCATGGGGGTTTAAACGGTTCACACTCATTTAAAAAAGTCGTCCCTTTGCATACCTATTATATAATCTAAAGATGTGTTTGATAACCCAGTTAACCACTTAAAACTTAAAATTTACAATGATATTCAATTAAATGCGTTTGATAAAGTTAAATGTTGTATCACTTAGATAATTAATTCCTACAAAAAATAGATTAAAATTTTAAATTAGGGTGGACTTACTTGATGATTATCACTTAATTTTAAGTGAGATAGTTAAAAGTTACTGAACATAATTTAACATAAAAAGAATGATTATTACTATGATAGTATGATGCCACCTTAATTAATTTGCTAGCAATACCGCTTCCACCACACTACAACCACTATCTCCTTTCGCTAGCATTACCACAATTATCACGACTTAGTCATTACCACCACACCATCGCCGCCGTCACCATGTCCATGTCTACCAAACCATCTAAATATTCACCACATTACAATAACTGCCACGACTGTCATGTCCGCCTATCGCTACCACCACAATTACCAACATCACGTCTTCATGTACCACTACCGTCTCCATTGATACCTTTTCAGCGCTACCGTCACGACCACCACCACCATCTAAATATTCACCACACTACAATAACTGCCACGACTGTCATGTCACCGCCTATCGCTACCACCACAATTACCAACATCACGTCTTCATGTACCATTATCGTCACCATTGATACCTTTTTAGCGCTGCCGTCATGACCATCACCACCATTTTTACTCCATCGTCACTGCCACCACCATCACCAACAAGGTTTTGGCAAAAACAAATTTATAAGATACATAAATAAATTCATAATTTTTGTGAAATGAATAAATTTGTAAACGGAACATTTTTCAAACATTTGCTTTTGGTTAACCAAATAAGTTAACTTATTTTTAAACAAAAAATCAGTCGCTTAATGTTTTCAGTTTTACAAATTCAGCACTTAACTTTTCAGCACTCGCATTTCAGTTTTATCAAACAGCCCTTAAATGTTACTCAAAATTAAAGTTATATTTTATCTAAATTGCACATAATCTTGTCAATGTCTAAGTTCTCGTGCTAACCTTTATCATTGATGTACGAGAAAGAATGAGTACTTATTCATGGTCGTTACACATTTAATGAGTATATAGTCGATCTTCAAGCTCTATCTGTCGCTGGTGGTCGATATGCAAGATAAGAGAGCTTTGAATGCAATTGATGAATTCAAATCATGCCCAAGATGAGTATATATAGCTGTGGGAATAAATATGACCGTTTGAAATTAGGTAGGGCATTAATTGCGCCAAACGGTAAACGCAGTCAATTGCATTGCACAATTGCAATCGACTGTATCCCCAAAAGTAGCCGTTGGAAATTCAAAATTTTCAAATGCAGTCGAATATAATAGGCTACTGGAAGTGTTGCAGTCGACTGCATTGGAATGCAGTCGATTGTAATACCTCACTGCCCAACATGCAGTCGACTGCATTCCAATGCAGTCGACGATATTCCTGAAAATGCAGTATTCCCAGTTTTCAAAGAATGAAAAAGTTTATGCATGCATGGGAAACCTATGAAAAAATTATAGGTCACAGTCATCGATACGATCAACTCTCTATGTCTAGTTACGAAGAACGAAATAAATGCAATAGAAAAAATCAATCGAAGTATTCCATCTTGATGCGTTCCGTCGAGTGTCTTTGATCGATTATCTCCTCTAATTGTCCGTTTGCATGAGTATGAGATTGTACATATTGTTTCATCAACTCAATGCATGTTTAGACAACATAATCGTCAATGTTAGTTATCATTAAAATCAAATATAATCCTAGGTTACATAACCGTAGGGTTAACAATATATTTAAAAGTTATCAATGAATGTCACTAAAAATAAAGTAATATGTGAAGTCCCGACCCGGAAGCGGACCTTCACATGCTATTCCAAAATATTCCTACTTACATTTATAAGGATGTAACCTCAAAGAGATAATCAGGGCTCTGAAATAAAATACAAATCAAAGAACTCACATTAACTATCAATACTGATAACTGCAGCAAAAGTTTATATATAGATAAACATTATCCAAACTATGTTTCCAAATTCAATTAAAGTTCATGAACTATTATAAAAAATGTTCTTATTCACCAAAGCTAAAACTAATAGTCTTAACGCAAAGTAAAAACTCCAAGCAGCTCTACCATAACTATTAACATGTTTCTAAACCATATCAGCTTGATTACCTGAAATGGGATGAGAATGAGTGCAATGAGCACGAGGCTCACCATATGATAACACACAAAAACCCACAGAGTACAACATAGGTATTCAAGAACATATAGTTGAGTAAAAAATAGAACATAAGAAACCAAAACCAGAAGTGCAAAGATGATAAATAATCTTAGTACGACAAATATTCTCATTTGGGTATATTGACTTAACAAAGATCAAATCAAAATCAAATGTACATATTCAAACAATTGAACTAATAATCAAATACGTTACAATCACATAAGACGTGAGTGTAAAGCATGTTAACCTAATCACGCGAATTTTCTGAGTTCAAAGGTTGCATACCCGTAGCAATTGTCATATGATGTCAAGGCATCACGTTAACTTAAGCACGTGAATGCTCTAACTATGAGGATTACTTACTAATTATGGGTAGAAATCCTCTAAACCAAACTTCCTGTATTGATTATTGATTAAGCACAAACTGACTCATCCTTATTTTTTTAAACTTGATAAATAACTCAAAAAATCCTTAAAAGTATACCATTTATTAAAAATACCCCAAATATTCCTAAAAAATTACAAAACAACCGAAAACATAAAGTAATTAATACGATTATTTCAAGTCTTACATATCATATGCCAGTTCGTTTTGGTTTGTGATCGGTTGTAAAAAAAATGATCCGTAAGCCGAATCGAATCGAGGCTGGTTTGAGAAATGTGAAGCCAAACCGTTAAGAATTTTGGACAGTTTGGCTTGGATCGACTCAATTTGATTGGTTCAAATTGGTTTGAATGGTTTGATAGTCACTCTAAGCTAGGTAGATCGATGAAAGTGTTGGGATATCGGCAGAGATTGGCGATTAGGCTTGGGATGAGACATAAGAAGGGTGCGCTTGTTGAGTTTAGGTCACCTCCCTTCCACCTTTAGCAACTCTAACTTGAAATTTGGCACCATGGACATTTGCTTTAAAGTGGAAACATATCCTTGGCAGTTGAGCTCGGAAAGGGACATAAGAAGGGTGCGCTTGTTGGGTTTAGGTCACCTCCCTTCCACCTTTATTAACTCTAACTTGAAACATGGCACCATGGACATTTGCTTTAAAGTGGAATCATATCCTTTCCATGTTTATGTTAGAAAAAGCACACACTCCCATAACGTATTCCCATCCCATGTTGCTCCTTGTTTTTTGCCTATGCCCCCTTTTGGTATCTTTTTTTTTTGGGGAGAATTATCAGAAATATATACCGTCGAAAAATAAAATAGGCTAATATCCCTGACCTCTGAAATTACAGAACTATAAAATACTAATAACGGATGACAACCCCATTCGATAGGGAGCACCAAAAAGAAAGAGAAATATACCACAAAATTAAAGTAAAGCAGATAAAGATAAGAACTACTTTTTTTTTTCTTTTTTGGAAAAATAATAAACATCTAGACCTACCAACAAATAAACCTACAAACAGATACAAACCTACAAAACAGGAAGGTAACTAATAACTAAACAAGATAAGTACACAAAAACAACCAATTAAGATACACCAGCAGACAGTCAACCCCAACCCATATTCCAGACACTAGGCCCCGTCATGCACCTCTACCTCGATTGTCGTGCTTCCTCTCTAGCGTCGGAACCGCCATTGTTTTCGGCCAACTCACTACTGCCAGCCCCAAGGACACAGAAGCCAACAACTTAACATCACCGTCAGAAAGACGTCACGAATAGAGTATTGGAGGACAAAACACCAAAATATGAGAACCTAGAATACTCACCAATAACCGCCGCCAACCAAACCTTCATCATCCACTGCTGCCAACCTCGACAAATACGAACAACCCACAAGCAGAGCAAAGAACCTCTCCACCATCAATTGCAGAACACCAACCTTTCTAGATCTTGAGGGGTTGGTGTTACCAGGGGAGAAGGGGGAGGAATAAACCCTAACTGAAAAACCTAGATCAAAACTCACCAACCCATCTCCTACCCAAGAGAGCCCGATGAGCCCCGACAACTAAATCCACAGATCTCGATGGCAAAATAAAAAATCACACAAATCCACCACTACCCACCATCTCCGACGCCAACCATGATCCATCAACCGTCAACGGCGGTGGACCTGACCCCGCTCCGGCATCGAAAAAACTAAAAACATACCAGATCGAGACTCACCGTCATAACGTGACGTCATCCAACTCACCGTAGCCCTTAAGATCCCACACAAGACCCTAACCAACATCATATAAACTACCACGTCACCACCGCCTGGGAAAAACAGCGGTGGCGACGGATACGAAAGACAGAGAGATGAGGGTTTGGAAAAAATTACTGTCGCAGAAATCGCCCTCAGAGGCAAGAAAGTTTAGGGGTAATCTTGGTATCTTTCTTGTGCACGAGACTTGATATCTACACTGATTGCCAGCTCAATTTTATCCTCTTACTTAGGTTTCTTTTTCTGTAGTTACAAAAAAAAAAGAAAAAAGAAAGAAAGAAAGATTTTTTTTAAATACATTTAGCAATATATATATTAAGGTATTAGTATTTGAGCTTCAATTTTTTTACATTTGAATTTCATTTACTGTTTTATTGTTACACTATATAGCGAAACTTGAGAATCTTTTAATGATAAAAGTGGAGCACAAATTTTAATTCTTTACGTTAATGGTCAATAAAATTCAATACAATACTATTATTATTTTATGCCAATGATTTATATGACGTACAACCGTACAAAGCTGTCGGGAGAGTGCAGCAACCGGAACGGAGTGCCAACATGTTATCCAAATTCTATAAGGAAAATAATATTATTGCTTTTGATACGCTTCTCTACTTCTTTTATATCGTTAAAAATATCTAATGACTAATATCAATTTTTTTAGCGACAAACATTGTGTGTGTGTGTGTGTGTGTGTATACTACTTATAAAAGTGTGGATAAGTGTAATCATTTTTTGGACAAAACTATCCATATAATTTTTTTAATGCCATGATTGACCTTGGTTGTAAATACTCATTAACTAATGTTATGGCCCGCAAAAAAACTCTTCACCTCTCCATGTTAGATGCATGGTCCTTCTCTCAAAGTCAATTGTCAAATGCTAGATGCATGCATGAGCTTTCTCTTTAAATTAATTGAAACTCTTCAACTTTTAACCAACCATTTAACATTTTTATCAGCAAACATGTATTACATTTTGATGCCAAGGAAAGTGAGTTTGCAGTCGACGTGGAGGTGCCACAAAGAATGCAGTCCGAGTCAGATGCCAAGTATGTTGATGTGAGACACAACAAGGGTGGAGCAAGGACAGAGACCAAGGACTTCCCAGACAGAGCCTGAGGGTGGCAGTGCTGCGAGGGTGATGGCGCAAGGTGAATACACGATGACAGTCACAGTCCGATGCTTAGGTCCAGAGTCAAGGTCCTGTATGTTTCTCTTTCTAGGATTCTAGAGTGAGAAAGTGAAAATGTTCTGAAAATGTCCAACCTCCGAATGAATTCTCAAGACCTCTATTTATAGAGATTGAGATGATGATGTCATTAACTGACACGTGGCGCTCCCCGGGAGTGACATGTCACCGGGGGGTCCACGGGTGCCGGTACTCCGCGGACTGTCGGATCTCATATTCACCAGCCCTGCCCCCCACAGCGTCGCTCTGTTTGTCTGGAAAGACTGGCTCCCATAGCATCGGTATGGCCAGAGGACCCCCTTGATCTAACGTCCAATCTAAGCCCTTACGGAGTCCTATAGGCCTGGCAGCAGTGGGGAAGACCCGACGCCCAACTGCCAGGTGAATTAGGCGCGATGCCCTCCGAAAGACATGCTCCCATCTCGAAGTGACCCGGGGGTCATAATCCCTAGGGGTGTCGACGCAACCCCTTGTGCCGGAGCACGTAGGCCAGTCACGCAGATACCTTGGCAGAGATAGTGTCCCAGATGAGTCGCCTATTCCGCAGGCCAAGGTAGCATCCCGGAGGAGCCGTCTACCTGGCGGAAGAGGAGTCTTCATGCCGGAGCACTTGGAGCTCCCTGGCAGAGATAATGTCCCGGAGGAGTCGCCTATCCCCGCGGGTGATTCCTTGTGCCGGAGCACTCAGAGCGCGTCAAGGTAATATCCCGAAGGAGTCGTCTACCCGACTGGCTGAGGTAGCATCCCGGAGGAGCCGTCTACCTGACGGAAGGGGAGTTGGAGAGCTCCCTGGCGGAGATAATGTCCTGGAGGACTCGCATATCCCCGCGGGTGAGTCCTTGTGCCGGAGCACTCGGAGCGCGTCAAGGTAGCATCCCGGAGGAGCCGTCTACCTGGCAGAAGGGGAGTTGAAAAGCTCCCTGGCGGAGATAGTGTCCCGGAGGAGTCATCTATCCCCGCTGGTGCTGTACACTTCGGATAGTGGGTTGTAGCATGTTCCACTACCAAGGCAAGGTGCGCATGGTGTGGTGAACGAGTGTGGTGCTTGAGGGGCATGTAACATGATTGTGGTGCATTGGCGCGATGAAGTGAGTAAGGTGCCGGGGGCACGTCTGTGTTAGTGGCGCGGCGCATGGGCGCGACAGAGTGCGTATGGTGCCGGGGGCACGGTAGGGTGATAGAGAGCCTGGGGGCACAGCTGTGTCAGTGGCGAGGCGCACGGGCGCGGCGGAGTGTTGGAGTGCGGTGCCCAGACGCCAGCGACGGGGTCGTGGAGACGCGTTCGGGCGATGGATGACGAGCGTCGCGGAGTTGGCGTGCGAGCGCGGGTGACGTCCAGACAACGGGCGACGGGGGTCGCGGAGATGACGTCCGGGCGACGGGGTCGCGGAGTGAGGTACGGGCGACGGGGTCGCGGAGTGAGGTACGGGCGATGGGGTTGCGGAGTGACGTCCGGGCGACGGGGTCGCGGAGTGAGGTCCGGGCGACGGGGTCGCGGAGTGATGTCCGGGCGACGGGGTCGCGGAGTGATGTCCGGGCGACGGGGTCGCGGAGTGATGTCTGGGCAACAGGGTCGCGCGCAGAGTGATTTTCGGGTGACGGGGTCGCGAAGTGAAGTCCGGGCGACGTGGTCGCGGAGTGATGTCTGGGTGACGGGGTCGCGGAGTGATGTATGGTCCCTTGAAGAGAAGTGAAAATGTTAAGTATGGAAGCCAAATGCCAACCCTTGGGGGAAGGCCGAGGCCGACCCCTAAGGGGAGGCCGAGGCCGACCCCAAGGGGAGGCCGAGGCCGACCCCAAGAGGGAGGCCAAGGCCGACCTCCTTCGGCAAGCGCCAAGGTGCACCGACAGGCGACGAGCGATGTGCGACGGTCGGAGCGTGATGATCAGTCGCGCAAGGATGAGTTTCTTAGTGGCGAAGTCACGTAGAAGAAGTAAGAAGTGCACGTGACTTGAGCGTGCACGCTTTGACCGGTTGTGAGCGTTGAATGTTGACTGTTGCTTGTGCGGACGTGTCATGCAAAATGGGATCACAGTGGGCCTTTGGGTGCGACCAGAATAGGTTGAGAACACATTTATACTCTCTATAGCTTGATTTAATTGATTTGATTCTGCCATTCAACTGTAAATTTGAATTACAGCTCAATTCAACCTCTTCTCTACATCTCACACCTTCAAAAGTAAACTTGCCTAAAAAATATATAACTCCTTGCTACCTAAGTTTCTCAGTCTATAACCTAATGGAAATGGTAACATCCTCTTAAATGTACATTAATGCTCTTATGATCTCAACAACCTTAACTCAACAATATAGCAATCATCAAGGTTTTCAACTTGTGACTATAAAAGAACTTTACCTAATTGCTTGTGTGGGAATATATGACACTCCTTTACCGATAAGTTAAGGCAAATACATCTTAATTTAAACTTGAAAAACTCATTAATAGAAAGAAATATTATTATCTTCGTTTGTACAAACATCTTGCTCATAACTAATTCAACTTTAAAAGTTTTGAGCAGAATACTTGAAACATTATATCAGCGTTGACCTTGATAGAAAAATGATGACTTACCCTGTTCCAAGAAACCAAAGTGAGACTATCCTTAAACTAGGTCTTAGTCATGATCATATATTTTTATGTCTGAAGCAATTAAAGGCGACCAAAAAGTACACCAAATTTACCCTAGATTGCATTACTAGGTTGAAGCTTTGTATCCATTGTAAAGGCAATAAAGAGAAAATACGCGTTGAATATGCAAAGTGTTGTATTTTCATAATTTTGTTGTTGTAGTATAGCACAAAGCTTAATTTCAAGGTAAAAATTTTGTATGTCGCACACCCTGGCTTTGAGATTTTTAGTTAACGAGCAAAAGTGGTATCTACAGCTTTTGCTCACGGAATGAAAACATAAATTCTTTTTGAAATTAGTATACGCTTATATGATTTTCACGATGTTGTCTAAAAGCAAGATCCGTAATTTTCATTTTACGAATCTCATTGTTAGTCTATTTGTAACTTTGTTCCTTACTTGATACCTCTCGATTAACCTATTTCTAGCATAAAAGTATGTTACATTAATAATTTAATTAGGAGATTATCCGATTCACAAATGAAGGGAAGTATTGTACTGGCACAACTGATAAGTGGTGCATCCAGTCAACATATTTGAGTAAGCAAATTTCTTGAAGAGAATGCAGTGAAAGAAAATTCGTGCTAGTTATAACCTAAAGAGAGTTTTGATGAGATTAAAATAAATTTTTCGTTGTGACAAAATAAGTAAAATCAATAATTTCTTTGCCTAACACTTAGTAGCATTTAATATAATGATAATCTACGAGTAATTGTCTATATATTTGTTGTTAGCATGCTTTATATAAGCAGAACACTTAGCAGGATGACATGATAAATATAATGAGTATAGTTCACTAGATTTAAATTGTACGGACTATGTGAAGATTACTTGAAAACTTGTAAATTTGCACTTGTCATGTGAATATGTTGGCAAACTTGAGTTTTAAACACTACGCCGGAATGAACTACATTCAAAACTAAAATATATTTTCTTCGACACACTTTTTTATCTCGACTAAACAATATGACAAATGTTTTAGAGCCTTTGGTGCTTACACCATGAAATAAAGTCCAACAAAAGTAAGATCCTAAAAATAATATCATAATTTTGTTTGTCCATTTTTGTGAATAAATATGATTTCACGTAAAGATAATCTAACATCATTTTCTGCGAGGTGTACATTTTCGTGCATCGCGCACGTGCTTTCATCTGGTATATGTATATATGTTATGACTGAAAAATCACTGTTCTTATTCTCCTTCGCAGCAGAGAGAGAGAGAGACAGAGAGAGCAGGAGATGGAGATCAAGCCAACAGAAGTGAGCAGCTCAAAGATGTTTGAGGGATACAACAAGAGATACAAGCATTTCAGCCCAACACTGGGCTGTTCCATGAACTTCCACATCTACTTCCCCCCTTCCCCTTCTCCTTCCCACAAGTTCCCTGTATGTATTTCGCACTCTTCTCCCATTTTCTCAAATACCCACTCCCTATTCCTCTGGAAAATGGTTCATTTCCGTTTGATTGCTGTTCTGATGCTTATTAGTCTACCGGGGTTTATATGTATCAAGAATATGTGACCTTTGTTTTGTTTTAACATCTACACATGCATTCTTTTGTGCTTTTAGATATCTGGGTTTTAAATTATCGTTACAACTTTTACCTCTACAGCTTCTTGATTGTTTCTTTATTGATTTGTTTTAGATGTTTATTTGATTGCACAAGTTTGTAGGTATAGACATCCATTTCTTGTGATTTTTTGTTTCTTGCACTTGTGAATGAGTTTTTTATCGAGTAAAAGTGTTTTACCAGATGCTTTACAACTAGAATCATTCACAGCAAACATTTCCCATGGCTCACTTTTCTTGCAGTCATTATTGTTGTTATTCATGTGGTCAGAAGTGCGATATCTATTCGTATGTGAGCCTTTTTCCATGGTCATTTAGGCTCATTGGCTAGCTTTTCTGTTCTTTCTATATCTTCTTTTAGATGTTGTATCCACTTTCCTCTCTGAGTTGATTCTTAAGCTTTTGGATATCTTCTGAGAAACGAGTCATATCAAACAGGCCTGTACTACTATGATGCATCCATACATGATGGTATATTTGTATGATTTGATCGGAGTTCTTATATTCTTTGCGTGCATCAAGAAGCTCAAAGAAGATCTCTAGTTTTGCAGCCACAGATATAAGAATGTGTTTAGGTGTTTAGCAACACATTATACACCCTACGTTTCTAGGTTTGTACTCCCGATGTGTTTAGGTTTTTAGCAATTCAATATATGATCTTGCGAACTGAGTAATGCTGGTATTGATTTCACGAGACTGTTAAATCCGATGGCTTACTATGGAACTGATTAGGTGCTTTACTGGCTGTCCGGCCTTTCATGCACGGATGAAAACTTTATCATTAAGTCTGGTGCCCAACGTGTTGCATCGAGTGAGGGTATTGCTTTGGTTGTGCCGGATACATCTCCAAGTAAGCCAAACTTATTCCTGGATTACATTAATTAGTAAAAGTTCTTCTGAGTCAATAAGCGTGATATATTTGTGGCTGCATTAAATGCCATTTCTTTTGCTTGATGAGATATGGTGGTTTGATATAACTTAGATAGTGCCTGGCTATAGGGCCCTCTTTCTGAAGCTTGCATGGGATTGAGCAGTAATATACTATTTGTAATATTTCAACTGTGATCAATAATATGTGGTGCCACCTGGTGGCTATTTTATCAACTGCTACCAGTTTTCCAGTGTCAGTGTCCATGAATGATATGAATAAAATTGAGAGAAAATAAACTCAACCCAACTAAGACTTTGTTGTAAGTCTAATTGGATCTGCTCTATGAATCCTTTTCTTCCTCCGAGTTATTTTTAGTAATCAAGTCCTTGGATGGAACTGTACATTTTAGTTATCTGTGTCATCTTTCAAATATACTTACATCATCTTAGCATGTCAGTGGACATTCGGAAGTATAGACTTAATAACCAAAGGGTGTCAAAAAGCCTCAGACTCTCCATTCCTTATAGGACCAACGAGAGTGAAATAAATGCTTGTAACTCTGTCAGCTTTTATGATTAGCTTAAGGTGACGAAGGCCGGATGTGCTGATTTTGCGTAATCTATTCTGGATCCGGGAATCTGCAACGTGCTTTGTAAATGTTTGTAAAATGGTAAATTGAAATGCCAGGTTTGATATGTCTTGCTTAAAAAGTCACGACCAATTTGGAAAAAACCAAAGTGAATTGCCTTCAATTTTTTATTTTCTTGGGCTGAAGCCTTGGAGTAGTAGTTCTTTTCTTATTCAGAACCGACTCACTAATTTGGAGCTGATTTGGGAGATGTATGAGAACTAAATCGCATTGTCTATTTGATACCCTTGGACAGCCAATCAGTTTCCAGTGATGTATGATGGTGAACTATGTCAAATCAACACGATGAATATGGTGATGTTGCGGAGTGTATTGATATATATCTCTTATGAGAGTATGGATCGGCTAAAAACAGAGTATCGGCCTTCTGTTAAGCACATGCTTTTAGTTAGCAAGGAGAGGGTCAGGATTGGTTACTTAATAGCGATGATAGGTCACTCTACTAATATGGGAATGCTCTCTCTTGGTATTACACGGATTTGTAATGGCCCCAAGCCCCCAAGTACTCAAATCAACAAAACCTTATACCAACTACTTGGGCGTGGCTGCATAGATTCATTTAGTGATCTATATCATTAACTTGATAAGTGGTAGTCGGCATTTACGTGAAAGTTTTCATCTTAAGTCATGTACTTGTTATACTGTAAGTATTGCACTTTTCTTACCTTAAAGAAGTAAAATAGAGGGAAAGACTATGACTTCAAGGTAGGCACTATGGCATATGTGGGTTTTCCTTTTTGGTGCAGAAATATCAACCTCAATACACTTGGTTGTTGTATTAACGCTGTCTTGGAGTTGAGATTGGTTTTCCTGTTTCACATTGTTAGGTTATATCCTATAGCAAAGTTTTCCTTTCGGAAATTGTTGTGTGGTTCTAGAAGCAGCATTGCTGATTATCACTTGCATTTTTTTATTGTAGGAGGTCTGAATGTGGAAGGAGAAGCGGACAGCTGGGATTTTGGTCTAAGTATGATATCATATCTTAACTACTTGGTATTTATTGGTTAAACTGATAATGGGGTTAATGCTTTTTAAATTAGGTCCTCTCTGCATCCGTCCTCCTTATCATTTTAACGTACCATTCGCCATGCGATGCTTCCTCGAGATTTTCTACTTGTTATTGTATCTGCACTACATCGTATACTGGGTATCGAGCTGACCCAATTTAGCAATTCTACGGTATCGGCCACCATTTTAACATGTCAAGGGTTATATGATGCTTCATGGAGCTTTTTAACGCTTTTTTGTATTTCGCGTCCTCCACGATGATGATTAGAGGTGAGATTTATGCTGGTTATTGAGCTGCCTTAGTTAATGCATGGCTCGTCACAGATCCTTAGATATAGGGAAGGTGTTTTTGTATGTCTTTAATCTTCACCTTTTAGAGTTTTTGAACAAGTGTAGAAATGCTCCAGTAAACGAAAGTTTACTTGTAACCCAATCACTCGGATTAAAGTTATTGAGTAAGTACAATTTTTCAAATGGAATGGACAATGTTTTCTAATCTTATCCTCATATAAACATGTACGTAGATTTTGTCTTCTGCGTTTGAGCAAGAAAATTAAGTAGATATATTTGTTGAGCTAAAAATTCATGAAATAATTAAGCAATTTGTTTTCTCTTTTTACTTTCTAATTGGAGTTCAATTTTTTCTTTGTGTCGTCTTCTTATATGTCATTGACTAAATAGTGACTATCTGCATTGAAGCTTCTTCAGAAGGAGAGGAACCACTTAAGGTTCTGATTGATGCATTAAAAATAAAGCAATGCCTCATTGTTGGGAACAAAATAAAGAGGGTGACTAAATTTCAAATTTATGTTCTACTATGTTGGTTGCACATATTTATAGCACCATCGTGAATCCCTATGTTGTTTCTTCTCTTATTATTTCTTAATAACACCTTAGTCTTTTCTGTACATCGAAACTGAAAAAATTACCTGGTTTTCTGTCTTTTAGGTTTTTTTGCTGTGCCACTCAATTCTAGGGTCATTTTTTTTATTATGTATGACTTATGTTATGTTGGTTGTACACCTGCTTTGTTTCTATAGACAATTATACCTAGGTTTAGGGGCATGATAGTTCCTTATTAAATTAAAGGATATTTTGTGAAGAAAAGTAATAAGGTGAAGAGGGTAAGAGAAGCATCGTGATTAAGTTCATATATACATGACGTACATATGCATGGTTCACATCCATATGATTAACATGCGCATATATCTACTTATTATTTGATCTCTCTGTGTCTATGGCTATGTAATATAGATGGTAATCACCTACTTTAATTAGAACTTCCGTATCATTGAGGTGATATGTTCACTTATCATGAAAGGAGTTGCTATATAAACTTCTCATATGGAAAAAGATGCATTTGTTTGTAAACATGTTCTGTATCCTGTACGTGCATGTCTTTCCCCATTTTTCTATGTTCTTTAGAGCACCCTTGTCAGCTTGTCCATCTTATTTGTTGATTCCATTTTTATGTATACTTTAGATTTCCTTTGTCTGCTTGTCCATCTTATTCTTTGGTTCCATTTTTCATGTTTCTGAACTCCCTCTAAATCTTGTTTGGATACTTGCCCTTTTTATATATTGACTTCACATTTTATTTTTCTTTGATCGTTGATGTTCCTTTACAATAATGGGGAACTGAAGAATGTCAATGCAGTTTTATTGCTTTTGTAGATTATGATCTCATCGTGAAAATGTTGTACTTATCTGCATTGGAAAACTAAATTGATGATGAAATGGTTAAGCCGTTTTCTTAGTCTTTGGGGGGTGGGTGAAGGGGATGGATATCAATTTGTTTGCTTTGTGATTTTGGTCTTAGACCGGCAATTCTTATGCGTAAAACTGCAGTCAACTTGTATTTATGTACAAAGTTGCTGGTTGTCTGAGTCAAGTCGTCGTCGTTACCAAGTGGTTATTCTTTAAGCTTCTTTTTTATCTAGGTGCTGGGTTTTATCTGAATGCGACACAAGAGAAGTGGAAGAATTGGCGGATGTACGACTATGTGGTGAAGGAATTGCCACAACTTCTTAATGAAAATTTTCCACAGATTGATACATCACGGGCTGGTGTATCTGGTCATTCTATGGGTGGCCATGGAGCTCTTACAGTCTACCTGAAAAACCTGGACAAGTACAAGGTAATTGATCATGATATTCACTTCCAACTAAATCGCATTAATTGCTGTTGAAAACTCTCTTTACTTACATTTAGCTATCTATCTTGTAGGGTTACAGTTTTTGTGTGTGTGTGTGTGATATAGTGGTCAAATATCAAAATTACGAGATACGTTCGTATCTCTTCTGATAGAAAGATAGCTATTTAAGTCGGCTAATCTCAGTTCTAAACCTTGCTGCAGAATACTTTATTTTAGTTTTGTGTCCTGGTGGCAAGAACTGTTAACTAAATTGATGCTTTTTATCTTCCCTTTTCTTTCCTTGATTCTTCCTCCTTTTTCCAGTCGGTATCAGCATTTGCACCTATTGTCAATCCTATAAATTGTCCATGGGGCCAGAAGGCTTTCACAAACTATTTGGGTGGAAACAAAGCTGATTGGGAGGTATGCGTTTATGTGTTTAGTGCCATATATTGATGGATTCTGAGTGCCCTCAAGCTAAATTCTTTTTGTATGATAACCTGCAGGATTACGATGCCACTTGCCTGATCTCAAAATTTAATGATGTTTCTGCCACCATTCTGATTGATCAGGTGAAAGTCAATAAGTCTTTTGCTCTTATAGCGACTTAAAGTTGTGACGTATTCCCAGTAATGGTGCCAATTGAAATCTTAGATGTTCTGGCAAGCTATCACCACATTGGAACTTAGACTACTTAATGCATACGTACACCCCCCCCCCCAAAAAAAAAAAAAACCACGTACTATTTGGGTAGGATCAACATTTTTCATATAGTGATTGTTTTCTTATGGAACTACATACTGAGTTAAGGGCTAACTACACCACCGATGCCTATCATAATCCATTGGTCCCTAAAGTAGCATAAAGTGTACACTACTAATCCTCCCGTAAAAAGAGCGGTATTACAGTCTTTAAGCAATTTAGAGGGGGGCTGCAACCATTAGATAGAGAACGTTTCATTTGATATTAGACCACACTTAAAAGAGTTGAAGGTCATTTGAATTTATGCAACTGCTTTCTTCATATGGACTAATAAGACTGTTGCGAGTTGAAGGTCTCTTGATATATGACAAAAAAAGCAAGTATGTATTGCATTGGCAAATCTTGCGAATATAAAATGAAATCACGAGTTGTGTCATGAAAAATCATGAAGTTTGGTTGACAGCTATCCTGATGCACATGGCAGGAAATTCAAGAAGTCTTACGGTTCTAATTAATGGTGATTGCTGGACTTCTAGTGTCTTTCAAGAATAAAGGAAAAAGAAAAAAGAAGATTATCCTATTATACTGCTACTGTGTCTATATCGTCAAGACAAATTATATGTAGCTGTGTATTTGTTTTGTATTTGTAATTACTTACGCAAAAAAGGTAAAGTAAAGAATACATGTGGATCTCATGGATCACTATAAAGGTAATAGTAGTGAATTAATTCTGGTGGTGCAAAATTTTCTTTTTGGTTGTTATTGGTTGAGTAAATCAATTAATGTGGGGAGTTCTTCATTGGTAGTGAGGTTTAAAATGGGGGATGTGCTCATGGAAGAATGGTAGTGGTCGCATCTGTGCTGGGGGCAATGGTGGTGGGTTGGTCTTATTGTATACTCGGGCTGGTGGGTGGAAGGGATGCTGGCAGCTGGTCGTGGTGTGGTGTTGGTATAGGTGATTGTAGCAGAGGTAGTGGTGCACGGTGTTGGTGTTGTAGTAAGTGTGATTCAGTAGCGGCGGCAGGAGCAATAAGGGTGTCTAAAATCCAATGCTGCACAATTAAGATGAAGAGGGAGGTTTAATTTGAATTGTTGAGACTTAAAATACCTCTCTCAGACAACGTGTTTTCTTGTGTTAATTTATGCAGCAGGACTATTCGTGTATATACTAGTTATACACACCAGAGGAGGTATGGTCCTCAGGAATTCAGTAAGTAGACATGAAAATGAGTTCACAAGAGAAGGGGGTGAGTGGGTTGGGTGTGGGAATACTTTCCTTTTGGTATAGGTTGTGTTGGGTCTCTTAATTTTTCTACTAATACAGGCGTGGAAAAAAGCTTCAGGTTGATTTTGTGGTCATGTTAGCTAACATTTGGGCCTGTATGTAACTGAATCAAGATAATTAGCGAATACATCCCCACTTTGGACTCTTCTTTCAAGGACTGATTGATGTTACTGCTTTCTGGGAAACGTGCATGAGGATAAGTGTGGAAACAGTGTTTTAAAGTTTAGATGACATATTGGAACTACCTGCAAAGAAGATGATCTTTAGGGTTTAACCTTAAACCTTATACGCTTAAACCTTGGTATGTAGAAAACTGTTTCTTAAGTTCCTCTTTCTTGCATTATTGCACTTGCTCATCAAAGAGGCAACTCTATGCTCTGCTGAACTAGTATTGTATATCTGCAGGGCGAGGCTGACAAATTCTTGCATGATCAACAACTGCTCCCACACAAGTTTGAGGAGGCATGCAGGAAGGCCAATGTTCCTCTGCTCCTGCGGTTGTGTCCTGGTTACGATCACTCCTACAACTTCATAGCGACTTTCATCGACGATCACATCCGTCATCATGCCCAAGCCGTTAAGCTGTAATCTGTCAAAGCTTACTTTATGAATATAACAACAAACTTCATTTTAGTCCGTCGCCGTTGTTTAAAGTACTCCTTTCATTTTCTGTGATAAAGCTTACTATATGGACTGTGATGTGGTTGATTTTGGGCTGGACTGGGTGAGGATCAGTGTCGTAGTACTTGAAATATTGATTGAGCAAACTCTAGGGGGCAGCTAATATTTGGTTTAACAATTTGGAGGAATCAAATCGAGTTGGTTGCTAATATAGAATACCTTCATCTTAGCAGTAGAGAACTTAAGGCATTGTATATAATTGCCTTTTAAATAGTGAAATGAGAAGAGATGAAGGGATGCTGAAGATTTGGTTGCTATATGCACTCGAACTTGCTGACTAGGACCACGATCCTCCGCTAGATCCACATAGCATAGTTGTTATTCGAGCTTTAGCAACAAAAAATTGTCGTTAAAAGTTTTAAGTGTAGCAGTAAACCTATTCTTTAGAGTTTTGAAAAAAAAAGAAAAGAAAGAGATACTGAACCATGACACTGGGACGGTCTTTTTTAGGATTGCAACTTAGACGGGCTGGATAAGCCTAAGGTTTAGACCATGACTAGTCCATGCTCATAAACTAGTGTTCGTGCCTAGTTTGGTCCATCTGCGGGTCAAATAATATTTGTCCATGTTCAGCCCATTGAAATTTTTGTGGCACGGGCTGGACATGGACTGTTCACATATTGTCCATGATTTCATATTAATTTTTGTTTACTTAATTTTAACGCATATCAATATCATCCAAGTCTACTAATTGATCATGATTTTTTGTTTATTTATTTTTTAAGCATATCATTTACCATCAAAATCTTCTAATTAGTCATGATGATAAAGAAGAGTACTATGAAGTCTCAAAATAAATTTAGTCATAAGCATGGAAACAAGTTTTAGGACAAAATTAAAATAAAGAAAACAGAAAAATAAAAAGACAAAGGTCACCAAATAACCTTACGAAATCTAATCCTTTAATAAGAAACAAGGGAGAAAAATAGAAGCCTTCAAAGGTCCCCAAGCGCGTTTATGGTAAGAGGATTTTAATGACTAATGGAGAAAGAAAAAAAAACAGTAAACGTAAATTTATATATGTAATTTATATATCATATAATAGTTCGACGGGCTGAATGAGTTTCGAAAAACCTTTGTCGATGTCTAATCCATATTTTTTACGGGCTCAAAATTTGGTACCTACGTTCACCATGATCACTATAATACTAGGTCCACGCCTGTATTTTGAAGGGTTGACACGGATTGCTCATGAATTATCCAACCCAAGTTACAACCCTTTTCCCTAACATTGGGCCCCTTATGCATGGTCTTTCCCTAACATACTTATGCATGAAGTATATATGAGAAAACATATAAACAAGATTATTCAAACGTCAAACCCAAAACTAATCGCCCTAGAACTTCCTAAAACGAGGTTGCGTACAAGTGAGAAACATTCCCAAGGTGTATATCTTCAAGAACAATGTTTTGTTTGCAAGTTGTGTACGCCTTTATGTACTTGAGGAGACCTCTAGACCATGGAGCATCCCATGTGATCAAGCAATCAATTCTCTAGCTTTTTTATTAAAACCATGATGGACCTTTTCTTTGGTTTATAAAATCTGTGCCCACAAGATATCGGAGAGGAAGCGTTGTGGTCTGGTCGTATTCCTACTTATGTAAAGTAACCAAATGCTGCTAATTTTTACAAGGGTGCAACTATAGATAAATCGTTTAACAGCTCTTGCAATTTGAAGAAATTGGTACGGTGGTCAAGGATATCTGTTCAAACCTGGAGCCAGTTTAAAAAAAATAATCTTCTAAATGCATCCCGTCGTAAATAATACAACTCTCGAAAGTACCCGAAAAGATTATTGAAACTAAAAATTAAAGCTTATGAAAGATACCTCTTATTATTCCAAAAAAAATTAAAATTAAAAAATTGTAACAGCCTTTGTAAGCTGTCGTCACTGTAACCAAAATTCTTCTTCTAACAAATGTGAGAGAGATGGTGAAGAGAAGCTCAAGTCAAGAATTAACAACTCAACCTCCCATTTAATGACCGTTGGAGAAGTTGGCAGCCACCCCTTCACCCTTAATGCTACTGTTCTTGTGGCACTCTCTCCAATTTCAACTGTATCCATCAATGCATGTCTTGCCTCTGTCAAACACACACACACACACACATGCATATTATTCTCACGGGCCATCATCACTTACATATGAACTCGTTTCCCATGAATTCTTGTTTCATCTTCTCACCTGCATACAATTAACAATCTCTCTCTAGACTTCATATGTCGGAGTTTAACAAAGCCATGCCAGCTCTTTTAGGCTTGAAAGTCTTGGTGGGTATTTTGTTTTTTGACTGAAAAAGTAGCTACTTACCACAGCTTTGTAGTATCCGACACGTAATGGTTCGTACGTTGAATCTTATCTTTCCTTTATTCAGGATTTATCTGTTGGGTAGATGAACAAACTCTGGCGGACATTACAATGTTATCACATTGTATATTATTATTGATCCCTTGTACAAAACCCTCTACTTGATTTTGTATTTGATTAGTATATTTTCTGTCCTTTGAATTTAGTTGGGTGACGAAGGGAGCATAGGCGATAGGTGGGTATGAAAAACTGAGTGTACAGATCGAAAATTAGATTTGATTTAGGTGACAATATCTACTGTAAAGATTTTATGCATGTCATTGCAGTATTGGGGGGATGTCGTTGTTTTTAGTGAAGGATGTTGTAGTGTGGGATCAAGGGAGCGAAACACTTGTAGATTCTTAGGTGGGTGGTTGTTGAATTCTGGTGTAGTTGAGAAAAATTCAAACTTTGTAAGAGTGGACTTGCACAATTGCCACACAAATCTGAGGTGGGTTACTCTCAAAAGATGTCATACTTGAGTTCTAAGACATTCTAGTATTTGGTATTGGAGGCGCGCATCTGTATTAAAACCAAAGGTAAGTTGTTTTCAGCGTCAACTTAAGAAGAGTTGAGCACTGTGAGTTGTGGGTGGCTTGTTTTAATTTGGTTGAGTGAAGTCCATCCTGATAGAACTGAAGAATTGGATTTCGTGTTGCAAGACGATGGTTGGAAATGTTGAGGTGTTGAGTCCGTGCTCAAATGGGGCTATCCCGAACCATAATGGCTTGGAAGAGAAGCTTGATGAATTTCGAAAAGTTCTTGGAAAGGCTGATGGTGACTTATTGAGGATCGTTGGCGTTGGAGCAGGTGCATGGGGAAGTGTTTTTGCAGCTTTGCTTCAAGATAGTTATGGTCAATTTCGGGATAAGGTTCAAATCAGATTATGGAGAAGGCCAGGAAGAGCTGTTGATAGAGCCACAGCTGAACAATTATTTGATGTCATCAATTCAAGAGAGGATGTCCTGAGGAGGTTAATTAGGCGTTGTGCTTATTTGAAATACGTTGAGGCGAGACTGGGTGATCGGACACTCTATGCAGATGAGATTTTGAAAGATGGGTTTTGCTTGAATATGATCAATACGCCACTCTGTCCTCTGAAGGTTGTGAGTAACTTGCAGGAAGCGATTTGGGATGCTGATGTTGTGGTGAATGGATTGCCTTCAACGGAGACACGCGAGGTGTTTGAAGAAATTAGTAAGTATTGGAAGGAGAGGATCACCATGCCCATCATCATCTCTTTGGCCAAGGGTATAGAGGCTGCACTGGACCCTGTTCCTCATATAATAACACCGACACAAATGATAAATTGGGCAAGTATGAATCTTCTCTTTGAGTTATTCTTATCTTATTTTCTAATGAATTGGCTTGGTGTTGCCTCTTATGGAAGGAAATCAACAATATGTTATGATGCCTATACATACAGATCCGTTTTCCCTGCTTGATGTATCATTTAGATTAGTAGTAGCTGTCATCTTATATTAGCAGGTGTTCAATATTTTTAAAGAATTTTATATTCCCACTCCACTGTTGGACTAGACCACTCTTCATCCCTTATTATGACACTTTGACACCTTTTGAATTTGGACTGGGCTAATTGAAAAATGAACTCTTATTATCATTCTTATTTCGCTGACCATATATTAGAAGTATACAAAGTAAGGTGCACATCATAATTATGCTGTAGAACAGGAAAGTGCATGCAGAAAGTGTGATTTTGTGGCTCGAATACTAAGTTTTATCACGACAGTTTGAAATGACAAAACTACCACTTAAGGTAAGTGAAAATAGGGTCATCTTGAAGCCAAAGGCACTTGTCTATTGAGCCATCACTTGTTTGTGCTTCCATGTATGAATTACCTTATATATCGATATTTGACGAGTTTTGTTGCTTGCATGATCAAACTGACGGTGTTCTTGGTGTAAGATCGAATGACATAGCTTCTAATTTCTAGGAAGTAGAAGATTATAGAAGGTTGAGGAGTAACTGCTTCTTTGCGAGTGCGTATGACTGGCAATGATGATGCCTAACTCAACATCTACTTATCATTTACATGATGTAAAAAAGCTTATCTTATGCATGCTACATGCACAGAACACCGCATGATTTCGCCAAGTAGAATTTCCTTTCATGTTTGCTGGAAGCCAAAGACTTTCCGTTGTCTGATTCAGTTTTTTTGACGATTTGGGAAGAATATTTTACTCGGTATGTTTACAAGTGCGTAGAACTTGGACTTGAAATGTTCTCACAGAATCTTTATTCTGGATAACTACTTGGTTGTTCATCACTCCACCCTGCTCACGCTATAAATGGAAACTAATACTTCCACTTTCTAAGCTATGTAAGTTCCTGGCAGCTGGAGTACCAGTGGAGAACATTCTTTACCTCGGTGGACCTAATATTGCCTCGGAGATTTACGACAAAGAGTATGCTAATGCTAGAATTTGTGGTGCTGATAAGTGGAGAAAACCACTTGCAAGGTTTCTAAGACAGCCCCATTTTATTGTATGGGACAATAGCGACCTTGTCACTCATGAAGTTATGGGAGGCTTGAAGAATGTTTATGCAATCGGAGCTGGTAAGTATATTTAGTACTTAGTTAACTGTTTTCAATCTAAATAGCGAAAAGTTGGAAAATCACCTTGTGGTTTCGTTAGCAGTTAGTGGTTAATGGGGCCACTGCAGGAAATGGAGGACAAACCTGCCCTAAGTTCCTTTCAACAGCCCTATAAGAAGTCAGCTGAAAAGATATTGAGGCATTTGCTATAATGCCAGTTAAAACTTATCATGGATAACGGAAGTTGTTCAATATACTCAAATAGAAATACACGTTCGATTTAAAATTCTGTTAAAAAGCCTCCCTCACTCATAGATGCCTCGGTGAGTCATGAGGTTTTTGGACTTGATAATCACTTTTCCTGTTGTGCTTTTCTTCTTTTTTTTCCTTTCATAAAGTAAAAACCCGCCAATTTTTCGTTGTCCTATTCAGACAATGATAAATCGCTCGTTATTCGATTCAAGTAACACCCCGTCATGGCACAACTCATCGCATCAAACAATAGTCATTTCTTGAATCAATTTGTTTTTATCTGCCAAGGCTAATATCACTAGGCACCCTTCAACATGGAACTCCCTTTAGCCGCTTTCCTTTTTGATTTGCTCAGGAATGGTAGCGGCTCTTACCAATGAAAGTGCCACCAGTAAATCAGTATACTTTGCACATTGTACATCAGAGATGATATTTATCACACATTTGTTGACGGAAGAACCTGAGAAGCTTGCTGGGCCTTTGCTCGCCGATACTTATGTGACTCTTTTGAAGGGTCGTAATGCATGGTATGGCCAAATGATAGCCAAGGGTGAATTAAGCCTCGATATGGGTGATAGCATCACTGGCAAAGGGATGATTCAGGTATAAATCCCCATGTTGCATTATATGCTATGTATATAAGTAGGATTACTCTGCATTTTCTTCTAAGCTTTCCTGAGAAATTAATGTGAACATTTGTCGCAACGGTTGCTACTGTTTTATTTGATGATTTTGATAAGCTGGCCTGGCCCTATAAATATTACAGAACCTACCTTTGAAATGACTGTCAACTTCTCAGATGAAATGGTGAAATCCTTCTTCCAAATGGTTTTCACATACATACCATCAACTCTGCAGCCCCATCAGAAGTCAATTTCTTCTTTTTCTTACAGTATATCAGAAGTCAATTCCGCTGAGTCACTACCACTGTGGATTTTCTAACTAAGATTTATTACCAATTGAATACGGAGCTTTACCCTGCACCTTTTGAGACTTCCAGGTAGGCTCCCAAGCCTTACCCTTGGTGATTGATTATTCCGAGTTACAGATACAGGGTAAGTACTCATGGCCCCGGTGACCTTACGAAAATTTGATTATGCTTGTTATGTTTTTGGTGTTATATGCTTTTCTAAACCTATATCGTAATACAGATATGTACAAGTCTTCTACCTGCGCTATACATTCAAACTGTCATCTTGACTTTATCTAGTCCATGAAACTTTGATCATCGCTATGCCATGAACATGATTTGTGACCTTCGTATCAGTCAATTTCAAGTTATTGCATCTTCCTTTCTAGCATTATACCAGGAATGCAGGAACTGCATTAATTACCTTCCACTACCACCTTTTCAACTTTACCTTTCTTCTCTAGGGAGTCTCGGCGGTGGGAGCATTCTATGAACTTCTGAGTCAGCCAAGTTTGAGTGTGATACATCCTGAAGGAAATAAGCCTGTTGCTCCAGTTGAGCTGTGCCCCATCTTGAAGACACTATACAAAATACTAATATCAAGGTACTTTATCCCTATGTTTCATGCTTAGTGGAACACAAGTCTCTCTTTTGCTAATAACGGCATGAGAATCATTCAGTAACAAACATGAACAAAAATAGATGGAAATATATAAACCATTGACATGTGTATGTAAGTATTTGATGTGAAAGAAAATGAAGAAATCATATTACTTCCAACTGATGAAACTCCAGAAATAGTTAGTGAAATCTGGCTTGAACTTTATACTCATCCATCAAATTGTTTGCAAAATGTTTGGGGGCGATTCATGTCTTGGCTAGCCTTTTGCTAAAAAATAGGTTGCTCACAAGTTCGAGATCAACTTTTACCAATAGAGAAGCGAACTTGATTTAAACCTGTGCATTTCCCTCTCACATATCTCTCACTAGACTTCTGTTTTCTGAAACCTTTTGCTCTGAATGTTGCATTCTTCAGGGAACAACAGCCACGAGCCATTCTTCAGGCACTGAGGGATGAAAACTTGAATGATCCTCGCGATCGCATCGAGATTGCACAAAGCCATGCTTTCTATAGGCCCTCACTTCTTGGACAGCCCTGACTAGCTACCCTACAAATTAAATGGAGTGATGAAAGGAGTCAGTAACTATGAAATGCGACATATATATCTATAATACTTTTGAGATGGATTTGAATCATTCCAATTTATCGAAATCAAACTCTTCGAGTTTGTCTATGCTTTCAGGATGTTCATACTTAAAGTTGCACGCTGAGACGCTGGTCTTGGGCGAAATTTTACTTGTGGAAGCATGAAAATCTGTTTGTTTTCAGGTTGGTGTCATAAATTTTTGTGCCCCATCCATTTAGAATGTAGGCCAACTTCCCCATTCAAGCAGGCAACTTGCCAAGGTATTCATGTCTCCTTGGATCTACCATATCTAGCTTAGAGTTGGTTTTTAAAGCCTATCCTGGATGACTTATTGTCAACCAGTCAACCACAGATGAATTTGACTTGTGAAAGTGTTTTGCACTTGTCTTGTACGTGCCTTTCAAACTGGCCACACCATGCAGACTAAGGTAGCGGCATCATGGCCATTTTCAGGTCACCTTGAGGGTGCTCAAGTTTCACCCAGTTCAAGCAAATCAGTCACGTCAACTGATTTGATTCTAGTGGTGGTAATGGTGTGCACCAATAACTGCTGTCATGAAATCAAAAACCTTAGCCAAAAACATTATGCACATTGTCCTCCCAAATAAAAAGAAAAAAAGAAAGGAAAAACCAAATCTTGAGCCAAACATCGAACCCAACCAGGAGCAGTCTCAAGAACAAGAACCAAAAAACACTTTTATTCTTCATTCAAATCCAGATACTCCCCAAGTACCAGCGGTCACTCAATCTTTGTGTACTGTGAATTCAAATGAAATTTAACGTATACGGAAACAGAGCAGGTACATGTTGTAGGGAAAAAAAGCTTGATTTGCTACGTTAATTTCACATAACGATTAATCATTAAAATATGACTAAAGCATGTAATTGCCTAACCATGAAAATAACCAAAACTTAAATATATGAGGTATGCAAAATAAACATATTATAAGCATACAAATGTGTGTGCGTGTGTATAAAAACAAATTGTTAAATATTTTTAACTAGCATGCAATATCAAGATATAGAGAATTAAAGTAAATTCACGCTGGCTTGTGAGAGTTGCGACAAAATCGCTGTCCTAATGATTGTATCGTCTCCCTACGCACGGGTTCCAACGAACAATAAACCCTCCAAGATAAAATTCAAGGCTCGTAGCGTCGCCTTCTCTATTTGTACCTTCTCTGTTGATCTAGCCCGATCAAGTTGCCCAAAATCAAAATATATAAAATGTAGAGAGCATATAAAATATCAAGCATATCTTTTGATGTGTGTGTGTTCTCCATGGTAAGAGTGGTCTCCTTTATAGTAGAAGAAGACTAGGGGTTACATACACAATAAATAACAACGGTAAAAAATATTATGAATAAAATTATGACAAAGTTTAATACAATATGTTATATTGACTAAAATAAATAAAGAAAATAAAGTAAGGTTTTAAAGCTTTACTAAAAGAATTTGTAAATAAAATAAAACAAATTCTAACAATCCCCCACAAAGTTTGAAACCTTAAAATATCAAAATAGTACATTAAGTATGGGCAATTTTATACGGCACAATGGGTGTAGGTGCCTTCCGGGTTTGAACCTACACTTAGTGTTGACAATTTCCGTTTGAGGGAGCCATAATGGACTACGCCGTGATTTAGGTCCCTTGATCAAACTTCAATTAGTCACACACGCAATATCGATATAGGGCTTGGTTCATAGCGGGTAGCACTATTAAAGGCCATGCGCTCTAATCTTGATTCTCATGAGAGTCTTCACCACAGTCGCGGCCTCACGACCACTCTTATTTAGGTGAGTCCTCCAAGGGTACGTGTGACTATGCCTCACGAAAATATCCGGCTCGAGCATTCAGGGTAAAACCCTTCCTTAACATCACACCAAGTAGCACTATCACCATAGGAATGGGGAGGAGACGCTCTCCTGTAAATTTAGTGCTATCGTTATGAGTCACACTCTACGGGTTGTTCCTACCCATTAAACCTTCTTCATGGAATTTCCAATCATAAAGGTTGGGTTAACTCCGCTGGTGACTCCTTGTGGGCTTAAGCCCCATCCCCCTCAATGATTCAAATACACCCTTCTTAGGTAGACCTTTAGTTAGTTATCAGCCAATTTTTTTTCAGATCTCACAAAATTAAGAGATATCACATTTTTATTTACTAGTCCCTTGACTGACTTGTACCCTACTTGTATGTGTCTGTTCATCTTTTTGTTCGTGTGAGACTATTTAATAAGATCTATAACAACTTTGCAATCGCAATGCGTAGATAAAGCTGGTAAAGGCTTATTCACTAAAGGTATGTCTAGCAAAAGATTTCCTAAAATATTCAGCCTCTGTACAGGCTGTATCTAAAGTGATCAACTCAGACTCCATAGTACTTCTAGAGATGATTGTTTGCTTCTTAGATCCCCAAGATATAGATCACCCTCCTAATGTAAAAACATAACCAATAGTAGATTTGATATCTAAACTATCGATTATCCAATTAGCATCGCTATACCCTTTTACCACATTTGGGAACCCCTGATAGCACAACGAATACTCTAATGTCCCTTTAAGATACTTAAGTATTCTCTCTAAAGCGTTCCAATGCTCTTTATTAGGATTATGAGTATATCGACTAAGTCTCCCAACAACATATGTTATATCAGGCCTAGTCCTATTAGTGAAGTATAGTAGTGATCTTATGATTTGAGAGTACTTCAGTTGTGATATCGGTTCTCCCAAGTTCTTCTTTAAAGCTATACTCGAATCATATGGAGTCTCTACAGGATTAGTATCGTAATATCCAAATTTCTTCAACATATTTTCTATGGCACTAGATTAAGTCAATATGATCCCTTCATGAGTTTATTCTAACGTCATTCCCAAAACTATATGAGCTTCTCCTAAATCTTTCATATCAAAGTTTCTAGATAAATAGGTCTTCACATTCTTAACAACATCTAGATTAGTCCCAAATATCAGTATAGCATCCATATATAAGCAAATATGACGTGTTCACTATTATCCTTTTTATAATACATACATTTATCATAATCATTAATCTTAAACCCATAACCTAGGATAACGTGATCAAACTTTTCATGTCATTGCTTAGGGGCTTGCTTAAAACCATAGAGTGATTTCACTAAGTTGCACAATTTATTTTGTTGTCCTTTGACCTTATAACCTTCAGGTTGCTCCATATAAATTTCTTCATGTAAGTCTCCATTTAGGAAAACGGACTTAACATCCATTTAATATATCACTAGGTTGTGTATAGATGCTAGCACCAGGTGCTAGTGGTGGTTATTCTAGCTACAGGGGAATATGTGTCAAAGTAATATATCCCTTGTTTTTGTGTGAACCCCTTAGCTACTAGCCTAGCTTTGTATTTGTCTATGCTCCCATCAAGTTTTAGCTTCCTTTTAAACACTCATTTGCAACCTATGGGTTTGCTTCCAGGAGGTAGATTAGATAACACCCAAGAATTATTTTAAATGATTGACTAATACTCATCATTGATTGCTTCTTTCCAAAATGGCGAATCTATGGATGATATAGCTTATTGGTAAGTCTTGGGTTCTCCCTCAACTAAATAGGTGAAAATTCCTTCTCCAAAGTTCTTTTCTGCCCTAGCTCTTTTACTCCTCCTAGGTTCAATAGGAGACTCGAGATCAAGTTCTATGGTTGTGTTACTAGGAGGTGCCTTACCACTTACTTGGATTATAGAGCTAAAGAGTTGGTTAGATAGCCTAGTCTTATAAGGAAATATATCTTTAAAATATGTAGCATCTCTAGTTTCTATGATAGTGTTATTTGAGATTTCACTCATTTCAAAATTAACCGCCAAAAATCTATTTGCGCTACTATTTTGAGCATATCCAATAAATATGGCATCTATGGTTTTGTGCCCGATTTTCTTTCTCTTAGGTTCGGGTATAGCTACCTTAGGTAAACACCCCCACACTTTTAAGATATCTAGCCTTAGAGATCTCTTTTTCTAGAGATCATATGGAGTCTTGTCATGATCCTTAACGATCACTCTATTTAGTATAAAACAAGATGACAAGACGACTTCCTCCCACAAGTTCTCGGGTGCACCAAAATTTAACAACATTGCATTAACCATGTCTAACAATGTTCGGTTTTTCCTCTCGTCTACACCATTTGATTGGGGTGAATAAAGGGGTGTTAATTCATATATTATACCACTATCTTCACATAAGTTCTTAATTTCATTTCATGTACTCCCCATCTCTATCAGACCTAAGAACCTTTATTTTCGTTTTCTAGTTGGTTTTCAACTTCATTCTTATATATCTTAAACTTACCAAACACTTCATCCTTGATCTTGGTTAGACAAACGTAACAGTATTTTGAAAAGCCATCTATATAAAGGTCACAAAATATTTATTGCCTGCTGTAGTAGGAGTTCGGTTTTAGTCACATATATCACTATGTATAAGGTCTAAAAGGCTTGTATTTCTATGGACTAGTTTGTGAGGTTTCCTAAGTTGCTTTGCTTCTACACAAAATTTACACTTATGTTTAGTATCTACATTTGCTTTTGGACTCAAGCTTAAATCCGTCAACCTCTTGACCTTCCCATAGTTTACATGTCCTAATCTCTCATGCCATTTCTTACTAGATTCAACATTTAAAACTAAAGGAGAAATTTCATTTGAATTGATCAAGATGCTTAGTTTAAACAATCCATCACAAACATAACATTTTCCAACAAATACATTATTCCTAGTTATTACAATCTTATTAGACTCCATTACAACTTTGTATCCTTGTTGGACTAAGGATGATCCACTAATCAAATTTCTTCTGACTTCCAGAACATGCCGCACTTCGTTAGGCGTTAGCGTCTTTTCAGATGTCATCTTTAAATCAACTCTTCCAATTCTTATCACTTGTGCGACTGTATCATTTCCTAGTGTCACGCTTCCTCCACTTGAGTTCTAATAAGTTTTAAATAGTCCACGATCAAAGCAAATATGTACATTAGCTCCTGAATCTAACCGCCAATCATTACTTTGATAACTATAATTCACTAAACAATGATTAAGATCAAACCTAATAGGAGGTTCATCATCTAGCAACATGTTGACTTGATCTTCTTGGTTTCTACCATTTGGCTTGTACTCCTCAACCCTTTTGTAAAAGCAATCTCGAGCTATATGATTGGCCCTTCCGCACACGCAACATGGTCTATTCTTTCCTTTGCCCTTAGCATCCTTTGCATTCTTGTGATTTAGAAGGTTTGTGGGTTGATTATTGTTGTTTTAAGGAAAGCAATTGGCCAGGAAGTTGTTGTGGCGGGAGTTTCTTCAATGAAGATTATTGTTGCCTTAGGTGTTCCGCCTATTATTGTTTCTAAAGTTATTCCCCCTAGGCCTAAGGTGGTGTGGCGTGGTATGTTTCGAGTTATATTATTTTCCACCAAATTAGCTTGGTTCAACGTTACTTCCTTATGTTTGATACTTTCCCTATGCTTTTTCTTCTATCCTTAGGGAATTGAAGGCTTGGGTCAAAGTCAAGGTTCCTTGTTTAACCTTTAGCAAAGTCAGACCAAGACGGATGAAGTTTGTCTATAAGGCAAGACACTTTATAATCCTCGCTAAACTTAAAGCCATTCTCTTCAACGGCCCTTAAATGGTCTTGAAACTCATGAATTTGATCGCTAATTGCTTTCCTCTCAATCATAACAAACTTGTTAAACGTAGACGCATTAAAACGTTCTATACCAGCATCATCAATGCCATATTCACCTTGTAAGAGATTCCAAAGTTCCTTAGCAATTTTTTGTAGCATGATAGACATCATAAAGACGATCGGAAAGGGCACTTAGGATTCTATTATGGCAATGAAACTCAATTTGTTCGGGAGTATACCAAGAACTCGACTCCTAAGGTTGACTATTGTTTTCCTCTATTGCAAAGATGAAACCTAAAATGGTAAGCCAATATTTCATTTGTCTTTGTCATCTTTTAAAATTTTGTCCATTGAATTTTTCGGGTTTAAGGGTGATGGTTTTATCATAAGATGCCATAGGAATAGCTAAGACAAAGAAAACTAACTGTGAGAGCAAAAAGGCTAAGTCTCAATACCTTATGTAAATAATTGACTAAAATATTAGTAAAAGGAGTTGAGAAAAGTGGCTAAATTGTGTATTGAAAAGTCAAAACAGTTTTTTTAATGTGAACAGTAACATGAACAGTAATGACAATATCTTCAAGAATATGAACAGTACATTAATGTGAACAGTAATGGTTAGAAAGCATGAACATTCGTGAACAATATTTAAAAAAAATTATGAACAATAATACTTAGTTAATAAATCTTAGTCCAAAATTGCAAATGTTCACTTCTAGACACAACCAACTTAAACAATTATAAACTCAATTAATCAAACATATACAAATCAAAGCTATTCTAAAGCCTTTAGAATGTAGGAAAAAAATAGCTTGGATTTGCTACGTTAATTTCACATAACAATTAATCATAAAAATATGACTAAAAGCATGTGTTGCTGATGAAAGATGGTTCAGATGCCACGTGAGGTGCCACAAAGGATGCAGTCTACGTTGGCTTCCAGGTAGACAAAGTGGGAGACAGTAAGGATGGAGTAAGGGTTGAGAGCAAGGCTCCCCAGGCAAGTCACAAGGGCTGGCAGTGCCGCGTCAGCAGGGAGACGACGAACAAGGGCGACAACCAACAACCAACAGTTCGCGTCAAAGGTGCAGCGTCAATGATCCAACGTTAATGATCCAACGTCAGGAGGTGTAATGTTTTTCTCTCACTAGAAATCCAGAGATAATGAGTTTTAGAGAGAGAAAGTGAAAATATCAAATGAGAGAGAAGTCCTTGAATAAGCTCCAGAATCCACTCTATATAGGCACAAATATGCGCGTGTCATCAGCTGACGCGTGTCGTCCTCCGAGAGTGACACATCACCGTTGGGGGTCCCACAATATTGATTGTCCGTCGAATATGTCGGTCCCCGAGTTCGTGCCGCCCTGCCCTTGCAGCGTCCCTCTGCCTGTCTGAGGAGACTGACCACACCGCGGTAGCATGGTCAGAGCAGCCCGTTGCTCCAGCCTCCAGTCCAAGCCCTTATTGAATCCCACGAGATGCGTCATGAGACGCGCAGAGATCCTGACAGCGGTGAGGGTTGCCCCTGCAGCCAACTACCAGGTGTGCCAGACACGATGCCCTCCAAGGACCTGTTCCCGTCCCGGAGTGACCCGCGGTTCATTGTCCTGGTGATGTTGATGATCAATGGTGATATGAGCGCACATGCTCACAACTTGATACTCAGAGTCCGTGGCGGGGGGTCCTCGTGCTAGAGCACTACGAGCGAAGCCCCCAGAAGCTCGTCGGTTGATTGTGAGGGCGAGGGCTGGAGCCCCCGGTTGATTGAGCGGGTGAGGGCGGAAGCCCGTCAGTTGATTGAGCCGGTGAGGTCTTTAAGGTTACGAGCCCGTCCCGCCGCGAGGGCCGAAGCCCCGTCGTTTTGATTGAGACGGGGATGGCTATAAGGTTGTGAGCCCATCCCGGATGCGAGGGCCGGAGCCCCGTCGCTTTGATTGAGACGGCGATGGCTATAAGGTTGAGAGCCCATCCCGGATGCGAGGGCCGAAGCCCCGTCGCTTTGATTGAGACGGCGATGGCTATAAGGTTGAGAGCCCATCCCGGGTGCGAGGGCCGGAGCCCCGTCGCTTTGATTGAGATGACGATGGCTATAAGGTTGAGAGCCCATCCCGGTGCGAGGGCCGGAGCCCCGTCGCTTTGATTGAGACGACGACAATGAACGTCGCGCTACTGGAGATATCAGGTGAGTGTTGGAGTGAGAATCCAGTGTCGGCGGTAGGTTCCCCCCTTCGCAGGGCAGTGGAGGCCGAACCCCTTGGGGTGGCCGACCCCCTTGAGGTGGCCGACCCCATCCTTCACCAAGGAAGGTGGGGTGGCCGACCCCATCCTTCACCAAGGAAGGTGGTGGCCGACCCCCTTTGGGTGGCCGACCCCTATGAGGTGGCCGACCCCATCCTTCACCAAGGAATGTGGTGGCCGACCCCCATGAGGTGGCCGACCCCATCCTTCAACAAGGAAGGTGGTGGCCGACCCCCTTGAGGTGGCCGACCCCATCCTTCAATAAGGAAGGTGGTGGCCGACCCCCTCGAGGTGGCCGACCCCATCAGGGGGAGGCACACTCGATCACCGTTCGTCCGTTCGGGGCATTGCGCTCTGACCGAGCAAAGATGTTGAGCGATGTTGACCGCCAGACGGGTGACGTGTCGTGCCACTGGGATCTCTTAGCGGGCCCCGGGGTGCGGTCCGAATAGGTTGTGAACGACATGTAATTGCCTAACCATGAAAATAACCAAAACTTATGGCTAACTAAATATATTAGGTATGCAAAATAAGCATTTTATAAGCATACAAATATGTATATGTGTGTGTGTGCGTGTCTATATATATATATATATATATATATATATATATATATATAAACAAATTGTTAAGTATTTTAACTGGTATGCAATTTCAAGATATAGAGAATTAAAGTAAATTCACGCTGGCCTGTGAGAGTCGCGACAAAATCGCTGTCCTAAAGGCTTTATCGTCTCCCTACACACGGGTTCCAACGAACGATAAACCCTCCAAGATAAAATTCAAGGCTCGCAGCGTCGCCTTCTCTATGTGTGCGTCCACATGAAGACTGTTGAACTAGCCCGATCAAGTTGCCCAAAATCAAAATTTATAGAATATAGCGAGCATATAAAATATCAAGCATATGTCTTGATGTGTGTGTGTTCTCCATGGTAGGAGTGGTCTCCTTTTATAGTAGAAGAAAACTAGGAGTTACACACACAATAAATAACAACGGTCAAAAATATTATGAATAAAATTATGACAAAGTTTAATACAATATGTTACATTGACTAAAATAAATAAAGAAAAGAAAGTAAGGTTTTAAAGCTTCACTAAAAGAATTTGTAAATAAATTAAAGCAAATTCTAACACACGTACTGGTGTATGCAATAGTTGAGGATAAGAATGGGAATCAACACATGTTTCTTCTCAGCTTTGGACCCATTTCCCCCACTAGTAAACACGTTCCTACACGCTTGTACACCGTAACCAAAATATGGTCTCTTTCACGCTCCAAACCTGTTGTGGATTCAACGAGCTCAAGGGTGACTAGTCGCGGACCCAAATGACAGCTTTTCTTGGGCACAACCAGACCTTGCTTGCTTAACCAATATAAATGCGAGCGGAAACTAAAACTTACAACTCCATATATGAACTACGTTTCAAATTTCATTACAACCTAAGTATAAATAAATACAGTCCTTGAAAGTCCACAACATTTCCCTTTAAAGGTTTCAAGCCCACAATGGGCACGTAAATGAGCTTCCATGTGCTCATTAAATAACAAGTGACCTAATTAGCTAGACCATAAAATGTCAAAAAATAATTCATCTATCAAAATAAACTTTAGGTAAACAAGATCATGTTGCAATAAAATGTAACTTTCAGTAAAACGCTTTGACGGAGGCTTTGAGGTCCTCCTCGGGTTCCTGCAGATGCTGGTAATGTCAACGATGGTCACACGCTCCGCTTTATAGTGAAACTGAGCTAGACCATGTCAGACCTGAAATGGATGATACCCTATAGAGTCTGGTGGTGCCAATAGTTGGGGAGGCCAGTCAGAGACTTTTGAATTCTCCAATCTTCAAAGTGTCATACTCCCCGTAATGATCTCTAGGGAGCCAACAAAATGGGTAAGGTACTCCCTAGCATTACCCTCTCTACAATTGAAGACGAAGGCTGTCTGCTTGTACTTTACAGGGTAAGGTTTGGTGGCAAGATTGTCAGGGGAGGGAGCATGACTAGATAGTCTAGAGGAAGAGTAAGGTAAGGACGATTCCTTGAGAGAGTGGATGATGGCGTCCAGGTCATGCTTGGTGACATACAAAGTATGCAAGAGTTTGTGTCAGGTCGGGATGATCCTGGCACTTAAACTCCCGGAAGCAGCAACATGAGGCAATTGAGGGATGACATTGGTAGAGTTTGGGTGGTGATGGGGTGTAGTATCGTCAGGATGCCGATATTCAGGAAGGGCCAACTAGAGCAACTTAGGGGCATGATTAGTGTTCGGGTGCCAATTGGCCGCCATGCTGGGGTTGGGTTCCATCTCAATCTTATCGTGCGACTCCAACGTACACTAATCAAGGGTAAGGCAATGTGTGGTGGTGCTAAGGGTTGTTGTTGTAGCAGTGGACCTAGGTCGACTTGAGGTGTGCCAGTGGTGATGGCATCTGGCGCTGTAGGTAAAGGTGTCGTGAATCCGACCTTAGAGCTGGATCTAAGTAGCAGGGGCTATCCTTAATGGTTATGATGGCACGGGGTGAGCAACAGACACAAGGTGGGAGCTCTGAGGCTTTGATAAATATAGGGAACTGCGAAGTTAAGACTTAAATTGATTTTTGCATCTTTAGGATCGTGGTTGTAAGAGACAATTGTGAGTTTTAGAGGTTGGTGATGGTGGGAGTGGGGGCATTGGACTGCGACAATGACAATTGTGACAACATTGGCTACGTCCATCCCTAATGGAGCCTGGAATTGGATGACACTGGTCTCCTTCTAGTCCTCGAGCTGATGCTTCTCTTAGGTGGCTGGGTTCATAGTATACGTGGAGGTGCCACAAAGGATGTAGTTCTAGTCAGAAGCCAAATGTATTTATGTGTGACAGAGTGAAGACTAAATAAGGCCAGTGACTAAGGCTTCCAAGAGAGAGTATGAGGAGTGGTAGTGCTGCGAAGGCGAATGCATAGGGTGAATACATGATAAATGTCACTAGTCCAATGCTTAGGTCCAGCTTCAAGGTCCTGTGTGTATATCTCTATAGAATTCTCGAGCTCTAAAATTCTAAGTGAGAAAGTAAAATGTGAAAATGAATATTGTTCTTATGAAAATGAAATATCAGCTTTCTTATTTATAGGGGTTGAGAAGGTGATGTCATCAGGCGACATGTGGTGCTTCTGGAGAGTGATACCTCAAAAATGGGATCACTAATGCCGATGCTCCATGAACTGTCGGATCGCACTTGTCTTGCACATATTTGTTCTATCTGTTTGGAAAGACTAGCTCACATAACGCCCGTATGGCTAGAAAACTCCTTGATATAGCCACAAGTCTGAAACCCTTGTTGAGTCCTACATGCAAGTTGAGAGACGCAAGAACCTGAAAGTGTTGGGGATAGACCAATACCCAATTATCAGGTGGACTAGGCATGACCTGCTCCCATCTCGGAGTGACCCAGTGGTCATGGTCCTTAGGGGTGCTAAAGAATAGCCCACAGTGCGGGAGCACGTAGACTAGTCACGCAGACACCATATCATAGATAATTTCCTGGATGAGTCGCCTATACTGCAGGTGAGTCCTTTTGCCAGAGCACTCGAAGCACACTAAGTTAGTATCCCAGAGGAGTCGCCTATGTGATGGGCCGATGTAATGTGCCAAAGAGTCCCCGACTAGACACTTTGAGGTAATGTCCCGGAGGAGTTGCCTATCCGACAGACCGAGGTAGTTTTTTGGAAGATTTGTCTACATAGCGGGAGGGGAATACTCATACCGGAGCACTCAGAGCTCTTTGGCGGAGACAGTGTACTAGAGAAGTGGTCTATTTCATAATGAGTTCTTCTGTCGGAGCACTCATAGCCACTAAGGTAGTGTCCTAGAGGAGTCACAAACTTTAGGGCTGAGGTAGTGCCCAGGAGGGGTCGCCTACCTGGCCGGAGGAAAGTCCTCATGCCAGAGCACTTGGAGCTCCTTGACAAAGATAATGTCCAGGAGGAATTGCCCAATCGAAGGGCTGAGGGAGTGTACTGAACGAGTCATCTAACTAGCGAGAGATGATTCCCCATGCCGAAGGAGCTCCCTGAGGTAGTGTATCGGAGGAGTCCCTACCCTGAGAAATGGTGCACACTCTAGAGTGTGGTTTAGGCATGTTCCATGACCTAGGCAAGGTGTGCATGGGTGGTGAAGGGATGGACCGACACCGGGGGCGTGACAGTGTGACATAGTGCTAAAGGGCACGACTATATAAGTGGCGTAAGGCATGGGCATGGTGGTTATTTATGGTGTTAAGGGTACGCTCAGTATAGGTGGCGCGTTTACTAAGTGTTGTGCGGGAGAACACAACATGGCGATAGCGCATGGGCATGACCGAGCGAAGAAGTGGGCGCATGTATGACAAAAGGCGACGCTTAAGCATGGCGACGGGCACTATGCTGGGGGCACATAACTTGGAGACGTCACTCGGGCAAGGTTAGGTGTCACAGTGCCCGAGCACGGTAACGGAGGTCATGGAGCAAGAAGCCTTCAAGGAGAGGGATCCCTCAAGGGATGAGCAAAGAATCCCCAAGGAAAGGGAGCTCTCAAGGGGCAAGAATGCAAGATGAATGGGGTGAGGCAAGGGAGCTCCCAAAGAGATGAGAGGCCAAAGATGGTGAGCTCTCAAGGGAGAAAGTGAAGGTAAGACTCAAAGGACAAGGAGTTCCTAAGAAGCAAGGAGTAAATAGAAGGAGCTTAGGTCGACCCTTTTAACGGAAGGCCTAAGCCCCACCAGTTGGGGGGAACGCAAAAGGTTGACGCCTTCTTGGAAGGTGAGGTTCGACCATTCTAGGGAAGGCCTAAGTCCAACCTCCTTAAAGAAGGAAGGCACGCCTCTACTCTTTTAGCTAAGAGAGGAGGATCGTTGAAACCAACACTTAGGCAGATTTTTTTGAGAAAAAACGAACGCATGTGACTTGACCATGCGCCTCGAGTTGACCGACATCAGAGCGTTAAACTTTGATCGTTGAACATTTTTTGATGTGTTGCGAAAGTGGGACTCAAGAGCAGTCAAAGGTGCATAGCTAGGATGGGCTAGCAACAAATAGTTGCATGGGAAATAATGTATGTACGAGCCAATGGGTTGATGAATCGATGAAAATGCCACCTTCATACTTGCTTTATCTTCCAGCTCCACTGAGAACCCTTTTTTCCTCACTCGCAGCACCACCAAGAAGTTGTTTTGGCCTCTTTTCTTCCTTGTCAAATGCATCATTGGCCAAATTAGTGTAACTCCTTTACCTAGTGCAAAAAACACTGGCCTAGTGCATGTAACTTGTTGATAGTCATCACCGATTGTAGAACTAGCCATAGGGTGGCCACATTTCCTGCATACGTACTACTTCAATAATGTCATACAAAATATTTGACAGCCAGGATTTAATGAGCAATCCAATGGTTGGATGCCTATAAACGAACTTTTTGTAACATTGTCCTAGTTAAGTAGAGCTAGGTGATAACGAACGTCTTGGATGTTTTTACTTGTGAACATCACATAACACTTTAAAAACTGCCCACGTCTTATTATCACGGTTCAGGGATAAAAAGAATGCCGAAGTCAATCTTTTCTTTCTCTTTTTCCCTTTTTGAAGGGTCTTGATGCACGATGTTGTTCTTTGATGAGTTATCAAGAGCAAATCATAATTAAACAATTGATGTTTCTTCTTAGGCAACTAACCTGACTTGATGAAGTGGGAGGTCTTGATGGAGGTATTTGTGTTTGTTTTCATAACAAGGACTTTTTTTTTAAGGTAGTGATACTTGTTTACTGTAGCAATTTACAACATAATAATGCAATGGTTGTATTAGTTGTTGTTAGCCTTATGATTGGATAACCTAGACTTACATCTGGTTTTGATGATAACAACTCATTACTTATATTCTATATGTGCTTTGAGTGAATTTTTAGTAGGTATACACATACATACTCAGGAAGACACATGCTATGCAAGCTTTATCAAGTCCAATGTCAAAGAGCAAAAAAGAATGCATATGCTAAGTTACTTTCAATTATAATTGATCCTTACTATTATGCAACCAATCTTATTTTGATACTTGGATTGATGACTATGTCCTAAAGTGACTTTAGGACATCTTGTGCATTGCATTCGAGTTCATAACCTTTCACAAAAGTGGGTTTCTTGAAAATCAATAAACTTTGGAGCTAACTCAGATTTTCTCAGAAATGTTTTTAGAGCTACTTTTTTCATATTTTGATAAACCTTTTTATAAGCTTTTCAACACAAAAAATGGCACCTCAATCCAATTTTTCTAGAGAGAGTTATGCCCAAAATATGAAATAGGGTTCCGCGAGACAGCCGATTGGCAATAGAGTAATACAGTCGACTGCATTTACGATCCAGCCAACTGCATTGTCGAAATTTCAGTTCTAATATCTACTTTCGAGCAATAAGCTCCAACGACTAGTTTAGAGGAACATAGCTGACTGCATAGGTAATACATTCGATTGTATTAGTCGTTTTGGTACATTTAATGCCTATAACGACTATATTTCATATCCTCCTTATAAATGATTTGGGGCTTCGTCATAACCATGCAAACCACATTCTAAGTCTCAGTTCATCAGAGAATCATCGCGGCTCGTAGATTAAATTGTTCTCTCTTTATCTTTATGATTTTACATCATTAAATGAAGCATCTTTCTGAGCAATTCTTTGATTGAGAGTGAGCATTCTTCAAATCATCAATTCTCTCATTTTCCTATTGTACTAGAGCTTCATTTGTATTCATTTTCTTTCAAGAAGGTTTCTTTATACACAATTGATCTTTGTAAAAGGATTATGATCAATGCTTGAGTTTGTCAAGTCTTGGGTGAGCTTTCTGATTCAAGACTTGTATTTGGTTTGGGTATATCACTAAGTGTTTGCAAGGGTTTTGATCTTGACCCGAAAGAAGATTGTTACTAGTGGATTCGAGTGCTCTTGCGAAAGACTTTCTTGAAGATGTGGATATAGTCTTGAGGGTAGTTCACGTTGAATCATTTAAATCTTCTTATCAAGTATCTATAACTCAATCTCTTTACTTATTTGCTGAATAATTATTTGAGATTCTATAGTTAGCATCTTCATTGAAATGTGCATTGGTTTGATTGAAATTTATCACTGTGCTTAGTTTGAATACCCCATTAACTTTCAAAACCCTATTCACCCCCTCCAGGATTGTTTTATTGGTTTCAATTATTTATATCTTGCCAAGAACAGTACAAGTAGAACCATATTGTGATCGATTCTTTTCGGCACGAAAGGTTTATCTCTAAGATTTCTAACGAAAGAATACATTAAAAATGGATAGTGACACTCTATTGTTAGCATATCAGTTCTGCCACTAATGAAAAAGAGTCATTTACGGGTGGTAAAGTGTACAAAGTCATGTGACAAGAAAGAAAGTGGAGTTTTGTCGTAAAAGTTACCACAATGACACCTCGTAATTGTATCCTCAACAACTTTTCTACTTAGAACTCAAAAAAAATTCTATAAAGTTAAGTTTTATCTCCTTAAACTGCATGACACTATTTTAATCACAATTGCATAAACCTATCCCTGTCAAATAATAAAATATACAAGCATAACGTATGAAAACATAATTGGTACAATTAATGAACAGTGCATAGGAAAAAAGAGTTTATCATGGAAATGAAATCAAGAGGGAGAGAGCAGTAAGAGTGGAGTAAAAATGTTGATGCTTGGATGTCAAGCGGAATGGTAGAAATAATAGGGATAAAAAAAATTAAGAAGTAAAAGGGTGGAGCAGTTATTTACTAAATATTGAGGAATTCCAACAATGACCTGATTGTCTTTTTTTAATTTGAAGATACTACACTATGAATCCGGTTACAGTTGAAAGTTCTAAAAAGGTTAAGGTTCTCTCTAGCTTAATAATAGTACTAGCGTCGGTGGCACACGATGCGTGGGTAATTAACAAAAACATAAACTTAATCGATACAAATGATAAAAAGTACTCCCTCCGTCCCTTAAAAAGTGATCAAATTTCTTTTTTGGGCCGTCCCACAAAAAGTGATCACTTCCAAATTAGGAAATATTCTGTAGGTATTTTTACATATTTACCCTTTTTATATATTTTTTTATTCTATTTCTCTCACCACAATTAATTCTCTACCAACTCATTTTCTCTCTCCTGGCCCACCACTTTATTTTTCTCTCCACATTTAACACTCTACCAACCAATTTTCTCTCTCATGGCCCACTTTCTTCCCCCTTCTCTCTAAAGGGTAAAATGGGAAAGACACACAATATATAACCTAAATTCTTAATATACGTGTAAAAAAAAATGGTTCACTTAAAAAGGGACGGAGGGAGTACATAAAAGAGAATTGTCTATACTCTGAAAATGGAGACCAAGAGGGAACGAGAAGTAGATTTGGAGTAAAAATGTTGAGGATTAAATATTTGGATGAAGTTTTTAAAATAATGAAGTAGAAAAAGAAGTTTTAATAGTAGTAGAATGGAGCAATTAGTTAGTATATGAGGAAGTGGTACAATTTAAAGTTCAAAAAAGACTTCAATGACGTTCTCTTTAATAATAGATTGAATGCTTCCTCTTACTTGAGTTTTACCAACCACCCACCATTATAGCCACTACCCTTTCTAGAAAACACTTGCCATGCTTATGAAAATTACATCAATAATCATTGGCCGAGCCAAGAAAATCTCTTAAGGTGTACACCCCAAATTTTCAGTTTCCAATTTCTAATTGCCACCTGTGCACTTGCCAAACTCTCAATCAATAATTAAAGATCCCAATTAAAAACCCCAATCTAAAACCTATACACCCACGAGCAATAATTGGCCAATTTCCAATTCCTTATTGCCACCACGAGCAGCAATTGCCATTTTCTCAAATCCGAAATAAAAAAATTTACGGGCAGCAATTGCCAAATCCCCAATTGCCACCATGAGCAGCAATTGACAAATTCTCAATCGGAAACTAAAAATCCCAACTAAAAAACCCAATATTAAATTAAAAAATCCAATGTGCAGCAATTGCCAAACCCCCAATTGCAAATTGTAAGTTGCAAATTCTCAATTGTCAAATTCTAAATTCAAATACAAAATTATACTCATTACTAAGAAATGAGTTCACGGTATTAGAAAATTTGAGAATGAAACACGGATCTTATCTCGCTTTGACCTTTGGGTGTTGAGAATTCACCACCAAATCGCCGCCTACTCCCATAGTGCCGCGAGCCCATGATCAACCACCGGCCAACAACACAAGCACCGCCGTTTGAGTCTCGACTGATTGGCTCTACGCGGGAGGTGGATTGTCTGGAGGAGGGAGAGGATAAGAGAAAAGGTTGAGTCGTTGAGGCCGTGAGAGGCGGTGTGGCCTACACTGTGCAATGCGTCCTCTCGGTTTGTCCGTTGCACGGTCTGTGGCTATGAAAAGAGTGAGAGATTGAGAGACTTTACTGGCTTTGAAAACGAACACATTGAGACTTTACCTCTTCCTTTTATCTGCTAACTTCGTATATTTGGAGTTTGGATTTTGCTTTCTTGTGTTTATTTGTGTAAGTTTAACATTTAAGATGACTAAAAGGATATATTTTAACTATTTTTTAGAAACTTTAGGTATTTTAACATGTAAGAATTTCTAAGATATATAGGTGGACACTTTTATTATTGGGAGTTAAAATATTCATGGAAAAGCACTCCGCTGCTATCAATAACCCTTGATTTTTACCAACCACCCACCACCGCAGTCAATACCCTTTCAAAAACACTTGCCATGCTGATAAAAACTCATATCGTCTTTCACCGAACAATATTATCGTAAAAAAGAATAAAAAGTTTCATTTAAACTCTTTTTCGGAAAACTTGCGAGCAACATCCCGTGCTAGCTTTTATTTTTTGACCAATGCCAAACGCACACCACCTCTGAACAGTTACAGTCGATGTTCGTCACTAAAGATCAAAGTAGCGCCGCTAAACAGAACAATAAAGGGCATCACTTTTTTTAGCAAATGGAAGTGTTGCGTAAAGAATAAATGGCGGCGTGCTCGGATCAGATTCCTCCTTGCATATAGCGGAACGAGTCCCAGCCTCTCTCTCCCGCCCATTGACTCGGGAGTCGGACTCAATACTCTTTGTGCGTGCTTTGGAGGTTTTTTAGGGCGAATCGTAAGAAATGGCGGCCGGAAACGATCTTCAAGAAGTCTTGAAACCCTTTCACCAGAGAGCTTCTGAAGCAGAGGTTAGTCCCAAACTACAGATTAACTCTCTACATTCTTATATGTATCTTCGTAAGTGCGAGTGCGTGTGTTATTTGATTCATGTACGTCTGTAATATGATCCACGTCTCTCCCCAATTTGGAAAAATGGCTACTCTTTTTTTTTGGCTCCTTTTTGTTTGGCAAATCTTGATTTTTTGTTTATTTAGGAAGTATGCGTCGGGTTTTCTGTTTGTTTAATTTCCTTGAGATATGGTGACTTCAAATAGAGTTGGAATTGTTGTTTGGGTATTGACACACAGGTACTTCGTATTCTGTATGTATTCCCATCAATTTCACTCTTAGCTTGTCCTCCCTTGACGTTTTTGCGAACTTCCTAAAATAAAATTTGAATTTGTTAACATTGGCTTTAATCCTTGTCTTTAACACGTATCAAAATTGTTGTCCAACTCTCGCTCATGGTAGAATTCAGGTATCAAAACGTTGGGTTGAACTCAAATAGTGACTCTAGATCTAAGTGTTTATTGACAAGTCAATCTAGGCACAAACAAAAAGTAAAGTCAGTGCTTAGTTATATTAAGTATATTCTAGAAATTCGTAGAGGTTGGAATGTACAGAAACAATGAGACGGAGGAAGTAATATGTAATACTACTTGAGAGCAATTTAATATTGTTCGAACTCTATCCTAGAAATTCGCCGAAACTCAGAAGTCAACGGTGGAGGGGTGATAAATATCAGTTGCAGGTCGCACGTGATGTGTGTATGGTGGAGTGGGGAAGGGAAAATGTGGAGCTAGGTACATTTCAGAGGCTGAGAACAAAGATAGAGAGTCAGAGACTGTATATATAGTAAAAATACATGAAAAATAGGCAACTCCTTTAAATAGGCATAAAAATAGAGAAGTGGAGGAGGTTTTGTTGTTCAAAGAGAACGTTAATTAAACATAATATGTATGCATTATTTCGTAAGCATCAAACTATTGTGTATCTACGCGTTTTTGTGTATGATTATAGTTTTTTGCTCAGGTTTCCTAAAGAGAATATGTCCCTGTTTGTACACGTATATATTGTAGCCGTACATAGTATATGTATTTGTTGGTAAGGGAGCATGTGATGAAATGCAGTCTTCTAGAGGTTTGGATCTCTCTTTTGTTGCATGTTCTTCTTGGTTAATGTTATAGATTGCCTAGATCTACTATGTACACACTTAAAGAATGAATACCTTGTTTTGCCGACACAAGAATGGATGATGTTCCCCGCGCAGAGTGTTTGCATGAATGTATTGTGCATAAATGGATAGACATTAATGGATGGATGGATGGATGGGCCACTATTTGAAGCTACTATAAAATCTCTGAGGATGTAACTTTGGATGCAAATCTCAGCTTGGATGAGGGTTTCAAGATCTTACCATTTTGGGGTATTTGAGGTTCTGCAGACTGCCATGTTAGTTTGGGACGAGACTTGTGGAGTCTTTGTGGGTCTTTAATCAGTTATTGAAGGTTGCCTTTATTTAGGCTTTTGTTCTTTTGCCGTCCTTAATGTTGCAAATGCCATTTCAGGATTCGTTACTGCAGAGATGAACATGGAATTTCCGCTTGATGTCATACCATATTATTTTTTTTCCTTCCTCCAGGGGGCTCTCTGGTGTTTGTCCCTTGAAGGCAGAAAACAGAAGTGCGTACAAAGGTTGAAAATGGGTTCAGGATTGGGGTTAAAATTACTTTGTTTTCTTCAATTAGGTATTGCTGGGGTAATTGCTGTGGAGGTATCCCAAGGATGAAGTATATTTGAAGGATGAGCAGGCTGATGAAGGACTATGACTATAATGACGAGGAACTCTTTCCTTGGTACTGACTAATGGAATTATGTGACGTTCTCACATGACTTTGGGGTAACAAAACCCCATTCATTGTTGTGCAGAGGCTTAGGCCCCGTACGCTTACCATATTTGTTTTCTGTTTTCATTTTCTATTTTCATTTTCATGATTTTCATATTCAGTTTGAAAATCCATTATGTACTTTTATCATTTTCACAAAAAAAAAATTTAGCTATTTTTTCTTATATTGGGTTAAGTTTGAGTGAAAAAAGCTGAAAACACATTTTAGGTGTTTTCAGTTTTTTGTTACTATTTGAGTAATTTTATCCAAAACGAAAACAGAAAATGATAAAAGTACGCAAAAAAAGAATCTTTTTCATCATCATTGCTAAAAACAGAAAACGAATATGGTAAGCGTACGGGGCCTTAGTTTTTGAAATATCACTTGGGTGTTTTGGATTCGGTAATTCAAGATTGTGAATCAGATCTGTATATCTGATTCATTCAACATATCAGGTGGTAGAGTTGCATGGGACTTACTTGAGTGAAGCACGATAGGATTAGGTATTCAGTCCATTCTTTTTGCTCGATATCTAGGGTAGTTTTGGGGGCCTTGTTTCTTTGAAGGATTGTATTTTTATCACATGGACCCCCTTGGTTGCCCTTTGTTGGTTCAATTGCAACCGGGAGAGCTATTTTGATTATTAATTAGCTGAGAAAGCAACATAAGACTACCGTGAATTCTTTAGGAATCAAAAAGGATGCCCAGCCTGGGGAACTTGCTTGATGCCATGATCGCTTGTGGAGATGCATGGTAGCAAGAGATGAGCCATGATTATTTGGTGGAAGGCGTGGGAAGTGGAAAATGGACTGAGCCAGTATATGAGTCCAACTCAAGTCGCTTTTATGAGTGTGCTTTGTCCTTCGGAAGGACTTCGTTTGTGGCATTTGTAGCTTCTGTGGATGGAATGATATGTGCCCCAGCTGTGTGAATAGCATGTGTTATGTTCCTTAGACATGATCTGTCACTAGCTTTTTGCTTAGTATGGCGGAGTTCATTTACGACTCTTTTTTGGTTACCTACATACTGCTGACATACAAATATTAGGATTTGACTTCTACAAAAGTTGTTGATGGTTCTTAATTTAGTGTATGGAATTGTTGCCAATGCGGCTTGGCTTGATTTAAGCGTGGGCATGCTTTCACCAGATAACAAATGCGAGTCCTTCGTTTAATACAAATGAAGACGGCTTAAGTATCCTCAACCTATGGCAAGATAAAGAATTACTCTGGACATCTTCTATTTTTACTGGAGTCTTCACTTCAAACAACCTGTTTTAGAGTTTCCGTTGTCGGAGGGGATACTTTTGCTACACTAAAAATCTTAACAGAGCGCAATTTTGGTAGAACAGTCAAAAGTCTTTTAAAGTGGATCTTTCATAATTTGAAAGAAGTAAATAACAAAAAGGAAACGATCTTTAAAAGTTTAACTATCACCCAAAAAAAAAGAGAAATATTTTTCACATTTGTAAAACCACCACCACCAGCCACCCACACCAACACCACCCACCACCACTGCAGCCATCCAGTAGTTGAGGGAACCTCAATTTACAAGTCCGAAAATTCTAGATTTGCTGCACCCCAGTTCGATATCTCCTCTACCTAGATGGGTCTTCACCCCTCGCACTACCATCACCAATTAACATATTAGAACCACCCTGAAGCCACCAACCACCATTAAAAACACCTATAAACCACCCTGAACTAGCTGGATGGCTAGGGTTTGCACACATCACAGCCACGGTGGAGATCACTGGAGGAGGTGGAGACTCGGGTTATTGAGGAAATATGCTGATATAGGAAGGGTAGTGGTTGGGTATGATTTGAAATACAGATTGGGGGAAATGTTAACAATCGGCGGTCGTGGAGGTTGAACATTGATGGACATGATGGTGGCGGCTGTTGGACAGTGTGGAACCGGCGACGGCTGGATGATTGTGGTTTTTGGCTGAGCATGGTAGTGCTTGTGGCGGTGGAGATAAAGATAGATTGGTTAGGGTTTTGAAGAGATTGAGATGGAAGGAAGAAAGATTTGGAAAGTTCAGATTTAGGTTTACTGTGTTTATTTTTTAGTTAACTTGTTCTTCCCAAAATACCTTTTTTACTAACGTTCTTTCGAACGTCGTTTATTTCAAGGGTGACTTTCTAAAAATAGAAGATGTAGGAGAAAATTTCAAAATTGCCATAGTTCGAGGGGGTTTTGCTACTTAAATCATGTTCCCAACCTATCCTGGTTGCACCCAAAGGCCCACCGGGGATCTCATTTTGCACAACATGTTCGCACAAGCAACAGTCAATATTCAACACTTTCAACCGGTCAAAACATGCACGCTCAAGTCACATGCACTTTTCACTTTTTCTATGTTACTTTGTCACTAAGAAACTTATTTTTGCGCGACGCCTCATCATGCTGTGACGGTCGCATGTCGCACGTCGCCTGTCGGCGCACCTTGGCACTTGCCCAAGGAGGTTGGCCTCGGCCTTCCCCTTGGGGTCGGCCTCGGCCTCCCCTTGGGGGTCGGCCTCGGCCTTCCCTTGGGGTTGGCCTTGGCCTCCCCCTAAGGGTTGGCCTTGGCCTTCCCCCAAGAGTGGGCCTTGGCCTTCCACCAAGGGTTGGCCTTTGGCCTCCCCCCTTAGCACCTTAACTACTCTTCAAAGGACCATGCATCATCCGCGACACCCGTCGCGCGACGCTCTAAGCGCCGTCTCCGTGACCCCCGTTGCCCGCGCACGGTTTCCGCGACCCCGTCGCTGGCGCCAGTGCATCGCACTCCAACACTCCGCCGCGCCCATGCACCGCGCCGCTGATACAGTCGTGCCCCCGGCTCTCTGTCACACTACCACGCACCTTGCGTTGGTCCATCCTTTCACCACACCATGCGCACCTTGCTTTGGTCGTGGAACATGCTTCGACCCATTCTTCGGAGTGTGCAACATCTCGCGGGGATAGGCGACTCCTCCGGGACACTATCTCCGCCAGGGAGCTCTAAGTGCTCCGGCATGAAGACTCCCCTTCCGCCAGGTAGACGGCTCCTCCGAGATGCTACCTCGGCCCGTCGGGTAGACGGCTCCTCCGGGATGCTACCTCGGCCCGTCGGGTAGATGGCTTCTTCGGGATGCTACCTTGACGCGCTCCGAGTGCTCCAGCACAAGGACTCACCCGTGGTGATAGGCAATTCCTCCTCGACACTATCTCCGCCAGGGAGCTTTCCGCCAGGTAGACGGCTCCTCCGGGATGCTACCTTGACGCGTTCTGAGTGCTCCAGCACAAGGACTCACCCGCGGGGATAGGCGACTCCTCCCGGACGCTATCTCCGCTAGGGAGCTCTAAGTGCTCCGGCACGAAGACTCCCCTTCTGCTAGGTAGACGGCTCCTCCGGGATGCTACCTCGGCCCACGGAATAGGTGACTCCTCTGGGACACTATCTCCGCCAGGGTGTCTGTGTGATAGGGATGGCAAAAAAATCCGAACCCGCGGATCTCCGCCCCGCCCCGCCCCGGTAGGAGCGGGTTTTTTTGACTTTGACCAAGTCATGGGGCGGGTATGGTATTTTTTGAAAAAACCCGCAGCGGGTTAGGGGCGGGTATGGTATTCACCCCATTCCGCCCCGCGACCCGCCCCGGTACACTAACCCTAATAATTTAGCTGATCTTAGCCGTCCCCTAACACTTTAGCTGATCTTAGCCGTCCATCATATACCTTATATATATATATGTTCTTTTTTTTTCTAGCAAACCCTAGATCTCAATTCTCAACCTGTGCCATCACTCTCCAATCTCCATCTCCCAAATTCCGATTCTGTCACCACCGCCAGCTTTCCCAGTGGGTGGTGACATGGTAGTATAGCCTAGAGGTGAGGGAAGACGAGAAGGCTCTTCAAATTAAGAGGGACATGCCCGGCGTCGGCAAAGAGAACGGTGTGCTCCGGTGTAGTTTTGCGTTTCCGGCGTCGATGATGGGTTGGTGTTTGGTTGCGGGGTATGTTGTCGGAGTCCTCGAGGCGCTCGCGAAGAGTTGCGGAGCTACCTGTTCGCGTTATGGTGGTTGCCGGTGGCTGTAATCGGTTCACAGGGTACTCGGTTGGTTTTTCCGATGGTGTTTGGCCTGCCGGCGATGGGGTCTTGTCCGGCGAAGTCTTGGTTGTGCAGGTCTCGGCTAATGAACGTTGATAATCTGATTTTTCGTGGGTGAATCTGGCCTCCGGGACTCTGCAGCGGTGGATGGCCGGCGTCGGTGGTGTTTCCGGTGCCGGCGTGAAGCACCGGAATTGAGACCATGTGTCCGTGATGGTACCAGGTGGCTGGGAGTTGCGTTGGTGACTCATCCATGGTGTTGTGGTGTTGTGGAGTTGCGTTAAACCAAACAGAAGGGAAAGGGGACGGGGCGGGTTGATTTCGGGTTTTCGCGTGTTACAGTGAGGGCGGGGCGGAACGGGGCGGGTTTTCTAAATCCACGTAGGATCGGGTATGGTATTTTTACAAACATAACCCGGTGCGGGGCGGGGCGGGACAAAGTTCAATGTCTAGCGGGGCGGGTTCGGATTTTAACAGATCCGCATCCGACCCGCCCCATTGCCATCCCTATGTGTGACTGGCCTATGTGCTCCGGCATTGGGGGCTTCATCAGCACCCCTAGGGACTATGACCCCCGGGTCACTCTGAGACAGGAGCAGGTCTTCGGAGGGTATCGCGCCTAATTCGCCTGGCAGTTGGGCATCGGGTCTTCCCCACCGCTGCCAGGCCTGTGGGCTAGGTAGCACGGACACTGACGGGGACATTGGACACCGCAATTTCCAAAAAATCGGATTTTGGACACCGCAGAACATCGCTATTTTTTTAATATTTTTAATATATATATATATATATATTTAATAAGTATCAAATACATTCCATAATCTAAAATAACAAATAATAATGAAAAACTACCAAAACAAGGAATTCAAATACAAGTCATACTTAAACGTTAAATCCAACATAGTGCATGGTACATAACATAAGAAATTAAGTCTTACAAAGTCATACGAATAGGAAACAAAGGAAATAACTGAAATAAGTAATAAGTCAATCAAGTGCGCAATCTACATCGATTGTGTCATCTTCTTCATCGTCCTCTTCACCTCCATCTCCATCATTATTCTCCTCCCTGCATATTTCAGCTTCTATCTTTGGCTCATCAAGCGATAGATTTGAAACCGAAGCATCCCAACATCTTCAAACCCATCATGATTATCTCCCCCCACATCCCACATTTTGGTCTACCCTTGGCTATACTTTGGAGTCGTCCTTGACAAGAGACGAAGATTGCTATGAACAAAAACCAAGTCTTCCGCACGTTGGGGTGTCATCTTGTTTCTTCTCACCGAGCGAATAAAAGAATACGTGCTCCAATTTCTTTCGGCACAAGATGATGAATAAGGTTGTGCAAGAAGTTTCAAGGCTATGGCTTGGAGCATAGGTGCACTTGCACCGTAAAGAAGCCACCAAGTCTTGGGATCCATACCATAGCGATTAGAGATGGAATCATACTCTCTAAAATCTTCATTAGGCCCAATTAATTCAGCATACTCTAGATTAACCTTGTTGCGCTCCTCCAAGTTTGGAAAGTACTTCCGAAGACATTTCATTCTCTCCTTGTTGATCTCATTGTCCTTGTGTGGAGGAACTTGAGAAGGATCCTCATCAAGCCACTCACGGGTATAGTACCTTATGAAAGAAAGAATGAACACATTTAGATATATAACTATAAGTAAGAGGCTACATTAGTAGAAGACTAGAAGCCAAAAAAGAACAACTCAAATGTTAACGTAGGATGATATTACCTTGGGTTTAGAGAATTTGCCAGGCAGTGAAGTGGAGTATTATTCTTGTTCCAATGATCTACAAGAATATTGCGCACCACATCAAAGAAGGTGGACTCCTCGTCGGGTCTTTTCACTTCATGCTCATATATGGCCTTCTTAACCTTTTCAATTATCGAATCCCACATGTCATAGACTAGGTGAAGACAAGGCCTATCGGTATCACAAATCCTAAGCATGTCATACATAGGAGTAGTGAAAGAAAGTATATAATCAATGGAATCCCACCATTCATCATTCAACACCTTCTCCTTAACAAACCTAGCCTTTGCTACATCATCATCCCGATAAAGATTCCAACGATCACTAATTACCATGGCTTGAAGACCACCCTTAATGAGCTTAATCCTCCTAAGCATCACAATAGCATAAGCAAATCGAGTTTCGGCCACAGAAAGCAACTTCAAATTCACAAATTCATTAAACATTGTCAATCTCATTGCGTGATTAATGATGAAATTCTTAACTAGCCAAACATCCCCAATAACATTAGTAATCCAAACACATTCCATATAAGTAATGTCTTTATTGTCCGCATTCTTGGCTGCACATATGTTCCTCATTGCTAAGTTAAGAGTATGAACAACACACGGTGTCCAAACAATGCTCGGAAATTGTTGCTCAAGAAGTTGCCCAACAGCCTTACAAACAGGAGCATTGTCCGTAACAACTTGGACCACCTTCTCATGCCCAACCTCCACTATCACTTCCTTCAACAACCCGGCAATAAAATGTTTGTCCTTATAATCACCCGAACAATCTATTGCTCTAAAAAAACATAGGAGCACCATCAGAGACAGCCATGATATTAATGAGTGGCCTCCTTTGCGAGTCACTCCACCCATCACTAACAATACTTATACCCTTCTCACTCCACATGGCTCGAATCGGTGCTAACAACTTATCAACATTCCTTTTTCCTTTTGCAAAAGAGTGGTCTTCAACTTATTATAACCTCGTGGAACATAACCCCCAAGCTTATGATTAGTGGCAAAAGTATATGAGTTTTGATAGTGTGGGTTCCTCGCTAAGTTGAGTGGCACACCCCCCGTATAGAACATCCTAGCAATTTCATGATCTAATTGCTCACGCTCATTGTTAAAAGCCTCTTCAAGTTTATTTGTCCCCTTTCTTTTTTTATTCTCTTGGATGGCCATTGAACTTGCACCAACATTAGAACCAGATCCACTAGTAGGGGGTAAAGGTACCTGAAAATTAGAAGCATTTTTTACTCTCTGCGGCTTCTTCCTCCAACCTTCTGAACTCCAATACGTCCTTCTTTGTCACTTTCGAAAAAAGGTTTGATCCCAGCACCGCTTATCGCTAGCAGATGTGCCCTCACCCTTGTATACAATCCTTTCTTCTGCACATTTCAAAAAGTGCACTCCCAAGGCAAGTTTCCTCCCCCTTGTTCAGACTTTTCTGTCCTTACTACGAATTTCCGCAACGGTTTTAAAGGGTCATCCAAACTAGTTGATGTTGATGCACCTAGTGAACTACTAGTTTCATCCATTTTTGAAATTAAGTAATAAATTAATAAATATACAAGTAACTAATAATAAATATACACTAACACAAGCATTGCATTCTGAAATTAAGTAGAAAAAATAACTAAGTCAAAAAAAAGAGAGAGAGAGAGTTTCCCTCATAAACGACTCTTGAGGAGGGAGAGAAAAAAAAAAGACTTGCAAACGACTCTTGACTCTTGAGTCTTGAGAGAGGGAGAAAAAAAAAGAGAGACAGAGACAGAAACGACTTCGAATAGAATGGAAGGGACCTGAGTTAGCGACGGCAACGAGGACCTCCAACGACGATGAAGTGAGGTCCGGCGATGGCGACGGCGTGTCGCAGCAGTTGCTTCGGTCTTCGCCACGGCGACTGGATCTGTAGGCGTCAGCTTCGGCTTCGGAATGTTGGCGACCAGCTCCGACAATAGCTACAAGTCGGTAATGCTCCGAATGGCTTCCGTAAGGTGAGTGAAGATGGTTCCCTTCTTAGATTAGGGCAAAATTTGTTTTTGTAAAAAACAAAACCCACATATTATATTTATTACAGATTGACCTCCGAAATTAGTTCCAAAAATTCCAAAGTAGCCCCAAACGGTCCGACACTGCACATTCCCGTGTCCGACACTCCTCGACGAAGTGTCCGACACGATGTCGGAAAATAAAAAAAAAATCCGACACTGATTGGCGGAGTCTGACACGTGTCGGGCGGTGTCTGACACGTGTCGGGCAGTGTCCGGAGGGTGTCGGGGTGTCCGTCCGTTTAGGACACCATACCTCCACCTAGGAGAGGTGTCCGTGCTTCCTAGCTTGGATTGGTGGCTAGATTAAGGGGTTATTTGGCCACACCGACGCTGTAGGAGCCAAGTCTTTCCAGACAGACAGAGCGACGCTGTGAGGAGCATGGCGGGTGAATATGCGATCCGATAGTCCGTGGAGCACCGATACCTGTGGACCCCGGTGATGTGTCACTCCTGTGGAGCGCCACGTGTCGGCTGATGACATCATCTCAACCTCTATAAATAGGGGTCTTGAGAATTCATTTAGGACTTCAACATTTTCACTTTTTCACTCTAGAATTCTAGAGAGAAACATACAGGACCTTGACTCTGGACCTAAGTATCGGACTGTGACTGTCGTCGTGTATTCATCCTGCACCATCGCCCTCGCAACACTGCCACCCTTAGGCTCTATCTGGGAAGCCCTTGGTCTCTGCCCTTGCTCCATCCTTGCTGTGTCCCACATCAACATAGTTGGCATCTGACTCGGACTGCATTCCTTGTGGCACCTTCACGTCGATTGCGAACCCACTTTCCTTGGCATCAAATCATAGTTACAAGAACTTTCGTGATGCACAATATGCACGATGATCTGTAAAGTTTGTCGAAGTGCATATTGGGGTCCCGACTTTTGTTATATCTCTATCCCGATAGGAAAAGATGCACATTTCCTGGATTGACATTAAAATCAAGTTAGTTGCTACTTGTGAAACATGTAAAATAAGCTTTGCGACTGAACTTTACTTTATCCGAGTAGGCTACATGAGGAATATCAGTGGAGCCAAAAGTTATTCACTTATGTCTAGTTGTGTATGTTTTTGAAATAAAAAACACGAGAAACAGGGGTTTGGTTATCCCGTTCCCAAATTGAGGTAACTTAAAGTAGATGGCGATGATTGAATAACAATGAAAGGGATTATAAATTATGGGGAGTGGAGGCTCTGGTTCTTGTTTATGCTAGTAGAATTAAGAATCCAACTAACTTATACTCTTCATTTGATCTAAAGGATCGATTGGCAAGACTTGAAGCGGCCATTGCTAGCAAAGAAGGTAAGTTCCATTGATGTTACTCAGACATGATTGTAAGCATAAATTTTCAGCATAATTTTGATTCAAGATGTTGTTTTTAACCTCCAGATTCTGGAAAGGAGGAACTTGTGAAGAAGGTTGCCGAACTCGAGAGCCAGTTGGATGTTGCCAAAAAGGAGCAAGATTCGGAAAGAGAAAAGGTAACGTGCGTTTTTATGTTGTGTTACTTGATTTTCTTCCTAATCTCTATTAGAAACTGACGTCATATATCTTTTCTGTGCTTTTAGGCTCTGAAAGAGGTAAAAAAGCTTGCTGTGGAAAACGCAAAACTCCAATATCGTATAACCCACCTTGTCCAAGCCTTGAAGGAGGCTGACAGCAAGTTAGAAGCAATGTAAGTTGCAATGTAGTAGAGATTTTTCTCGTTTGCATAACGCCTTAAATTATGTACCAAAAAAGAAAAAAAAATAAAGCCAAGTCTCAACTTGTTGATTGCATAGTAGGACCCATGTGCTCAAGTCCTGATAGTTGACTAGAGAAAATAAGGTAACAAGTGCTAAGAAATCTGAAAAAAGGAAAAATCACATGAATACACGGAGTTAATGAGCTTGACCGGAAGGAGTAAGTCTTGAAAAAAAAATAATGGTGTTTGATTTCAATGCATTACAACATTTTCTCGTTATTGATTAGACTTGAGCTTTAGCCTTTATATGATTTCACCAATAACAATTTCAGCTTGTCCTGAAAGTGGATAGGTAAAGCATATGAAGTCAGGCTGATTGGGCTTGCATCCTGTACATCAAAAAGTTTATAATACCTTGTATAACAGTTTAGTACTTCCTAAGGGGAATTGTGGCTACACATGAAACTCTATTTGGTAACTTCTTTTTGTGGATACTCGATGTGGAGTATCTTGTTAATCAGTTCCCTTTTTAATAATAAGTCGTAACCTCTTCTGGTACTTTTCTGTTTGTTCCTTCACAATGATGTGCTAATGCTGACTGCCTATTATTCCTCTTTAATTCCTCAGGCAACTGCATGCAGAATCTTGACTTGGAAGGATGCCACCTATTTATAGATGGCTTTAAATGAAGCATATGATTAGGTGGGTGTTCCACATGTATAAATTACCTTAGAAACAACTCAATTAAAGTTTTATGTAGGTTTTTCATAGTGGGCATTTTCACGATTTTGGAGAAATGAAAAGCATACGTACTGTGGGAGCTGCAGTTTTACCTTCTTTGAACTCTGAATTTGCCTATGATTGGATCTTCCGATCTGTGCAGTAGGAAACCGCTGTGCTTGGTGCATTATTGAGTCACGACGTCTTCTCTGATTGAAGCTCTGATGCATTCTGATAATGAAGGATGCTGGGTTTATTCGTACTTTATGTTGGAACATTAAACATCGCCATAAGCCTAGTAGCCGAACAAGTTGGGCCAATAGCCTCCAGGGATGAGCACAGTGAAGTGTTGTAGTCTTGATTTCCTGACAATTCACTAAGCCCTTGAGCGAAGTCGGGAGGGAATTTTGGGAAGGTACGGTGTAGTATTCGGTCAACCCACAACATTTGCTTCGTCATATAGGTATTTTTGTTTTTAGGAAACTCTCTCCATGGCCCATATTCTCGTGGAATTTAGCTGGATTAGTACATCAACATTATTTTTAGCTGTCATGCTCCTTATGGTTTAACATTTAAGCCAGCATAATCCTTTTGCCTTTTTCGTCATATTCTGCTTGTCAGTCGGCGATATAGCGGGTGTTAAAAGAGTCATTTTCTCTAGAGAAAGGTCCTTTATGTCCTGTTGGTAGTGTCTACGGCATTTGCAAAGGGATTGTCGTCACAGTAGAGGTGGTTGTTGCTGGATAAGAGTATTGAAAGAAGAAGTGGTCGGGGTGGTTCTGGTGGTTGCTGAGGGTGGAAAACTGGTTGGATAGATGGTGGTCGGAGAAGCGGACAGAGAGATGGGAAGGGATTAAGGTTGTTCGGTTGCCCGTTTACTTGTTAGGAGAAAATGACTTAAATTGCCTTTTCTAATCAACGTCTAATATTCGACTAAATCGAGCAAAAAGATTGAAGCTAGTTTTTTGGAGCATGAAATCTGATTTTTTTTCTTGTTGAGAAATTGATATTTAATATTTGACAAAGCCTTCCCGGCTGATTGCAGTTTATACAAGGAAAGCTAATTACTATCCACGTTTACAAAGCTAGATCAAAAAGCATCTACTCTTGGGATAGTCCAAACCATAAATATGTCCGAGGCGTTGCATGCAAAAGTGGCTAAGATCACTGCTTCAATCAGTTTTCTTGCTTTCGAGTAGTATTTTGCAGTAATGAAAAATAGTACTAGCATAGAATATATCATAGAATACTGCAGCAGCAGCAGAATTAGTGATCTCACTCCCTCTTATCTGTACCATCAAATGTTTTGAATTAGTATAGATAATGACATGACATAGATGCTGGTGCTTTTGCCCACAAAATTGCTTTCAAGATTGCTAAAGCAAGAGCAGTGCAAGGGTGTTGTGCTTGGTAGGAGTAGGCAACTTATCCATGCCGTGTTCCTATTGGTCTTGCAATATGTATGCTCATTCCTGCTCTTAGTCTGCTCTGCTGAAAAGAAGTTCCGGTATAGATGAAAACCGCTCTCTAGAACACAGGCACAAATATGGTTTGAGTTCGTATGCTTTTTCTTTTGAAAGTTTTGATTAATTCTTTGATAGTCTCTTTATCTTGAGGTCTGAATCGGCCCTATGTGGAGCAAGTATGAGTGTCTTCCATATGGATTGAGCCAAAATTTGTGCCTTGAGAGTATGGATCTAACGTTGAGAGTATCCCCTTTGAAGCATATTTCGTTTCTTTGCAGCAAATATGCCATAGTGTCGCAAACACCGTTGTGATAGCCTTGGATTGTGGAGTTTTGGAGCATTCCCTTCCTTTATCTAGCTGTCGGCCCCTTAAAGAAAGGTAGTACTTAACGATCTATTTTCATACCTATATCTAGTGCGAACCAGACTGCCTCTGACAACGGGCATCGGAGGAAAAGGTGCTGAGAAGTTATAGGGGCAGCTCGACAAAAAGTACATGAGGCTGATGTGAACAAGCTTTCCTTTGGTAGGTAGCCGATTGTTAAACAGCCGCTCTAGGAAGTACTGGAGTTTGAGTGGTAGTCTGAACTTCCATAGGCGATTCCAAGGTTTTGAGGGGTTATTTTTTCCCGGATTAGAATTTGGATCTCAGCTGCTTTGTCCCGTGCAACAACTGATACCTTGTTTACGTAGTGTAGTAACCCAGAGGGACTAAATCCCAGATTAGTTTATCTGGGTAATCTCCCTAGGACTTATGGTTACTACAAATACGATCACGAAGGCTATCCGAAAATATGTCATTTTATCAGTGATGTGATGCAGCTCTGTTTTACAATTAGACCAGTACCAGGCTTACCTCACCATGAGTGGGGCGGTGTGCTTGTAAAATTGGCAGTTATCTCTCTTTGAGCCGGTAATCATTCCAGACTTAGATGGTTTGGCCATTCCCAACCTGTCATCTGAGCCTCGGTAGTAGACAATCCCTACCATAGAGGATGCCTCGCCATGTCCAAGAGATGTTAGCCTTTGATCTCGCTTAGAAAGGATTTGCTTTTTTTATATATATAATTATGAGAATTGCATTGATAATTAGAGATTACAAGAGTTTGACAGAGGCAGCCTTAAAGGCTTTACAAGTAAGTTCATGGCGATACATGCTAGAGGAAACACAAATACAAATATAAGTACAGCAAACCCGGTGGCACCAGTAAAGACAAGTTCTTGCAAATATTACAAAATAAATAAAGGAGATAGAGATAGAGAGCTCGTGGCAGTATATGCGTAGTAACCCAGCGTTGATGCAGGCTTGACATGCAAAAGCTGTTAGGGATCTGGCTCTTGAAGTTGCAAGACTGTAACTCTGTCGATACTGTAAAAGTGTAAAGTAGCTGCAAAATGACATATATCATAGAATATCGGTGCCACCCTACCAGATATATCATCAGTGTCCGTCATCCGAGAGATTAAAAATTTTGAGTTAGTAGCAATAGTGATGTGTTTCAAACTTTGTCGTTCAGACCATTTCAGCACAGTTAAGAGTCCTTTTTGTAAGTGCACTTTTCTATCAGAGGCAGTAAAAGATATGGCAGCGGATCACTGTTATAATTGAGTATAACACGATAGCCCCACCTTTGCTTTCCTCAGTTTGTTGTTGAAGCTCGTAGCTATGAGAAGGTTGACCGGTTCTTTTTTGAGGCAGGTGCAAGAGAGAGTGTCATTGTGGTAGATAAAAGGTAAATAATTAAATTTTTGTGAAGGTTTTTCAGCTAAGGTATAAGGAAAGTTTTCGTCTTTAAAGGCATTGGTGATATTGAGGGATATATCTTTAATGTATTGAATAACCAATTTTGGGATGAACGCACGAAAGATGATATGGTTTCGATGTATCCAGATGCCCCAAAGAGTTGAGATAAAGATAATTGATTGGCTCCTAAAAGTGCTTTGAAGATTGGGCTGTCGAAGCCAGGCAATGAGCCATTCCCGCAAAGGACACGAGAGAGCGTCTGTCTTGATCCCCATGGGGCCCCAAAACCAAATGGGACGTGTTTTGGGGCAATGTAGAAATAGGTGATCAAGAGTTTCTGACGCAGTTAGACATAGAGGACACGTATCCGATGGAGTAATGTTGAAGCGCCTCAGTTTCGTTTGTAATGGCAAGCGATCCCATAGGATTTGCCAAAGTAGGAGCTTCATCTTTTGGGGGTCGCACACAAACCAAATTGACATCCAAAACTTATCTGTCATAATGGGTAAGGAGGTGAGATGTCCCAATCTTCGTAATTCCTGCGTTTTGTGACTATGTAACATAATATAAGCAGTTTTGACAGAGTATATGTCAGATGAGGTATACTTCAAAATTAGTTGATCTTGGATAAGATGATGAGATATATGTATCGGGATGATACTAGGAATCAAAGATGGGCTGAATAGTTGTTTGAAAAGATTGATGTCCCAGTTACCCTCCTTGATGAGATGGTTGACCGTTCCATATCTGATGGACATGTATATCCCAGAATATTGTGGTTGAGTTGCACAATTGGGAATCCATTTATCCTGCCAAATTGAAATTTTGGTTCCTGCACCGACTTGCCATCGTAATCCCCTTTTCAGAACACTCCTTCCTGCCACTTTACTTCGCCATCCCCACGAGAAATGGCCTTTGTCAGGGCTAGAAAGAAAACTGGACCTTGTGCAGTATTTGCCAAACATGATACGAGCGAGTAAACAGTCCGGCTCAGTCAATATTTTCCAGCTCGTATTGGCCAAGAGGGCAATGTTGAAGGGACCGATTTCCTTAAAGCCAAGGTCACCTTGGATTTTTGGTGCACATAGGGAATGCCAATTGAGCCAATGAATTCCTTTTTTGTTGTCATCACCTGACCACCAAAATCTACCAAGAATAGCGTTAATTACTTTAGTCACATATTTTGGGAATAGAATTACCTGCATGTGGTAAGTTAGTAGAAACGTGAGTACTGAAGTGAGAAGGGTTGCACGTCCAACTTTGTTGAGTAGACATCCCTGCCATTCAGCACATCTTTTTTGAATTTTGGCAATAAGTTCTTGAAAGAAGAGCTTCCTCTTGCTGACAATATCCAGTGTACTCCCTAGGTATTTGCCAAAGTCTTGAGACGTTTGAAGACCTAACCATTGCTCTATGTTGCTCGAGTCCAGGTGAGTTACATTGGGACTAAGAGTTAATGAGGATTTTATGTGATTTATAAGTTGGCCAGAGTCTTCACAGTACCGCTGAATGATGAACTTTAGATGCTGACATGAGGCTCGGTTGAGTTTGGTGAACAACAAGATATCATCAGCAAAGAATAAGTGATTGATTGATGGACTTCTGATACCGGCTTTTAAACCAGGTATCTTCCCAAAAGACTGAGCTTCCTTCAGGGAGGCAGAAAGAACTTCTGCACAAAGAATGAATAGATATGGCGACAGAGGGTCCCCTTGCCAAAGGCCACACTGAGGTTGGAAACGCTTCGTTGGTGAGCCATTTAGAAGTATTTCATAGGAAACAGTCGTGACACATTCCATGATGAGGTGGATGATACGTGACGGAAAGTTTTCATAAACACAGTGTTTTGACACTGTGTTTATGAAAACTTTGTTGAGTAGGGATTCTGGAACTTGTATAAGATTCCAGCTGGTTTTGGGTAGTAGAGCAGTTTTGAAAATTAATGTATTCTAAAACCCTAGACCCTCAGAAACCTTCGGTCCACAGAGAGCAAACCAATTTACCCGAGGCACTATTTTGCTATCTTTGTTCCCTGTCCAGAAGAATTTACTGAGAATGGTATCCAATTGCTTATAGACGTTTCGCGGAAATTTGTTGACGCGCATATTGTATATCGTGAGTGATGAAAGAACGAAGCGAATGAGAGTACATTTGAGCAGTAGACATTTCCATCCAACACCAAAATTTTGTGCCTTTGTTACCATTTCTCTGAAAAAACCTTTCCTATTTGCGGCGATATCAAGGCTAGTTCCCAGATAATATGTCGCTCGAAGTCAGGAAACTTGACGTCTCATAAAACTGCCATTTAATTAGCAAGCAAATTGGAAGGAGATTCACCAAATGTAGTGAATGCTTTGAAAATGGAAGAGGAAGATGGCTCATTAATTGATAGTTATATTGAAGACAACAAAAGTTATTGTGTTAAATATAAAATTGTTCCCTGTACACGTTTGTGCAAGTCTCTCTTATATTTGTAACTTTTGCAATAATGTCTCTCCACATTACTATTATCATTGCAAAACTATTGTTGATCATAGTTTCTTTATAAAATGCCCTTATAAGTAAACAATGTCCATACAATAAGGTAATAATGTCATTTTAGTTACATATAATTAAATTAAATTAAAACAAAAACTTATTTATGTTTTTATCTAATCATGATTTTCTAGTTTTCTTATTCTTTTCTCATCTTCTTCCTTACAGAATGCACCATCCTTACCCCCAATTTCAGATCTGCATCGGCATCACTGGAAACCCACTTCTCATCGCGGTCACACCTATCACTCCAACCACGAACAACTCTACAGCTACTACCCAACATACCTCCCCCCACAACTACGACTAAGCACTCCCTTTTCTTTTTACATCTATCTCTCGCTCGCCAGATTTTATGGTTATGGATATAACAAATTAGACGCCAGTGGTGGAGGTGGGCATGGTGGATGTGGTGGGTATGGGGTCAAGGTGGTGGGTTTGACGGCAGGAAATGGTAATTTTATGAGGAGTTCGACGGCCTCGTACCACACCACCACCAGCTGCAATGTTTCTGGTGTGTCGTCACCTCTAAATCGTCGATTGTTCATTACCTCCCAGCACCATTGCCATTGGTGTCACATCACCTCACCTCAAATGCATCGCCATCTTGAATCCTCAAAATTATTGTCGCGTTTGGACTTAATTTTGGGGTGTGCATGTGTGTGTGTGTGTGTGTGTGTGAGAGAGAGAGAGAGAGAGAGAAAGAGAATGACAACTAAAGTGGTGGTCCCAGGTGGTGGACAGTAGTTGTGCAGTGGTGGTTAAACTTTTAGAGGATGGAAAAGGGTGGTGGATAGCGATGGCAATTTAATTCCGATCCGGCGGTATCCGACCCGTCTCGACCTTTTTAGGAGCAGGTTTTTTTTTACTTTTACCGGGTTATGGGGCGGGTACGATATCTAAATTAGTAACTCGCTGCGGGTACGGGTCGGACTTGATATTCTCTCTAATCCGCCCCGGTACCCGCCCCGGTTTAATATTAATCCTAACACTTAATGATATGCAATCCTAGCCATCCATCTGGTAGTATATATAGTACATAGAAACCCTACTCTTCTATTCTTTTCTCTCTTCTTCTCTCTTTTCTGAGACCCAGCCGCCCTCTTCTCCTCCCTCTTCTGTAGAATGCTTCAGCAGAGCCGCGCTGCCCCTCTTCCCTCCCCACACCGTCACCTCCCATGGCCACGGCCACGGCCACAAACACCTCCACTTCACCACCAAACACCGTCTTCAGCGACACCCCACGACGGCCCCAAACCACCTCCGCCGCGCCGCCCCTCTTCTCTAGTAGTTGGATCATTACAATCAGTAGAGTTTGATCCTCTATGATCTGATGCTTGCAGGTTTTGCCAAAAAGCTTTTTTCTCCTCTGTTCCTTTGTATGAGTCCCACAAAATTTGATGTATTTGTCGATTTTTTTAGTTCCTATTTTATTTGTTGTAATAGAGATTAGTTTTGTAATCTGGGTTTATTATGTGTATTGTAACCACTGAAAATGTATCAATTTATTTCTTGTTTGGTGGTGTAATCTATTATTTCTCTTTTGTAATATTTGGAGATTTACTGAATATTTGTCCTATTTTATTTGTTGTAGTTTAGATTAATTAATATAATCAGATTTATAATTTGCCGAACACATACAGATTTGAAAAGTCGGGGCGGGTCGGGGCGGGTTCGGATTTTATTGAAGTCCATCGGGGCGGGGATGGTATTCCCATCCGTTGATCCGATGGCGGGGTGGGGCGGGGCGGAGTGGTGCATAGAAAATCGGGGCGGGTTCGGATTTCATAAGATCCGCACCCGACCCGCCCCATTGCCATCCCTAGTGGTGGAGGTGTTGTATATATGGTGGCAGCATTACCCAGTTATTTCAACCCAATTTTAGATCGACTACCAAAAAATCCCTTCTAATTTGACATTTTTGGATATTGCCACTAGCGGAACTACATAATGCCATTTTTGGATATTGACACTTTTGAACTAGGACGTGGTGGCAGGACCACTACGGGACTGGTTCAGATGGTAATGGTGGTGGTGGGTAGTAATGATGAAAACGTGGTGAGGTAATGGGTGTCATCTCTAGAGATTGAGAGGAAATAGGGTGGTGACTATGGGGCTGTTGGTGGTTTGGAGTCTAGATGGTGGTTGTTGGGATATTGTTGTGAGGCTGTTGCTGCTTTAGTAATCGTGGACAAGATAAGAACTTTTTTCTTTAATATAGATGTATGCATGTAAAATGACATTCCTATCCTTATTTAGTGCACATGCATTACTTAGAGGGACAATTTAGGAAGAAATTTACATCTAGGAATGGTTTTGCCATGATATTATTAATATGGAAGGACATTATTGCCAGAGTTGCAATTACACGGAGAGACCTAAAAAAACGTGTATATTATAAGGGACAATTTTGTATTTAACCCAAAGAGGGTGGCACGAGTTCACTAGGAATGCAAACTTAATATTGGTTTTTTTTTTGTGAAAGATCAAATTGTGTTACTAAAACAATGAATTTACAGAAATGAGTGCATCTTCTACTTTACATCACCATTTTCTCATACTAACAAACTTATCAAAGAGATCAATAGAAGGAGCTAATTAAGACATTAAGATTCTTTTATGAATGTCCAAACCAGTGCACAGCCTTTTATTAGTACTATGTCCAAGGACTTTCTTCCAGCTATGAACACACCATTGCATCCATTGTTTAATCTATAGGATCACAGCTTCTTTGGACCTTTGTTTTTGCTAAAAAAATCCTCAAGTTTCTCTCAGACTGTATCATTTATACAGTCACATCAACGTCTAATTTGCAATGCTTTGCATGAACTCTTGCCTCTTAATTTCCTGGAGGCATAGCACAAAAACTGGTTCCATGATTGCCATTGAATTTGTAATAACAGTTTTTCCTGTCTTCCACAAATAACTTGTATATGAGCATTCCCAAAATAAATTATTTTCAATTTCCTTCTGATCACTGAAAGCACCTTTTTCATCAGCTATAGAATTCCATGTCATCAATTTATCTTTGGTCCTCAATCCACCTTTGCACATCATCCATAAAATAACTGCACATTTAGGTATATTTCCACTGAACCAAAACAACTTCAACCAAGGCATTATAGCCTTTTTTGTTCTTACTTGATGCCATGCAAAGTTCACAGAGAACGTTGTGTTTTGAGTTAATTTTCATATCACTTGATCCTCTTTGTCCACTTAAGGTTGCAAACTTGAAAGGCCATCTTGCCATGTTCTGAGTGCATGAGATCTAGCTTGAGGGAGCTACCAACTGTTTCTATCTATGATCTCACTGACCTGGCTCTCTTTCCTTAAAGTAGAGTCATATATAATTCTATTTCCAAACTTTGCATTGAGGTTTCCATAGATTATTCAATTGTCATACAATAACTAGGTCTTTTGGCCATTCCTATAATATGCCATACATGTTGCTGTACCATACTCCTGAATTCACAATTTTACTCCAAGTCCAAGACAATATAATTGAACGTTTAAAGTTCCATAGGTTTTGGTTTTTAATGATGTATGTATGGCACCACTTCACCCACAAAAAATCCTTCTTATGAGCTAGATGCCAAATATGCTTGTAAATTGCAGCTCTATTCCACTCAGCTAACCTTTTAATCCCTAGGCCACTTTCTTGTTTAGGCACACAAATGTCATTCCATGTAACTTTAGCCCTTTTGCATTTTGTATCTTTTCCATGCCAAATAAATGCCCTGATTTTGGCCTTAATTTGATTAATTATCTTCTGTGGTAAGATGAAAATTGAGCACCAATACACTTACATACTGATTAGTACTGATGTGGCCAAATGTATTCTTTCAGGAGAGACATTTAGTGGTCCAACTGTTAAACTTCTTGGTTAATTTATCCAAAAGTACTTGATAGTCCTTTATATGCAATTTAATGGATATGAGATTCACCCCTAAGTAAGTCACAGGAAGTTGAGTAGGTGACATACCAATTACAAGAGAGAGCTCCGCATTTACTTCTCCATTCGCCCCAGCTACAAATATGGAACTCTTAGCCAGATTAGGATAGAGGCCAGACAACTTGCCAAATTCATCTAAAGTCATTTTGATATAGCTCAAGGAGGTGTGATCAGCAGTGGTCATGATGAAGAGATCATCAGCAAAACAAAGACGATTAACCTGGAGATCTTGACATTTAGGGTGAAATTTAAATCCAGGTCTAGAAGAATAATCATCCAATAAGCCTGAGAAAGCTTCCATAACTAGCAAGAAGAGATAAGGTGAAATGGGATCACCTTGTCTCAACCTTTTAGCACTTGCAAAATACCTTCCATGCCACCATTCAAATTGATAGAGAATTTAGTTGTAGTCACACACTTCATTAGCTATTGTATATACATCGGAGGAAATTCAAAGGTTTCCAAAGTATTATGAAAGAAATCCCAACCAACTAAATCATAAAACTTTTGAATATCCACCTTCAGAACACATCTAGGCCTGCCCTTTCCTGTGATAATTTTGGATGTTATTATGTGATTAGAGGAAACGCTTTCGTTTGGTGATTTCCCTCCGACTAACAAATGTATTACTACGCAAACTATAAAATCATTTCTACATTAAAAAAAAGGTGTACTTCTTTGAAACTAAAACAAACAAACGAAGTAACTTCACATAAGTAATATAAACTAGAGCCTTAACATCAGTATGTCATTCAGACGAATGCAAGATGCTCAGTCATCTCTACTGTTGTACCGTGCTAAAAATAGTGGATGTGATTACTAGAGATGATATATAATGCATTTTTGGATGGCCCAATAAAAAAGATTAAAGAATCTTAAACCTCAATCCTTTAAGGTCTGTAGCTTATGTCAATCAATCAATCGTGTTGCAGGCGTTGGAGAAGACATGCTGGAAAGAAGTTTGTCCTGAAATCCATTACAATAGTACAAGAACTGAGTGAACTTTCGTCTTTAGCATCAACTAATAAATTGTTGTTTCTGTACCTTCCTTTTTATGATTTCTTTGCAATGGCAACATTCTCTGGATATCAAAATCAGTAGCATTGCCCGTAGCTCGAAAAGTAGAGCTAGCCCAAGCCATGGCTCATCATTTTGAAGAAGCTGCAACGACTTTCACCTTAAAAGTCAGATGGTTTCTCTAGTACCTACTTGATTTGGCAACCAATGCAGCAGCAAATCATAAGGGTGTTATAATAGGGAGGTAGATCCTCTGCTGTAGCTAGGGCTATAGCAGAGGTACTGTAGAGGAGATCCAAGTCGTCCAAATTAATCCGGCGCTTTAGAACTGGCCACGTCACCCGAGTCACTTAAAACATCCAAAAACTATGTTTGAAGACTAACATCAAACTTTCATCTCCTTTAAACAGCGTAGCTCCCTCTCATTTCTCTCTGCTTAGATTTCAGACTCCTCTCTCTCTCTCTCTCTCTGTTTACCTCCAATTGCAACGACAGTCACAAGGGTTGGATGTGGGTAAATGTAGATTGATAGTGGAGGGTTTGGGTGATGACGAGATGATGCCATGGGGGTGAGAAGCAGTGGCGATGGTGATGACGGTAGCCTTGTATATATTGATCAGACTTGATATTGTCACAATATGAATAAAATCAAATTTTCAGAGATTCATTGAGAGATTTTGAGTTCAATCCTAGTCGAAGTTAAATTTCGATCAAATTTGATTTTCTCAAGGGACTACATAAGTGTTCGACACCAGAAATTATTCGATCATTGAAGCCCCATGTTGCACGTATTTTATCCCTATGTGTTTGTAAGTATCCTTGACCTGTATCACGCTGATTTAGTTGTTCTTTCTCTCTTATCTGTTTCTTGATTTCTTCCTTCAAGGTTCAAAAGCAACTAAAATTTGTAACTTTATGCTGCGTAATCAACTGGGTTTGAAGTGAATATTGGCGGTGGTGGAGGAAACGGGCATGGCGGTGCAGCAACTTTGGTGGGAAGACGGGTTGCTACTAGGCGGTAGGGTTTTGGTAAGTAGAGAGGAGGATTCGGGAGAGGAAGAAGTCAAGGCAATGATTTTCACGCCTTCTGTAACGTCTGTCACTCTTAAATGCAGAGGTGATGATGTGGCCGATTGGGAAGCGTCAGATTTATTTGGACGGCTTGAATCTTCCCTACAACACCTCTATTGTAGCCCTAGCTACAGCAGAGGATCCATATCCTTATAATATATATCTCATGGCGGGGAAAAAACTGGAAAAAGTTCGGTACTTTCTAAAGACCTGCATGTAAACCGAGTTTGCACTCATGTAGCTGAATAGAATGGAATACTATAAAGAAACTCGTAAAGAATGTGATGAAGAGCTCATTTCAATTGCTTTCTTCGATCCATATTTGGAATAAAAGATTAGTGCAGCCTCCTTCTCCTGAATGCACGAGAGTCTCCACTCTCCACATCTGAAGTCCTTGAAGTATCTTGTTGAACTAACTTTCATCATAAATCAATGCAACTGTAAGGTGAGAGTTGCTAGCAGCTCGATGGGAACATGTTGTGCCAACTGATAGTGATGAAATTCCACGGCTTTCTCCAACTTCAGAGTTAGTAGGGGCATGACTGCTTGGAGTTAAGCATATCAGTTGTATTCTTTTTTCTTGTGCCTAGCATAGAAGTCAGAATGCAAATGAGCAACGATATATCATGTTATCCAAGAGGGCCTCCTAATGCCTACTGATTTCCTCTACGGGACCCGAAAAAGGGACATCTTCGAACCTCTGAAGAGCTCGCCTCCGGCATTCTTTCCGACACGCTTGGGGCCTTGGAGGGATCTCAAGGCTTGAGTTCTCCTTAGGCTTATGCGTATAACTTCCACAACCATATATTGGGGTCAGGTTTTCGATTGTCACCTCCCCCTTGCAAGTTAGACATTCCTTGGCATCCGAGCTAGAACGAGACCACCGATATAAGCAAGGCCAACAAAACGAGTGACTGCAACAGGTTACAACATGCTCCTTAGCCAGTTCCATGCATATACTACATTTGAAGGTGCTTCCCCCGTCGCCTTTATCCTTGTCAACATGTCCCTTCTTTACCAATGCCTCATCTTCAAAGTACTCGTGATTGTTATCGCATGTTTTCAGTCACCTCAGAAGGCCGTTTAGCTGCCGTAACACTACCCATGCCAGCTTCTAATCCACCCCCAACAATCAATTCCGGTGGAATCTAAATAGACTGACATGCTGATAATGCCGCACGCCATTGTTGGCTGCTCCTCTGTGCACCCCTTTCCAAGTTCATAAACACATCCGACGATAATGTTCTTGACCCCAATTCATCGTCACGCCAAGGGTGGAGAACTAGTCCCAAAATTAGATCACAAAGTCTATTGTATTCTTCACATTCTGTATCCAGTCTTCCATATGCACAAAATTGAAAATTGACAATAAGCTCAAGCAAGTAACAAAATCCAAAATTTTCAACCCGTGCTTAACCCCAACAACTGAAACGCAAAACATTTCAAGAAAAAAGATATCAAAACATAACCAACCCCCAAAATTAGAGACTAACCGAGTAGAAAACCCAATTTTTTTCTTTGAAGGCAAAGGGCTTACGTTGCACTCATCTGACTGAAAAAGAAGTTTATGCCATAAAAGATGGGGTTGAAGAGAGTGATTATGTTATCAATACAAAAGGGATCGGTAGTTGAGTTGAAGAAGAATAGTTGTTTGCTTTAGAAAAGCTAGGGTTTGTATGTGCTGCTGCTACGATTTTTAGTAGGGCGTATAACTTTATGCACAAACTAGACTAGGCTTTATACTACCAAGGGCATAAACAATGATGTGCGGATTGACTATTAATTAAGGGTTGTTTACTAATGATTAAGATCTCTCTTAAAAAGGACGAGTCACTGCGTGTGCAAAAATAAAGTTAATAATATGAGTTTTATTAACATTTATCAACATCACGTACAAATGTTTTATTGTCACATTCCCTTAATTTGCAAAACTAAAAATGCCCTTATATCTAGTTATTTATCATTTAAGATTTTTAATTTATTTCACTTTTTTAACACAAACTTGGAATGTTACATGGGATGATAGTTATGTAATACCAAAAGGGGTGTTACACAAAAAGTGGTGTTCTCATTGTAAATAGTATAGATATAGATAGATAACGGGTAGAACATCTATGAGTAACTCTTTTTTCCATTTTGGTTAGTCAGTAAACGGTTGAGTAGTTGACAACTATGTTTTTTTTTTTTTTTCATAATTCAAGCTTTTTTTATTTTCGACGTAATATTCTCAAACTGAAAAAGTTTGGGTTGGACGATTATCTTTGTCAAAAGAAAGATTCCCTTACTTTATACCCTAAAAGTAATTGAAAAAGCATATTCAAAAGCTTTCTTTTATTCTCTGAGCAGAATATTGTATAGTTCCAACTATTTAGGACCATTAGATCAACGAGAGTTGATATGATAGAAGAAAAAGTTAAAGGAGATATGGAGTTATTTTACAACATATTAAAAGGTACCAAATGATTAGTACTAATGGTTCAGAAGCACAAAATATATTCTAATGCAGAACAAAAAGGTTTTAAAAAAAATGAATTAGAAAAAATATCGTTTGTCTACTAAATTGGACAAATGTTTGTGGTCACTTGAAGCCATTGAACAGCCCAAGAACCGCATACTGCATGCGGCTCCTTTCTTCGCTCCAAAAGAGATTGTAAAGTGGGATACAGTGTAGGCCGATAGATAGGGATAACTGTAGTGTATTTAGGCTACAATTAGCGCATCGGATTATTTGGTCGAATAGGATAGGATAAAGGCAGATAAGTCAAGATGACATTTCCTATCGGATAAGTCAGGATAACATATTTGGTGTTTTGACCAAACTAGAATAGAGGCCGGATCGGATTTCCACCTTTTATTTCGACAGCAACTACTCACCCGAAGGCAACAGACCACCACTGCCGGGTGCTGTATCTCTGTCGATTGGTGTTGTGCCTGCTGCAGGTGCTCTTGGCCCGTCCCTTTACTACCCCCAATGCCTGGACAAAAGAAAAACCAACCCTGAATATAGTACTATCCCACTGAAGTGGGATAAAGACCAATCCGTTGAATAGCTCATCCGTCTTTTATATGCTGACCAAACCCCGGATAGGACTATGTTTATCCTATCCGAAACTCTTATCTGGCACGCTAAACACGACTTTATAGTGTAGGCCAAAAAAAAGGGATAATTGTAGTACATTTATAACAGCAACCACCTAATATGACACTCAATCCTAAAGGATATATGCACAATCACGTATTTTCACACATCACTATATCATGGCGCACGCCAAAAGCGCTTGCTACTAGCTATTAAGCTAATTCTATGTAAACTCGCATAGAATGTATTCGATTATGAGTGTAGATGGAAGAGGCATCATCATTTGTTAAGCCTACCATCCTTAAAAGAGTGCGACTCTAATGATCAACAAAATCGTCCTATTTACAAGAAAACAGAACAATTCCATGCAGTGAGAAATAATGCGATCTGATAAACTTCAATCCCTAACACCAAATTAAGACTCCAAAACTAATGTATACAAGGGCCAAAAAGGAAACGGAAGCTCAAATAAAGATGCAAAATGCACACCTCACATTTCATAACAGTTGCAAGCTGTGCTTTGATATGTGAGCACGCGTGTGCGAGTATGCCTGTAATTTCTGCACAAATCCCCCATTTTAAAGCAACTATACAACTTGTGCTCTATGTATATCTATTTTGGTTTGTACTACTTCCAAGATTATGTACAAAATATGGAACCTCAGCCCTCTAGAAGCTGTAGCTCAGTCTGATTTACGAGTTGAGTTGCTGGCTCCTTTTCTGTTCCTGTATGGGACATGAAGACATGACCGTAGTAAGTCATCTAGGCTATGCACGGAAATAGACAGATGAACTGATCGACTTTTTATTATGTTCACCTACCTATATCATTAAGCAGAGATCCTAGTTGTTTTGCAAGATCTGCTTTCGGAAGCTTAGAGCAACATTTCAATTTGTACTGCTTTGCAATGGCCCGTCTATCAACTAAAGTCGCAGTAGAAGGCAGTGCATTGACAGCTTCAGTATCAGAACCATCAGTGGAAGAACATTTGGGGCTCCAAAGTTCTTCCTCCATGGTGCTATCAGTTAAACCCTCCAATTCTGTGAGACTTTCGAGACCCTTAAGTTCTTTAGTCTCCTCCCGGACAGGCAAGCTCGGACATAGTTTCCTTTTCTTATCTGCCAACGATAGTGAATTTAGGCCGCCATCCGGAGCTTTCCTCTTCTTGATCTTCCCATTGCTTGAAGTCCTGTCACCCATCTCAGATTCCCCCTTCCTCTTGTATTTCGCTTTAGAAAATGAAACTAAACCAAGTTCTGCCGATAGACATGGTTCCTGGACACTCTGTGGATTTGACTGGCGTTTCCTTAGTTGATGTAATTGCTGGGTCAGAGTGGAGTCTGAATCGCAATCTTCATCCATAGAATAAACCTCAGCCTTTCGAACTGATTTTTGCTTTTTCATTTGACGTCTCTTGATTTTGTTCTCTTTTCCATGTCTCAGCAGCTCTAAAAGCAAGCTTGCTGCCGCCATCTCATCATCAATTAGAATCGCTTCTCCTTCCTTCACTTCCTTAGGAGCTTCTATTCTCTTATCTTCCTTCTTAAATGATGAGTTTGAGGAGTTAATCTTCTGAGGAGCCTCTGGCCTGTTGGTTGGTTCTAACTTTTTGTCGGAGTGCTTACTTGCTTCCTCTAAACCATTTGATCCACAGTCCAAACTTTTACCTGCAGGCTACAGAAACTTATAAATGAGGACCGTATTTAGCATCATTATTCAGATCATTCAGTAGTATTTAGAGGGGGACTAACTATGTTTGTAGTACCCAGTCCTTCAACTGCAAACCAAGCTTACTAGTTCCCATAGCTACAAGCTATAATTGCATGATAGGTTAAAATACACAAACCCTGAATTTTACAATCGTTGAACGGCCAAAATTCCATGTCACAGTCAGGTTGTACCAGTGACTCAAACCATTTGAGCAATCGAAACCAAGGATTTCCAGAAGAGTGAACCTAACAGTCATGACCTACAGAGCTTATGCATCCCTAACCAAAGATGCAGAGGAAAGGGCCGCTTGTACCTTTACATTTTTGGAAATAGTCGCTATGTTTCCTCCTGGCTCTGGTGATAATCCTTCAACTTTACTTCTTTGTGTAGGAAATGATTCTTTGGCGTCCTTCTCTCCAGTCGCTTTTGAATTAAACTTGCTCAACTTTCTCTCCACACTGGAACCATTTGGACGCCCTAGCGAGGAACTTTTCACTACCGCAGTAGCCTGCTCTTAGAAAAGAGAAAAAAGGTAAGAAGGTATTATGAGTTTAACAGAAAATGCAACATGAACTTGTTAGAACTCTGACAAGTCACCTCAATAAAACAATAGCATGGCATACAAACTAATGAATAGAAAGAGCTGCCTCTACTTTTTGCTTGCTTGTTGAGCTACTTTTCCTCTTTTCGGGTTTCAAATATGAATCTAAAATATGTGCTGAAGTGGTGGAACTCATTTTTGTGATTTTTTGTGTACAAACTTTTGAATCAGAACTGCTCCAAAAGATCTCCTCCTTGGAGTGGCCAATTGCCAGTTTCGCGGTGTTTGGGCCGAAACTCCAGTCATACCAAGGCTGTTAATTCTATGACACAAGGAAATTGACTTGTGTTATACTATCATTTGAGGGATTGTGATTTATCATGTTTAGTTACAGACTTTAAAAGAAAACACATGCTTTCGGGTATCAACAGCTAAGGCCAATTAGGTGAATAGGAACCTTATACACCATATACATGTGCGGAAGATGGACTACTTTTTGCTTCATTTTTTGGATTGTGAGGTGGGATGTTGGGGGTGAAGGGATGCAGAAAATACTTATATGGGGGCCGTTCCCTATCTACCGGTGGAGAAATAAAGATTTCTCCAACTTCCATCCGGCCGTCCACGTGTGATCGCGGACGGCCCAGATGTTTTTCTTTTTTTTCTAAAGAATTTTCGCTTAACCGCCCCTAAGAGGAGTGGTTAGCATTTTTTCCAACATTGCCCCCATCTCACTTTGCTGCTTCACTCTCCTCTTCAACGACTCCTCTCCTCCCCCACCACCATCACCCCTACCACCAAAATCCCTACCACCACCAATACACCATCCCTGCCACCAACAAAAACCACAAGCATCGGCATCGGCATCGCAACCATCGAGGTCCACTCTAGATCTGGGCCAAAACCGCCACTATCTCGTGGTTTTGACTTAAATCTAGTGTAGATCTTGGTGATATTGGCAATTTGAGAAGAACGTCGGGTGTGGACGGTGGTGGGTGGCTGTTTCCCCGACGGTGGTAGGTGTGGGCGGTGGTTCTATCTTCTCTCTCTCTCTCTCTGTGAATTTCTAGAAGTAGCAGGTCGGTGGGTGGATGCGGTGGGGGTGGTTGGTATGTGATGGGTTCGATGGGTGGTTGGTTTGTGACGGATTCACTATTTCATTAAGGGTGCCAACGATCACCACCATGACGGCTGACGGTAATGGTGATGTCACGGTAAATTCCATATTTAAGCTTATTAATCCCAATTTCACTCTTTCCTTTTGATTTTTCTTGAAAAGATCAGGTTAAGAGTTGCAATCACAAACCTAATTACATTGATCTAGATTAGGTTAGCAATTGTAATCTTTTTCCTAGTGCATGGTGTCTGGGCTTTGATGATGGATGCAAATGGTGGATTCGATGTCTTGGCGTGGATACAGTGGTAAGAAATAGATGAAGCAGAAGAAGCCTCTGTCTAATCGCTAGTCTTTGTACCGGTTAGTAGCAGTTAGAAGGGATATACCTGAGTTGGTGTTTGCGAGGGGCATTTTTGGGAAAAGAACTAACCGCTACAAATTTTAACAACTAGAAGCATCACTACGTTAGCTTTGAGAACTTATAATACACTCATGGTGGTAACATAAATAATTCATATATCCACGAAGTTGGGGGGAGGAGGGGGACCATGAACTCAAGAATCCTTCAAATTAATTGTCATGCTCGCCATCTTGTTCGAGACCTAAAGGTTCCCAATATAGCCTGTTCGACAAAGCAACCTTCTAATTACAGCTCAAGAATGGTTTTGCACTACTCTAATTAGCATAGAGAAAGACATATAACTGGGTAATAGTTTTTTCTAGAGGACTTCTCATTTTTCATTTAAGGTTGAAAATTTGAGATCAGTTCTGGGCAATGTTATAAAAAGCGCGCCTAGGCACCAGGCGCAGCCAGGCTCACTACTCGCCCCTTGCATAGGCCTAGGCAAAACGCGTTAGATAAGGCGCGTGCCTCATGCGCCCAAGTGCCAAGGCGTGTAGCGGCGGAGGTGCAAATCAAGGCGCACAAATTATAGCCGTTGGATAGGCTATCGTGGTTTTATGTTGGCTGTTCATTCTTTTTCCAGATTTTGTTTTTTAGCTCCACCAGGTCTGACTAATATTCTACAACACTAAAGTCACTAAACCTAACTATGAAATCCCAAAATCAAATCTCAATTTCACGACTCGCATCCTCAACCCCTCGCCAATCGCCATCGCCTCTCCGGTCGCGCCGGCCGCCACCTATGTTACATGGACTTGGTAAGAGTCAAATATGTGTCCAAGTGTTGGATACTTCTATTTCTCGAAACCCAAGACATGTGGACACGGCAAAATATTCCTATCTATACTTGTATTTTACTTATTCCTTAGTCTACATGGTGTTTTAAGCCACGCAATACCATTCTAATCTAAACTGAGATCATCTCAAAGCAATAACGATCTAAAAGAAACATTATAATATAGTATATCCTACGGAATGTGTCGGACACATATCCCATACTCATGTCCAAGTGTCGAGTGTCCGACACGGGTATTTCACACATTTTGAAGAGTCCATGTAACATAGGCCGCCATTCCTCCAATCGCCGATGCCGCTACTCCTCTCTACCATTGCTGCTCGGCTGCTCCAATTGAAGCAGCTGCTCCACTCGAACAGTCGGACTGTTGGACCACTCCACTCCGCCGCCACTCACAACTCACAACACAAATCATCCAGTCTCTCCCTCACTTCCTCACTCACAACTCATATTCTCAACTGTATAGTTCAGACCTCAGTTGTATAAATATTCATTTTTATGAGAAACACAAAAGCCTTAAAAGGGAAGTCATAAAACTATTGGAAGTGTGTTGAAAGTCATTAAGAGATGATTACGATGAGATCTCAACTACAGCTCTCAAAGGTACAAGAAACTGTACATTCCAGTGTCATTTGTGGTTGGTTAATGGAGCCTCTAAGTTGCCTTTTTTCCTGCAGCCTTTCATGCTTTCGTTTCTATTATTACTAACTAATGGCCAGTGTATGTCCTAGGATTAAACTTTACATGCCAACTATAATCATGTGTTCTAACCTTACTGAAATGCCCTCTTAGAAAAGGAATAGGCTTGAACAAAGTCGCAATGACTATTAATCAATATGTATACCGTACTTTGCAGCTTCATAGCAAAAAGGAATAGGCTTGAACAAAGTCGCTTGAATGATAAGATCGATGAAATACAATAGAGCATTAAAGTGAGAACAATTCACGCGACACGATTGATCCTATTCTATTGGATAAGATCGATGAAAGTAATGAGTTAACGGGCCTGATGAAGATGCAGACGGTGATAACGTGTTTGAAAGTGACCCTTTTGGTGGCACAGGGCCGAACTACCATGCAAGGTCAACAGCAAGAAGTGTAAGGACGTTATCAGATAGCGCTGCCACGTCAAGTAGATCTACTCCTTCAGTTTACCTGGTAAACAACGAAGATGAAGTTGAGGATGAACCTCTACCAGACTTGGAGCCTATGATTCCGTTTGAAGAAAGCATTGCTGCCTTGGCCCTTAGCAATGAAAAGGATGGTGGTGTTATGTTCACTTAGAATTTAGTGATTTGCTTTTTTTTAGTGAATTTAAGACTTTTCTAATGTTGGAAGCTTGAAATTGTGATGTTATGGAATTTGAAACTTTTTCTAGTCTTCAAAAGTTTGTTAATTGTCATGTTCAGAATTTCTTTTACGTAATTTTTTTTTAATGCCATATTACTTATTTATTTTAATATTGCGCCTCACTTCGAAATTGGCTAGGCTCCAGGGACCTTTTGCGCCTTAGGTGCGCCTGCGCCTTTAATAACACAGATTTTGGGTATGGTTGTGCGTGGTAATCAGTTATGCTGATTGGGCTTCCACTTACCTGGTATTTCAAATTGAATTTGACCAACATATTTTCTCATTTGTATGGCCAGGTACCAGTTTTTAATATCCTGGTCTGGAACACTTGGGAGCATTTCTGTGGTGTTTCTCAGTGAAAAAATCATACTAAAGCAGATTATAAGTAAGTTTGTGACTTGGCCTTTTATCCAAGATAAAACCTTGAAAGCCTAAATCATCACATAAATATTTAACAGGACAACTTCATTACGCTATCACTAGAGCAGGTAATTAATCGTAGTCTATCAACATAGTAAGAGAACAAGAACATCATGAATCTCACCTATCTCGACAACCTAATGCAAGTCTCTAAGTCAATTTCCAGAAAAAGCTCTACTCTGCTATTAATTTAATTTGCACAAATCAGGAACTCAATTCACCCCACATTCCGTTCATTAACATTTTTGTGATTTCACATTCAGAAATTATATGAATGTGCAAATCTGCACATGGCAGTGGTGCTTCCGGTCCCTCTAGTACTAAACCTAATAAAGAGTTCAGCTCTGATGGCTAAAGCTTGTCTGCTAGTTACTTTGTTTGCCTAGACTTTGATAAAACTGTTAAAGAGTGCAGAAGATACAGAAGCATTAAAAAGGTTTCAGCACTCAAAAGGAGATCATATGTGACCAGCCTTCTAAGTAGAAATTCAACCTTGGAGGAAACGACTTGAGTTCGGTCAACTCTGAAACTAATTTATTTCAAGAACTATCTTTCCTGAGGTTGCTTAACATCAAACATTTTTCAACTATGACAGAAAGTATCAAGAGAATATATTGAGAGCCAGACTAACTTTATTCGTATTACCTGATCCATCAACTGCAAACCAAGATTACCAGTTCCATATAATATAAGTTGTGATTGAATGATAGGTTAAAATACACAAATCCTGAATTATACGTATCATTGAATGGCCAAAATTTCATATCCACAGTCGGGTATGCTAGTGACTCAACCAAATGAGCTATTGACACCAAATATTACCAGAAGACTGAACCTTAACAGTCATGATCTGCAGAGCTTATGCATCCATATCAAGAGAAATGCAGAGGAAAGGGATGCTTATACCTTTGCTTTTTTGGAAATTTTTGCTTCATTTCCTCCTGGCTCCGGTGATAATCCTTTAACTTTTCTTCTGTGTTTAGGAAACGATCCTTTGGCGTCCTTCCCTCCAGTAGCTTTTGTATTAATCTTGCTCAACTTTCCCTCCAAATTGGAACCATTTGCATGCCCTAGCAACGAATTTTTCACCACAGCAGTAGCCTGCTCTAAATAAAAATTAATGTAAGAAGGTATTCTGAGTTAAAGGAAAACGCAACATGAATTTGTGAGAACTTGGACAGGTGATCGCAATAAAACAATAGCATGTCATACAAGCCAATGACTGGAAGGACCTGATTTTTACCTTTTGCTTGCTTTTCGAATTAGCTTTCCTCTTTTCTGGTTTCAAAGATGAATCTAATGTAGGTGCTGAAGAAGTGGAACTCATTTTTGTAATTTCTTGAGTATAAATGTTTGAGTCAGAACTGCTCCGTGAGATCTCCTTGGAGTGGCCAGTTGCCAGTTTCTCAGTGTTTGGTCCGAAACTCCACATATCGTCATACCAAGGCTGTTAATTATAGGAAAAAGGAATAAGGTTTGTGATATAATATCAATTTTGCAATTGTAATTTGTAGCATATAAGTTAAGAATCTAAGCTTTAAAACAAATCACTAGCTTTAACATATGAACGGCAAAAGGGAAATTAGGTGAATGTACACCATATAAATGTGTTGAAGACAGACTGCGTTTGCTACATCGTTTGGTTTGTGAGGCAGGATTGGAAGGGACGCAGAAGAATCTTATGGAAATTTAGTACTGTTCAATATTTCCAGAGAAAGGTGAAGAAAAAAATTCAGGAACCGCTTCCATTGTATAATATATTTCCTCTTATTTAATTTCTAACAACTGGAAGCATCACCATGTCAGCTTTGAAAACTTTTAAGTATAGTCGTCAGTGGTAATATAGATGAATCATAATAGCAACCCAATTCACAAAGTTGGGGTGGAGAGGGAGGATTTGGGGGGTGTGACTGTAATGTGACACGATGAATTCAGCAATCATTCAAATCAATTCTCATGCTGACAATACAGTCTGAGATCTAAAGGCTCCCAAGATAGCTTAATCGAGATAGCAACCTTTAAATTGTTGCTAAAGGATGGTTTTGCACTGATCTTATTAGCATATAGAAAGAGCTATCTGTGAATAGATTGTTCTAGACAATTTGTCATTTTCATTTGACATTTCAGAATCGAGGATCAGTTATGGATCATACAGTTGTGTACGGCTATGAGTTATGCTGATTGGCTTCCACCTCCTGCTCTTACGAATGAAAATTTACCAACATATTTTCCCACTCATGAGGCTAGCTACCAGTTTCTTTCGAATATCCTGGCCTGGTACACTTGGCAGCATTTACGTGGTGTTCATCCGCAAAGAAGTCATGCCAAAGCAGATTATAAGTAACTTTGTCCTCTGGTCTCTAATCCAAAGATACATAAATGTCAGTTTCACATTGACTCCTAACCCTAGGAAACTCTATCAGCAGCCGGCCGTCATAGATAACAGGATGACTTCATTACACTAATTATACAGCAGGTAGTAAAGGGGGTCAAACAGATTTTTACCAAGAGATGGTAGTCTAACTTGAGAGAACAAGACTATCATGACTCTCACCTCCCTCAACAACCTGACTGATCTTCAAGTTTGTTATACCAATTTCCAGAATAAAATCTCTACTCTGCGATTAATCTAATTTGCACAAATCCGTGACTCCAGTCACCAACCGCATTCTGTTCCCTAACATTTTTGTGATTTCACATTCATAGAGTGCACAAGATATTTTTGTGAGAATCTGCATAGGGTAATGGTGCTTCCGAAACCCTCTGGTACTAAAGCCAATAAAGAGTTCAACTCTGATTCTCAAAGCTTGTCTGCTAGTTAATCTGATGCCTAGAATTTCTAAAACTAGTAAGGCTGCAGAATATATATAAGTGTTGAAGAGGTTTCAGAAATCAAAACAGGATCATATTTGACCAGCCTTCTAAGTAAAAAAATTCAGCCTTGGGTGACACAGCTTGAGGCTTCGCAAAGTCTGTAAGTAGTTTATTTCAAGAAATATATACTAAGGTTGCTTAAAATTGTTTAGTTTTCATCCATAGATCTGAAAATTTCGAGAAATTATACTTCTGTGACACGAGAGCGCTAAGGAGACAGTTTTCATTAGCCTTAGCATTTTCAGGATAGCTTGCTTTCCTTTCTGGAGGCTTTGGAAATGTCACCTGTTTTACTGCAGAAGTAACAACTGTCAATTTGGCTTCCTCCACCAAAACATCATTATCCTGTTCTGGATGTTCTGAGCTTGATTTCTTGGAAACAACATCTCCAAACTATTTATTTGCAACACGATAACAGAAGATGTTTCAGTCTTAAGCACAATTTTCCATAGTAAATTGTTCAACAGTCTAATATACAATATAATTGAGGCAAAGCAAAATGCTTTCAATCTCAATAACTAGCGAATAACGTTATTGAAAACAAAAAATTCTTCTAATAGGTATGACTGTAGTAAAAGTCGCCATGGGTTGGGGTTGGGGGGGAGGGGGGGTATCCAAGTACCTCCGGTGCAGAAACAAAAAAGAGAGAAAAGCAAAAAGATGCATGAACTACTACTACACTCCGAGACAAAGCTCATCAATGAAATCTGAAATTGCCATGGGCCCATCGCTGAAACAGGAAAATCCTCCCCAAGGAATGAAGCCAAACCAACCGGAGCCCCAACACATGCTTAAAATTGAAAACCACTTTTTACCAAACTAGTTCCACTCAGCCAACAAAGCTACACAACTATGTTTTGAATCTTGACAGTGGACCACGTCACTAGAAGCTGCACACCTTCTTCACATATGGGTTGCTTTTTTTATTTCATTGATAAACTTTTTCTCCAATTTTTAACTTCATGTGTTGACAACCATGTCTTCAGAGATTCTTCCCATCTCTTTTATAAAATTATCGATTAATAGAAGAAAAAACAGAAATTGGAGAACTCTATGCATGCTATTTAGCCCTTAAAACCTCTTCCAGCAGAGAAATATTCTGGAAATTCTAACCTTAAGAGGACTACATCATTGACACAAGCCTAAAATAACCATACTAGAAAACAGAATTATAATAGTGCTACTAACATGAACAGCATGAGAAGATATAGGTGGTTCCGAGAACTAAACCTGCTCATCTTTCTTTTGAAAGTAATGACCGAGCAGAGCCATTACTATGTCTTTGGTTCTCTCAGTTGGTTCTCTATGCATTTCCAAACAATTGAGGGTATCACAACCATCTTGTCCATTTTTATTCTTCAACCTCTTTACAGACATAGCAACACAAGCAATCTTCTCTTCTAAAGCAGCAGGGGACAATTGAAACCATTCTCCATCAGCCCAGGCTAGTTGGCCTTTAAGGATCTGAAGATCTTCTTCAAGGTCAGCAACCTCATCATCTGCTTTCTCTATCAGTATCTTTAGCACTTCCGCACAAGATTTCTCATTTAAAGCAGCTTCATCAATCACGTCTAAAACAGAAAATGGACAATTGAATTTTATGAGTGGCTAATGCTCGATAAGAAGTATCCAGTGGTTTTAAAAGCAAATAGAAGTTAATTTACCAAGCCCATAACGACAGTAAAAGTCACACTGCCACCAATGCCTTGTAGGATAACTGCTTTCTTGTGTGGCTGAAACAATATCATGATTCAACAACCATTAGCAACGATAGAAATAGCAATTTAAAATTTTTGAAGTTCATATTAGATTAGTACGATTGTTATTGAGCAACGTTAAAAGGAAAGTACTAAATGACAGGACGTATACTAGAGGAAGAAATTCTGGAGACCTTCCGCAAAAGATGCATCCCAAAGATTCCACTCCATGACTTCAGAATGCTTTACCCTGAAAATTAGTTGATCACGAAATGCAGCTCATGACAACATCGTTATTTCTCACAAGTGAAGTCAACATAGAAAGATAGAATCAAATATTTGCTCATGCGGGCACGCACACTCACTCACATTCACCACACATCAAGCTGCTCCATAATTTTGGAAGCTTAAGGGTTTACGGAGAAAAGAAGGCCAAAGGTTCTCTATCCAGGTCTATCAAATTTCAAAACCCTACGTCACTCGCCCATGTACCTACTATTTCAATACAATTAGTAACTGGGGATAAAGTGCAGCTTGTAATCGTGTCCAAGCCTGAATACGAAAAGTTTGTTCTTCTTAATGAACAAGAAATGAAGCTTAAATGGTTGCATATCAATACAATCATACATTTTCGTCTCTTTGTTCTTCTTATCTCTTCCACCCCCCCCCCCCCCCCCCCCCCCCCAAACACCTCCTTCCCCTCCCTGGGCGTCAATGGACACAAGAAGATGCTTCATACTTTCATGCAGAGCAAGGTCATTACTTGTAACAAAGTATATCAAGTAGATTCAAGTTCTTTATGAGCCCTACTGGTATACATACTTCAAAGAAACAGAACACTGATTACTCTTGCACTGGTCAATCTGTCCACTCTCACATCTTGCTTACTAAAAGCATCATGAAGAATGTTTCTTGCATCCACTAATTTTCAGAATCAAGTCTAGAAGTCCAGTAAATTGGCTAAACAACGACGTATGTCAAAATTTTCAGAAAAGAGACAGAACAATTTAAATGACTTCCTAATCTAGTAAAATATATGTTATATTCAGCGGCCAGGAGGTTAGAGGAAAAATAAAAGAATGATAATAACAATCCTGCAATCAACATTAAGAGCTGACATTAATGGTAGGATTTCATTGTCTCTACATACATTAACATTGTATATCATGCTAAACACTCTGCGTAGTATTGCAGCCACAATTCACAAGAAATCAAGAACTATACACTAGTACTCTAAAAGAATGATGAGAGACTTTTTGCCAAAGATTGGAGCACCCAAGGCACTCTCGGAATCAAAAGACTAGGTAGCATTACGCAGAGGTTTAAAGTCCAAAAGGATTTGGTGTTAAGAAAACATGGGACTAACCACTGTTGATTTAAAATACTAATGTTCCCTTTTCACTACTCTTTACTTTTTGATGACCCCAGTTTGAGAAGTTGATTTCTACTGAATGATTTGGAAAGCAGAACCAACTTCTATCACTCATAAGTAGCAAATCAGAAGATATAGAGCTAAACAGCCAAAATAAATGTATGCAAAACATCACCCAAATGATAAAATATTTGTCTAACTGAATAAGCATACATGATGAGAGTTAATGACAGTTATAATCATGAAGGACGATGATAACACATAAATACACAGAATATGACACCCTCCAAGTCATAAGTTTTGTCCCCATTGAATTTGCAAATTTCGAGAATGCAATTCGAACATCCAAACATCGAATTAAACTAAAAAGAGTAACGTTGTATCCATTAAGACTTGTTTAAAGAGTCAAACTAGGCAAAAACAATGAACGGAGTCAATTTGAAATTGTTCAAACACAATCCTAGGGATTCGCAAAATGTCATAGGGGACAGAAGAGAGGAAGTAACAGATAATCACAACCAATTCATATCAACTATTTCTCTAGAGATCAAAATTTTAAGAACACTCATCCATTTGTTACCAAGTAGACACCTGCATTTCTACCTATCTTTTTTCGACACGTACACTACCCAACGCCGTTATGGCTAAAGACACCCCCACATTAGCCAAAAACACTCCCCCGTGTACCACAATTGAATCGATGCGCAAGGTGCCTCTATGCATGGACGTAGCTTTTGCAACTGTTAGAGGAATGTAATTAGCAAACTACGAAGTATCAATAGGCTTTCATTGATTGTGTGCGTGTTATACTAATTATCACAATATGAAAATTCAACACCAAAAGAATGGAAATTCTTTGTAGAAGTCAATGACGTAAAATCGAGGTAGTTAGTATTTGTACCTCTTGCAATTAATGTTCAACTGTAGACTCCCAGGCACAATCACTGATGAATAGGGTGCACCAGTGCATGCCTGTACCGCATGCAATTGTATGAGGAGTGCCCTTAGTAAAACAGGGAGTGCCAATAGTTTTTCACCGTTGCATTACACGCACATTATACGAAGAGGAAATTACGTAAACGAGAACAATTTACGGCGTTCATAAAAAAATTTAGTGGGAAAAAAAAAGACCACAAAAACAAAAGGAAATGTCTATTTCCACTCCCTTACATGCTTGTGAGTTGTGCACAGCATATTTCTCACTACAAAGAACTATAAATCGATACACATTTCACCCGAAAAATGAGGGTGTAGACATCCATAACAACGGAATAAACGCTTCCAGAACAAAAATTCGGAACGTAACATAGTGATTCGATAATGTTGATCTATACCACCGTAAGAAGGAAAAATAGCAATGCGGTGGGGAAATGAAGCTCTTTTCCCGAAGACTAAACAACGAGGAGTATAGCGAATATCGTTACCTGAAATTTCTCAGCGAGAAAGGCGGAACCGAGGGGGAGAGGAAGAGAGAAATGTAGAGCAGAGAAAGAAGTTGGAGCAGATATGCAGAATGTGACTGTCTGCCTAGGGTTTTGACATGCCTGAAAATGGAGAGAGGGGGGGGTGGGGGGAAGGTGCAGTGGCACGTCGGTGAATAGGGAGACGAGGACGGAAATGGCAAAATCTTGGAATGTCAGTGGAAGCTTCAAAAGGAAGCTCTGCGGTCGCACTTCGCGATTCTTCACGCAATTATAGCCAAATAATGAAAAAAGCGGAGTAAGTAATTTATTTTTTTCTTTTTAAACTCGTACATTAGTTTACAGAATAAGAAAAGACTTATACAGCGTCCGGTAACTCTTCCGGTTTTAATTTTTTGTTTCTAAAAAAATATAATTCAAAATCGGTTTATTAAATTATTATTTTTACAAAAACAAATATGTGTTTGATTACGCAGTTTTTATTTTTGAGTGTTTGATTACCCAGTTTTTATTTTGAATTTTTTCTTTGGTGGTGATTTGCGGTGGCGGTGATGGTGGTGACCGTCGCCGGCGGTGGGAGTTGTGGCAGTGGTAGTGGTGGTGGTCTCAAAACTGAAAATCGAAAACTGTTTGTTTTTTTAGTTTTCAAAACAGCCCTGTTTTAAAAACTGATTTTCAAAACTTAAGAAGAAAAAAAAACAAAAACTGTATGTCAAACGCGTTTATTTTCTCTAGTTTACAAAACTGGAGGAAAAAATAGAAAAATAAGTGTTATCAAATGGAGCCTAGACTTTAAATAGTAGTATATAAAATGGCAATAGTGCATACACAATAAAGTTCTGCCTCGCACCATCACGTCCTGCGTGTCCCAACTAAATAGTCTTCTCGCCTCACCTCACCTCAATATGGCTCTGTTCTCCTGTTCTTTAATTATGTCACGTATGTTTATCGCTAAGATATGTATAGAAAGTAGTTCTTTGATAGTATAAGGGGTTATAAATATAGGAACTGAAATTGGTGGTGCCACCCTCAACCAGTGCTTCTTAGACAAACACAACTCACCCCGCCCTAATTACACCTCCGATTCTTTTGCCATTTAGACTTCCTCACAAACATTTGGCGTTAAAAGCATGCGAGTATAAAACAGTAAAAATGGTTATGATTATGACTTTAGAAATCTCAACCAGTGGCGCCATTTCTTGATATGTCCCCTCGACCCACCTTGTTGACTAATGAAGTTCTACATTTGCTTGAAATATCTAATATGGACCGAATCAGATTTAAGTGAATCATTTAAAATTTGATGTATATTGTTTGTTGAAGCCATTGACTAGCTGCTTGTAGTTCTCTACTAGGGCTGATATTGTCTTTTTCTTGTTGACAAAAACATGTAGTAAGCTTTCCTGCAAAGGTTTATCAGGCACAAATAGTTAGAAGAGTGTATTTATCGACTCACGCCAAGTCTGAGAAAATTTATATTTTTATGTGCATATATAAAACGACCAAAATGTCACAATACTACCTTTACAACTCATAATCATAGTACCATTTCCGGTCATCATGAGATAATACAGAGTATTCCGTATCTTTTATAATGAACATTTTGAAAGAAAAAATGTCTCTTTCAAATAAAACGACAGCGTGCAGCTCGAAAAGGAGTTGTACGCTTTAGTCTGATGATGGATGATAATTGGTCATTATGACTATGAAGTAGACATTACAAATTTAGGCTCTATCGTGTATCATAACAAGGGCAAGTTAAACACAGTTTAGATTGAAAACTAAGTCATGCTACTTAATACAGTATTAATTACGTTCCTGTTATTCACATTGCTAAGGCTTTCAAGTTTCAACGAGTAACCCTTTCAACAAGTGTATCACCATTTGACTTCTTAATTGTTTATGAATTTCTTGAAAAAATAATCGTCTTTGTTCATGATACGAATAAAGTCTCAAATAAGAAGAACAAAGTTCCGGAGACTCATTGCAAATGGTAAATTGCGATCGGCTTTTGTTACAGGAAAATAGAGTATACAATGAGATATAAATAATCATTTCAAGAAAAGTAAGTTGGAGTGTGAGGAGTTGATTAGTAGTTATTGCATGATTTCAGACCGTTAGTCCCAAACATTTAGGAGGAGGACTAATGAAATAAGAAGAGGAGCCAACAAAAGCGGTAGCGTATTACTTTACTGTATATCCAATGGTCCAGAATCAATTGAGCTCGTTCGTAGAACTCACTCACCCTTGTCCAAAAAATGAGCTATGAACCTGATTTTTGGAAGTTAAATGCGACAAAGACAGACAGAGAAATGAACCTAACTGGTTCACATCTTTGTCAATAATGGAGCTTGCGGGTTACGTAAAAACTTCCAAAACTTGGAAAGGTAATTTCGAGACTGCAAATCGGTTGAAATGGCTGAATGGGGTTAACAATGGTCCCCAAGCAAACGTATTGAACCAACAAAACTCTTGCAGCTAACTTTGGAAATCTTTCATGCAAAAGTAGATGTAGAATCAATGCCCCCCCCTCCATAAAATCAGTTAAGATCGCTTTATAAATAACAACGAGAAAGCTACAACTCCCTTTGACGTGCATTGCGGGCTGCACATATAAATCAGGAGAGTGACTTTTATTATCGGTTACTTTGGTGAGTCGTTGTGCAACTATAAGGCTATTTCAATGAGATATAAAGTTGCGGTGCAGAGATTTTTGTAAAGTTGAAAGTGACTTTCATCGTGACATGTGTGGCAACTGGCAAGTGTTCATCACACTTTCCTACTTTACTACTCCGCTCTCCGCGTTACAAAAATTATCACTGTAAAAGAAGTAGCTAATCTACTCAAGTTTCCCCTTTGACTTCTTGAAGTAATTCTCCTAGCTGGACTAGGACTGAGGTAGTAGCCGGCTCAATAGACATAAGGCCTTTGACCCTTGAACGCCACTGACCCTTTTGATGACCGGAGAGGTAGACATTTACACCTAACAGCTGAAAAAATGAGACAATCAATGAAAGAGCAGTGCAAAATTGAGCTTGAGAAGCCAGTTTTTTTAGCTTGAGAAGCCAAAAGTACGAGGTTTTAAGAATGTGGAACATCTGCCATCTCTTAGTACCGGAGAGTTTGTTCACTAGTGTTTTATTTTATGCAAAATTATCAAACTCAAAACAAATTGCAATATGTGGAGAGGCCCGATGCATTGCTCGTTTTACTTCTTACAGTATGGGACAATGTACCGCACTGCAGAATTAGACTTCTGCTGTGCACTGTGAAGCATATTTTTCAGATAGTGTTAGGCATGATTGAATCACATACACTTGATAAGGTCATCCTAAACGGGACTCTTGTACAATCTGAAATGTTCAAGTTAGAAGAAGTCTGCTTGCTGAAGCAAACATATGTGTAACATACAACAGAACAGTACCTCGGCGTGGTAACAACAATTCTGACAAAGCTATGCAAACTAAGGAAGATGCGAAGATACAATGCAATCTGATTGAAAGTTATTCACCGAGCGAGAAAGGCAGAGGGATGAGACATTGGCAGCACCTGCCCTGTTCAGATCATTAGCATTCTATATAACCTTCAGTGGAAGTTACTGAAGCCCAGAAAGCGTAAACACAAGCTGCAAACATTTGGTATTACAAAGCCAAAGTTGCTACTAAATGTTTGTGCTCGCGTTGATAAGCTGCTTATTAGTATATGTTTTTAGCCGTTAATTGTGACAGGTTACAGCATTAACTTGTCCATAACATTGATGTCCCAAATAACACTTGTCAGTATGCTTAGTTGGTCTCAAGCAAAAAGAGGAGTTGATTTCGAGTTGAACGTAACCAAAATCATCTTAAACATTTTTGAATGAGTTCGGCATGATTGAAACAAAGAATCCAAGGAAAGAAAAAAGAAACGAGAGAGAACATGAGCGATGTAAAGGTCGTACCAAATTGGTTTCTGAAACCCTATTTTGGTCAGATCAAAAAACTATCCCCTACTTTTGAAACATCTTGTTCAAGCCTTTGAATGTCTAAAATACTTGCTCTGCTTCACAATCCAGAAGAACCAACTTGAAAACTATCCTGGCATGCACCTTATATGCAGCTTCTATAAGCTGCAGCAGATATTAACAAGGATAATTAAGCTGGACAAACAGAATCTCTTAAGATATTTCCTTCAAAACATGCATACTACCAACTTATCCAGATTAATAGCTTCAAAACATTGAACTAGCTCCCTTGTGTGGAAGAGTTATCAATCTTCCTTAAAAGTACTTTTTCGCAGGTGGTCATACCATTGAAAATCGAGGAAAGTATGGTCCAGCAGTTCAAATTACGGGAGTTCTCTCATCACTAGAAACCAGAAACTGACATCTTTTAAAGAATCTAAACAAAACTTTGAAAAGTCTCCATGCGGAAGTAGAAACGTGTAACCTGTAACAATATTGTCTGCTAATGAAATACAAATCCAAGCAGAGGAAAGGTAGCAGTCAAAACACCATTCAAAGAAGGCAGAGGGATAGGAAATTGGCAACCCTGCCCTCTCAAACCAATCTCTTTAAACTTCAAAGAAATTGACAGAAAAAAGAGGACCAATAATGAAGACAACATATACCAAATTATCTAAAGCAACAATACGTTTTTTCCCGTCCTAAGAAAGTGATGAAAGGAGCATGAATCAGCCAAAGTTTTAAGCACTATATGCAACAACTCGGCATGACTGAAAGAGAAAACGAAAGACAGAAACAAAGAGAACATGAGCTATTATGTTTGAAACAAAATTGGTTTCTCAAACAGTTTGAAAGGGGAACAAAGCTGCCACCAAACAGTTTTTCTTTCTCCTGCAAGTGGAACTACTGAAAACAAAATTGAAGTATATAGGGCACGATCTTGAGAGTAACGGTTGCAAGTGAGTCGCCAATATCAAGTTCTTTCACTTATCAACTATGAACATAGTCAGAGGCAAAAGAAAGCAATCCTACAGCTAGAAACATCTAAACAAAACTCCACTCTGTGCAAAGCTAGAGGTTTTTATGGCGAATTGGCCGTGCTGGTACTAACCAGGTGGCTAGCTTTGCATTCACTGCTGAAAATCTCTTCCTTGTTCAAGTGCTTAACAATCCAGAAGAAAGTCTTACACACAGGAACCAAGTTCAAAGCGATCATGGTTTTGGAGTGTATGCAAATAGTAACATGGATGGCTTATTTTAAGCCATAAAGGATTGAAGCCGAGAAGGCTAAGCTGTAACAAACAGAATCTCAAAGTAAATTGTTTCCTTCTAAATATGTATACCACTAACTTAGCAAGAAAAATTACACAATGAACTATAGCTTAAAACTTCAAGGGGTCAAATCTCCCCTTGCCATTCGACTAGCTCCCTTGTGCGGAAGAGTTATCAGTCTTCTTTAAAAGTACTTTCTGGCACATGATCGTACCATAGAAATCGAGGAAAGTGTAGTCCAGCAGTTCAGATTTCTCCGGTCCTGTCATCACTGAAAACGCGAAATGATTGGTCCAAGTGTTGAGTACGCTGGGAACAGCAGGCAAAACTAGTCTCTCCACTCCTAACTCCACGAGTTTCTTTTCGAGCTCATCCATCAGAATTCGGCACATTCCACGTCTTCGATACTTGAACCGTGTAGCAACAAGAGGGATCTCTGCCACTTTTTCTCCATAAATCCTTACAGTAGCCACCGTAATTAGTTCATCGTTCTTCTCCAAAGCCATTGTATAAAACCCTTGAAAGTTCAGGCGCTTCAGCTCTGAATAACTACTGAAAACAACATCTTCAACTAGATCCCTTTTAGTCCGAGGATCTTTCACAGGGTCGAAACACTCGTGCATGACACCAAGCGCAACTTTGAGCTTGCTGTAATTGTCAATATCATTGGCATTGTCATCACACTTTAACAAAGACCAACTATAATTATCTCTTCCAGGAATTTGGACAGGTTTTCCCAGGACCTCTTTTAGGCCTAAACATATTTCTTCACATCTCTTATTGCAAAACCAATTTCCCTTGGGAAAACTATCCTTCAATTCCATCCCTTTTCTCCTTAAGCATCCAACATGATATTTACGTTCACACTGATAGCAGTTAAGAACACTATTTTCTGTGAACTCTGTCGGCTCTTCAGTAATGTCCTTGTTAATTTTGTTAGCTTGGCCGCAAATTCCACAAGAGCAAGATGGGCAAAACCAACTACCAGCAGGAACCTCTTGCAACCGAAGGCAAGTCGTGTGAAAAGCAGATGGGCATTTATCGCATAAGAGTAATTCACCCCCATCGCAACAGACAGAACATACACTATCAGTCTCACTCGAGCTGTGGTTCTCTTTCCTACTGCCTCTTTTAAAGGCTGGTTTAGACCTCGAACTTGTTGCATTATAATCACATTTCAATCGCAACTGGCATGCTAAAAGGGACCGTCCATCCCCAAGAAATATATTGGCGGCAGGTCTATGGTTTGTACTACCAGCATGAGCTTCAAATTTGGTAAGAGCAAAAACTTTCTGACAACAAAGGCACTCAATCCCATCACGAGTGACTAGCCCTTCTGCCATTACTCGACCATCTTTCGCGAGGTACTGCACTTTATCCTGCGGTGAAATCACGTTATTATCAATCAACCAAGACAGAACAGTTCGAGGCCTGCTGCGCATGGGACAAGGTACCATCCCCTCCTCCCGGACTCTCATGCTCGATCCAACCACACAGGCTTTACTCCCGGACTTTCTCCTCTTGAGCGACGGTGAAAGAGCATTGGATTTTTTTCCCCTTTTACGGTATTTCCCAAGTCCAGAGACTTCGTCGGTAACATCAAAGTTCTGCTTTGGCTCAATACTACCAGAGTTTGTACCTCCTTTATCTATACAGCCATTGCAACCTGTTTGAACTTTTTCGATTCCTGTGACTTCTTTAGTACTGCCATTCAATTCCTTCCTTCCAGTTTCATGAACTTCTTCAGTAACATCAGATCTTTCCCTCTCCTCTGTTTGAACCTTTTCAGTATACTTCAACTTCTCATTAGGATCTACATGGGAAAGATCACTACTATCACCAAATCTTCCTGTTCGAAACCTTTTACTTTGTGGGATGTCCTCACTACCAAAATCCAATTCAAATTCGTTCCTCTCCTCCAAATTTTCTCCAGTTCCACCCACTTCTTCACTCGCATCTCGTGCACTTGAATAGGCTTTACTACCAAACAACCCTCCTTTCCTAATACAACCCTCGCACGCAGATTTAAGCGAGATAAACACCCTTCCAGTAGGCGATTTATAACGCAACTCCCTGGACCCTTTCTTCCTAACGTAATAGAACTTCCACCCAAGAAAGGACAAGTGTTTCTTAGCCTTCAACACCTTCTCCTTCCAATTAGGGTCCCCTTTCCTCTCCCCTCCATAACTCGCATACTCGATAACGCTTTCCGGGCAGTTATGAGGCCTAACAAAAACAACCGCATTGATATTCATATCAGACTCAGACTCAGAACCAGACCCAACTTTTCTTGATTTAAAAATCTTTGACATGGGCTTTCTTGATTTGCAAATCTGCGACATGGGTTTCGCAGGTCCGTGAACTTCTGACATGGTTCCTCTCAAAAGCTCGCAAATTGTGGCTAAATTGGTGTACTGCTCGCCATCGGGCGACGTGAAGCGGTATTTGAGCCTGCCATTGCTCCTCTGAGAATGAATTTTCCAGCCAAGAATCGACAGGTACTTCCGGGCCTTGGCAAGAAGTTCGTCAGGGCAGCGCTTGTGGCCTGCCCTGAACCTCTCGAAACACTGTGTGATCGCGTCGATTTCTGCCATCGTTGTAGAGAGTGCTTTGAGATTGAAATTGAGATTGGGAGAGATTGAGGGTTTTATAGAACCCCTTATATAGGTATTGGCGGTGGCCGTAGAAACCAAAAACTATTTTAATAAGGAAACCTTTTCCTTTTCCCTTTTTTTCGGTTCTTTTTTGTTAAATTACAGGGTTGATTTCTTGATATTAGTCCTTTTAACTCCTTGACCTGTGAATTACTTTTCATTTTGTCGCTAATTTTTTTTTATTAAGACTCGTGGCTGCATTTTAATAAGGGCAAGATTTATTTACCAAAAAAAAAAATTGGTTGTAACCCCGTGGTAGAAAGAGTCTAAAACTTTCATCATATAACAAAAAATAATAGTCACTAAATAAGTGATATTAAAATTATTGCTAAAAATCTTTATAAAAATTTCAAATTTAATTTTCAGCGATAATTTATGGTCCCTATTTGAGAAGTTACGTAGTACATATTTACCCGGTCAACTTGGTCATATAACCTATAAATGATTTCTCATTTGTCCCAAAAAAAACTATCTAATTAAGGCCCCGTACGCTTACCATATTTGTTTTCTGTTTTCATTTTCATGATTTTCATATTCAGTTTGAAAATCCGTTCCTGTACTTTTATCATTTTCACAAAAAAAAAATTAGCTATTTTTTCTTATATTGGGTTAAGTTTTGAGTGAAAAAAGCTGAAAACACCTTTTAGGTGTTTTCAGTTTTTTGTTACGATTTGACTAATTTTATCCAAAACGAAAACAGAAAATGGTAAAAGTACGCAAAAAAAGAATATTTTTTATCATCATTGCTAAAACAGAAAACGAATATGGTAAGCGTACGGGGCAAGACTCCTAGCTGCACTCTAATGAGGTCATAATTATCTTTTGGGTTACATTTAGAATTTGTCAAGTTTACAAGAATTGAAGAAGTAGCATAATTCTTTATCGAGTCAACTTGGTCAGCCAATTAGAGGTGTCAAATAGGCCGGGACACATGGGCCGGCTCAGACCAACCTCCTAAAAGTTCGGGCAAGTTAGGCCCAAATTGTGAATAGTGCCGATCAGGGCTGGGCTTGAGCTGGACAGCAATTTGCTCCGACAAGAGCTCGGCCCGGCCCAATCAACACAAAGTTCAGCCAGGTCCAGCCAATATCTAGTCCAAACCCAAGGCCCAACTTGGCCCTTATAAATCCTTCGTATTCAATTTTTCCTTCATTTTTTTATCTTTATAACACCCAACCCCAGCGGTTATAATGTTTAGTTTGAGGTATATATTTACCCAACTTTGTTCTCACAATTTCATCATGTACTTTTACGGTCCGTTTGGAACCAATTCTTTTAGGATTTGGATTTCAGATTCGGAATTGGATTTGAAATTCAATTCACTTTTTTTTGTTTGGAACGAAAGGGAATTCAAATCACGGAATTCCAATTTTGTGTTTGGAGAACAGAGGAAATAGAAAGGAAAATAAATTTTTAAACAATTATATCCTTGACTTACAATGAAAAATAAATTATGATAAGTGGTTTCAAGCGTGCTAGTGCCACCACATGGTGGTGGTGGTGGTGGCAGCAGCATTGCACGGGATAACAACATCGACAGTGGAAGTGGTGGGGTGGTCATGATGGTAATGGTGGTATTGAGGTGTAACAAGGTGTAACTGGTGGTCGTCAACTGACGCCAATAGTGCTATCGGTGGCAGTAGTGGTGGCGATGGTGGCAATATTGGTGGCGGCGGCAGCAGTGATGGTGGTGATGGCGGTGGTGATGGTGGTGGTGGTGATGGTGGTGGTGGTGGTGGCGGCAGTAGCAGTGGTGATTGTGGTGGTGGCAGTAGTGGTGGCAACGATGGTGGTGGTGGCAGTAGTGGTAGCTGTGGCAGCGGTGGTAGTTGTGGTAGTACTGGCGGTGGTGGTAGTTGTGGCAGTAGTGGTGGCGACGGTGGTAGTTGTCACAGTACTGGCGGTGGTGACAGTGGCGGTGTCGGTGGTGGTGGCAGTAATGGTGATGGTGGCAGTAACGGTGGTGGTGGTGGCAGTAGTGGCAGTGACAGTGGTTGTTGTGGCACTACTGGAGGTGTAGGCGGTGACAGTAGTGGTGGCTGAGGTAGTGGCGGTGGCAATAGTGTTAGCGGTGGTTATAACGGCAGTGACAGTGGTAATGCTGGCGGCGTGGTGGTGGCAACGATGGTGGTGGTGGCAGTAGTGGAGGTAGTAGTGGTGTCGAAGGTGATAGTAAAAGTGGTGTGGCGATAACGGCAATGAAGATGGTGGTGGTTGATTCATTGTTGGAGAGATCCAAAAAAAGGGTAAGATAGGTAAATAATTACTTTTAATTCAAGTAAATCGAAATCCCATGAAATCCGACCATTTTTCATCGGATTTCACACTATAGAAACAAATTCAGTCAAATCCCATGAAATCTAATTCCAATTCTTTTTTTTAATGTTCCAAATAACAAAATTTGAGGTTTTGAAATGAAATTTTCATCAATTCCATGGTTCCAAACACACTAACGTGAGAGTAAAGGGTCAACACTCCTTAACTCTTAAGGAGTAGAGTAGGATTGATTTATTATTTCCTTAATTACGGCTTTCTATTCCTCAGGAACTAAAAAGGGCCCTTCTAGTATGGAAGATAGTTCGATCATATACTCTGGCCTGATTGTTTAATTGAACAACCTAAAATAATTATATGGCTTCCTTGATCATATAAGATATTACGAAACTGTGGAATGCAGCTACTGAGTTTGAGTTAATGTGTTTCCTCGATCTTGGTTCTTCTTTTATCTCCATGTCGCCTGATTGCGCCTTTTCTCTTTAATACTATAAAAAATACAGGTGAATAAAGAAGTGTTGTAAAGCTCATGCCGAGAGGATGGATGCGCTTCTAAGATGGATGAGAATATCTCACTAACCTGTAAGAATCTAGAACTCAATAAGTACGTTCACCCATAAGCAGAGTGATCCCAGAGGAGATGTTTCACCAAAGGTGGCTAACAATTATGGAAGCTGCTATATTTACCCGTTTAACAATTATAAACGGCTAATTTTTGGGGTGTCAAGTCAAAATTTTTTTTTTTTGGTTTAAAAAATATATAAGTTGAGTTATTCCGTTCACAGGTCGCTCCTCAATCACAATATAGCACTCCTTCTTACCCTTCAAGCTCTTTTGATGCATTGTTACCTAATCCTCAACCTTCCAAGCATTGTTATAGTTATGTTTTTTTTTCTAAGTTTTTTCAAAAGAAAAACGTTTTGCAAACACTAGTTTATTATTAGGGTTAGACATTGTGGAAATCTTCAAGCGAGCTTGTATTCGAGAAGCCTGACATGACTAGGAATGGCATTGGGGCGGGTCGAATGCGGATCTTATAAAATTCGAACCCGCCCCGCCTCGCTACCGGGTCATATATCTAAAATACCATACCCGATCCTACATTTGTTTTGAAAACCCATCCCGCCCCGATCCACCCTGCACTTCCTTAAACTCGGCACACAAGGATCGTCTAGGCGGCGCCTTAACGGGAGGAGAGGCTTCACTACACAAACCCGTAGCTGCTACCGTCGCCCGATGAGCACGTGGCGGTTGAAGATTTAGGTGGCGCCTTTAATCTCGTCAAAGAAGAAGCGGTGGCAGATCTAGGACAATTCCGACGAGACCCATAATTGCTACCACCACCGATGAGCATGTGGCGGTTGAAGATTTAGGTGGCACCTCTAATCTCGTCAAAGAAAAAGCGGCGGCAGATATACGACCATTCCAACGAGATCTCCGGCGATTCGTTGTTGTTCTTCTTGCCGCGAAACTTGAGAATAGGCAGTGGAACATGGTTGTGGCCGGCGGTTAGGTTGTCATGACGTCTTTGGCCGTGGGGGGCTGAAGGTGGAGAGGGAGAGAAGATTAGAAGGGAACCAACCATGGGCAAGTCGGCAGAGACCAAAAGAAAATTTGACATTTTAGGGTTTTGGATGAAAAGTATATATATGCTATGATGGATAGTTGAGATTTATTGATACATAAGTTTAGTATATCGGGGCGGGTGTGGGTCGGATAGCGGGGCGGGTTGGACATAATACCATACCCGATCCTAACCCACTGCGGGTTTTAAAAAAAATTACCATACCCGCTCCATAACCCCATCAAAGTCAAAATAATCCGCTCCTAAAAGGGTAGGACGGGGCGGAGACCCGCCGGTTGCTGGTCTAATTGCCATCCCTAGACATGACACGACGTTGAAGGCACCGGGATAGATGTAAGCATTGTTTTACACGACGATTACCTTTTAGTGAAGGTAATTTGCACCTACATTCCAAGGCACTAATTTGCACCAACATTCGAAGGCTTGCACGCGCGCGCGCGCGCACACACACACACACACACACAGAGAGAGAGAGAGAGAGAGAGAGAGAGAGATTAAATGAAGTGTCCACGTAGCTATTTTCATATTTAGAAAAACTACCATATTCGAACAATTTTTTTATTTTGCTTCTTCTATATATAACACCTTCTTGAAAATATCAGGTAACTTTGTATTTTTAAGAAATATAAACCAACAATTAAACATAAGCATTGGAAGAAAATCAAAGTCGTATATATTCCCTACTCGACTATGAGGAATTCTCTCATTTGAATGAATGAAGTAACTTACCTAGAAATTTTCTCATCTTTAACAGTTTAAAAGTAGTTGAACGCAAGCCCCAGTAGTGACCAAACATATATAATGACTATTATAGCCTTGCCCCTTCTGGATTCTACTGAAGTTGACTATTCGTATTCCTCGATCCGAGCTTATTTTTTTTTTCTTTTTGCTTATTAGAACGGAATCAAAACTTTCGTTACCCACTTTAGTAAGTGACCGAAAAATATAAACTTTTTTGTAGATTATTTAAGGCGAGCACTTTATTATTGTTTTTCTTATAACTTATCACCTATTTTCGGCTTAAAAGTAGATTCAAAGCTCGAAAATTTGAAGAGTTTTAAAATTTGATTCTGGCCCCTTTATCTTTAATAGGTTGAAATGTGGTAACTTATATCATAAACATAAGAAATACAATGGAGGTTTTTTTAAATAATGTCATGTTATTACAACAATAGGGTTATGACCGTCACTTTAGTGATTAATCAAGTAGTAGGGGCAGGCATTTATTGCTCTTGTGAATGTTGTAATGTTTAATGAATTCATTTCATGTTACATGTTACTCCGTATAATTTAGTGATACTTAACAACTGACGTTAGAACACATGTTAGTCAGAATTTTTCTATTTTCAAGTAAAAATTGAAAACGATATTAACACAGATCTGATAACTATGTTTGCTGCCGCTTTGATTACGTCCAATTTTGTTCTAACTTGCCAATACCCTTTTGTTTTCTAGCATGCTAGGAATAGCATTGAAAAAAATATAGCTATTCAAGGCTGCACATACTGAAGAAAGAGTTGTACCTTGGTCTCATATTTTTCCCCCTCATATTCCAACCTCTGTGCTAGCAAAAAATTTGGAAAGCAAGCCAACCATTCAAATTCAAAATGCCACGAAAAAGCAAACAAACATTTACTCCCCTGCCTTACACCTGCACAGATCCGAGCAAAATTCCCACAAGAGACACACACATTGGTACATACATATGGGGTTGGGTAGAGAGAGAGAGAGAGAGAGAGAGCACCTAAGTGCCTCAGAATACAAGAAAAAGCTGAAATCACAGAAAACCCATATTGCCATTAGAGCTTAAATGATACCCTTTTCCCTCAAATCCAACTACAACCTGTAACAAAAACCCTGATAAAATTGCAATATGACATCAAAGACGCAAGCCCTTTTCATATTATCACTCATCACATTGTGGTATGCATCCAACATTGGTGTCCTCCTCCTCAACAAATTCCTGCTGTCCAATTATGGGTTTCGCTTCCCAATCTTCCTCACAATGTGCCACATGTCAGCCTGTGCTGTGCTCAGCTACATCTCCATTGTCCTCTTGAAGATCGTGCCGCTACAGAGGATCAAATCTAGGTCACAGTTCTTGAGGATTGCAACTCTGAGCACTGTTTTTTGTGGGTCTGTTGTGGGTGGCAATATCTCACTCAGGTACTTGCCTGTTTCTTTCAATCAGGCTGTCGGTGCCACGACGCCGTTTTTCACGGCATTGTTTGCCTATTTCATGACCCTCAAAAGGGAAGCTTGGGTTACTTATGGTGCCCTTGTGCCAGTTGTTGCTGGGGTGGTAATTGCAAGTGGGGTATGTTTACCTGGTTTTCTTATATTGTTTTATGTTGCTGCTTTTTTTTATAGCTAATTTCGAATATTTATGTGGGTTACTGAATTCGTTTGGTCATAGGTTCATAGCGCTTAATGTGTAAGAAAGAGTTAACTGTGGTGCTGATCTGTACATTTTTATAGTGTGTAATTTATATAGTGTTCATTTAATACAGATCTAACAGTCTGTTTTCTGTTTGAGCATCTAACCAAGTATACTTCACAGCTGATAGTAGTTTCTTCCAGATATTAGAAATTTGGTATTTGCTTGAATTTTTCTAGGTAATACTTGCAAAGTAATACACTAATACCTGTTCATTTATGGTAGAAGGCATGTTCTTTCTTATTCAGGCAAACTAATGGACTGAGTGATTCTGGAATATCAGACTATGATGTCAACCTCTAAGATAAGCTGATCTGAGTGATTCTGGAATATTAGACTATGATGTCAACCTCTAACATAAGTCATCGGCTATCATAGCATATCTAGCATTATAAGAAAATATGCAATGTTTAAATGTGAAGTTAGAATAAGTAAAAAAGTTTTAGTTTGCAGTTACTGGAATTTAGACCAAAAAAAATTGGGTTTACAAACTTGGAAGCTTGGATATTATTCTGATGCCCTTGACGTTATTCATATGTTGTAACTGCATTTAAAGTTATCAGCTTCCCTGGGATCTGTTAGGTTGACCATTAGAGTGCTTTTTCATGGGATTCGGTGACCTTAGTTGCAAGTACCTTGTTCTCATCGAGGTTCTGCTCCATTTTCGGATTAATATACAAAACCAGAGCATAAAGTTCTTATCTGCATCCATAATAATGCTGATAATCACCTGAGTTTGAAGTTAGGAACTCTGTGGAGATGCAGAACTAAGCAAAAGTGTGGTGTTTCGTGAGAATTATTACTATTGTACCTAATGTTTGCAAAACTGATGTGGAATGGGTTTCAACTTTCCATGTGTGAAGAATATACCTTGACCTATATAAGCTTTCCTTAACATATGCTCGAAGTTTGGACAGGAAGAAACAGTTGAGTCTGCACACAATGCCATGTACCATTATGGGCTCATGAAGTTACATTACTGCTATTAGGATCCTAAAGCTATTTTCTCTATGCTGAAAATGGATTATTTTTTAGCCTATTTTGTCGATTCACCAAGTCTGTGAATGATGCAGAAATTATCATATGAAGTTTCAATGGTGTGTTGGTTCTAGCATGAAATATATGCCTTAGGTTTGATGCCAAATTTGGTGAATGGTAAATAATAGAAAGCTCCTACCTTCTTTTGGATGCTCAAAGCCTGTCATCAGTATTATTTCTTGAGAGGATCTCAGTTATTGTAGCAATAACATTTTTGTGGTGGGTGGCAGGGCGAGCCAAGCTTTCACTTGTATGGATTTATTATGTGCATTAGTGCAACCGCTGCAAGAGCCTTCAAGTCTGTTCTTCAGGGCATCCTTCTTTCTTCAGAAGGGTAAGTGCTTTGCTGCACTCAATCATTGCCTCTACTGTAATGCTATAACTTATATATTGAGGTCATATTAGATACTTGTTTGCTTTTGTCTCTTTCATTGTCTTCTATGATTGCATTATGTTGCGCCCTAAAACATTTACCTGATATGCATATGGGGTGAATAAGCTCTGTGGCTAGCAAGAGATAAGTTGTATGTGACATGCTTCCGAAACAATGCCATTTAGAAAAAGAACCACTAACGGCATTTATCACATCACAAAACTAATGTAAACAGTATTGTTATGGAGGCTACACCACAGGCAACTTATGTGTTGCATAATTACACATTCACTTTTAGTTTACCTATCAACACACATACACACCAAAAAGAAAAAAAAAATGTTTGGATGCACGTCTCTGTGTAAAAAGGGCCTGTGGAATTTCATGGGTAAGCTTATGTAAATTCATTATTGCATATTTTCTCCTCCATCTCTCTTACCCTCTTCTTCTCCTCTCTCTCTGTTCTATTCTTCCACGCCGTCACCATCCCCATCGACGACTTTCTCTCCTCTGCCATTTACTTCTCATCATGCTGTCGCTGTTGTCATCAATGACACCGCTGCCCATGGATGCCAGCAGCAAACAAAAACATTCCCCTCCACACCCCCCCCCCCCCCCCCCGCAGGGCTCCCGCCCACATTATCCTTATCCTTGAAAGCCTCCAGTTCATTGGATCCCTCCGGCTGGTTCACTACATCCTGCTGGCGCCTTGATTTGATCGCCCCGTTGAGATGGCGGCGGCTCATGACCTGCAAAGGAGGAGGTAGTGGCGTGCTTCCCGGCGGGGATCAGATATGTAGAAAAAAGAGGAGATTAAGATGTTCGGCCTTTTGTTGAAAGCGAAAAAATAACCCCCGGCCCCCGCCCCCTTAATGCACAAACTAACCTCACAACTTGTTAGGCATAACCGTACGCTCCTCTACTACACAACTAATTTATCTGTGCATATGCACAGCTCCGGTTCCCCTTCTTTATATTTACTGTTTGGGACTAAGGCTTAGATGACACACAAAAGTACATAAATAACTTTTGGATGGCTAAGTCTTGGCGCAGCGTTATGGAAGCTCCATTTAGACCCGGAGGTCACAGGTTTGAAACTTACAAATTGTCTCTCCAAACAGTAGGGGTAAGGTTGTGTACATCAATTCTCTCCAGACCTCACAATGGCAAGAGCCTCATGTGCGGGGCCGCCCCCTTTTTCACCATCAACAAAATAATCGAATAGATTACATGGGAAATGTCGTTATGAGATACCTAGAGATATGATGCAAAAATGGTGCCTAACCGAGGAGGGAGGTAAAATAGGCTGTCCATACTATTTAGCTGAAAGTGGGAAGAAAAGCAACCGGTGATAACGGGATGCAATCTTGCATTTTTTAATATAGTTTACAAGTTTATCATAACAAGCATTGCAGTCTTGTACTGTGTTAAATGGATTGGATTCAGGTGCTTGTATCTGGCACAGAGCGTCTCTAGCTGTCAGACCTTCTTGAACCTTAAATTAGTGATATGGGTTTGGCTTGAAAAGTACCTTAAGTAATTATTACCACACTTCATATAAGGTTCGGATGCATACGGTAACTATAACTGATGATATACTTAAGAGACTTTGGTATGTGGTAGAATGTAGAGGATTGTATTAATCTCTTGTTTAGAAGCAAAGAATACTCCTCTGTGCACCAATCAAAGGTGCTTCGTCAAGATAGCATAACATTTGTGTCTAGTTTGGGTACTTGGCTCAAACACATATGCAGTACTCATATATGAGATTGCCTCGTTTCATTTTCTCTTTTCTTTGTCCTTTTCACACACATACACGTCTATACTAGTGTACCTTTATCATAGGGTATAAAGCGTGGCTGGACTTTCCGTTTTATCATGCTTTTACTACTTGGTATTTGTTTCCTTTAGTCCTTGACATTCTATGCACTAATTACCCGGAAATAAGAAGTCTTTCTCTTCATATGCGGCCGTATAGTAATAATATTGCAGGATCTGGTTTTCCTTTTGTCATTGCACTCATCTTCTTGGGAAGATTTTCAAGCATTCTGGAGATTGGCAAGAAAGATGAATTTAATTGGAAATCTTAGCACAAATGGACCAAGAATCTATTAGTATGTTAATACATAATACGTATTAGGAGAAGGGCCTCAAGTTCTTAGAAGTAACCTGTTCATTCATTGATTTTTTGCATCTATTATCTCTTTCTGATTGTTATTCTGCCTTGAGCTCCAGGATCACTTGCAGCTTATAAGGTAAAATGATACTCCTTCTGTCCTGATCAAGTGAGCTCTTTAATGCTAAGAAATTGGTCAATTTTTTTTATCTTTTCCATTGTGCGCTTTCTAAACAATTAAATCACGGTCTATCAGTCCACTCATATTCCTCATCTCTGCTTACACACACAAATCTAGGGGAGGCAAAAAGACCAAGGCATTTGGCCTCTACTGCTCCACCCACACAGCATGACTGGAGCCCTGGACGAGACAACTGCCACCTCAAAATCAGATCTTCACCGCTGGCACCCTTGAACGATTAGAGCTCTCTATGCTCCCCATCACACCACCGTCACCACAAAACTCAAAAAGAAGCAGCATGACAATTTTAGACACACTCAAGATTGAAATTGCATGACGTTAATGCCTAATATGCCTGTCCAGCGTAATTTCAGCCTAGGCATACACCTTAGCTGCCTAATCGCCACTTAAGTGAGCCCAGACTGCGTCACAAATTTTTTTGAATGCCCAAAGTTTCTGACACTAAATCTGAATCCACCAATTGCTGAAGGAAAAAGGTGAAGGGATCTAGTGATTGTAAACTAGAACCCAAATGCCAAACAATATTGGGCAAAATGGCAAGGTGAGACAGTCTCCAACATGTAAGCTAAAGTCTGTACAAGATTGTGAGGTGTAGAAATTTGCTAATACTTCCTGGGAAACCTGTGACATTGGGGCAGTGAAGGTGGCAGAGGCGTAGCAAGTTATGAGTGGTGGAGGGAGAAGAATACAAAAGTGAGCGGGCAAGTAATGTTGAGAGAGAAAAGACGAAAATAAGGGTGGATAAAGAAGATAGAAAATGCAAGAATAGAGAGAGGAGAGGGAAAGTACTAAGCACGGGAGAGAGGACAGTGAGAGAAAAGGAAGGGCTTAAAAGGAAACTAACCACTATTGTTTGCTCACCGAATTAGGGACGGAGGGAGTACACCATATGAGATCTATCAATTGCTCAAGAACATTACCATCTCCAGAGTAATAACAGTTTAAGTCGACAAACAGGATTAGCAAATTTAGCTGGCTGAAATGCATAAGCACTCGGCTGAACTTTGAAGCCACCTAAACCATAGCCTTAGGACCGAACCGTGAATTTCTGATACCAAGTTTAGTACAAAAAAAACCAGTACGATTACATGAAACCCTGGGAAGATTAATATAATATCCTAGACCACTACTAACTTGTCGAAACACCTCTACTTTAATCATCTAAACATTATAATAATAATACTCCCGCACTATCACGTAAAGTAGAACGCTGTTGATCATGTCAAAAAGGGTCAAATTTGACTTTTTTCTTTTTTGGGGCACCTTGTATTGGTAAACAATGTATTTTTTTCGATGTAAGGGTTACCATGTGTATTACTTTTCTCACTACGATGCAGTATCCCTTGTCTTTTCCAACTGCGAAATGTCACAACTCACAATGTGTGTTAGTACTCTATTTAAGTATATTGGTACTATAGATGGTACGGTAATATTCCTTCTCTTGACCAACTCTAGGCAGTCTGTCTTTTGTTGGGGATGGTTAGAGAAAAATATTGTATGGCATGATAAGTTTGTACTGTATATTGGTACTATAGTGAATATTGTCACTGCACTGTCTTTTCTGATTATATGGAAGAAGTTTGGGTCTTCATTTCAGGAGTCGTGTTATTTCATTACTTCTATCTTAATTCATCCTTTTCCTCATTTCCTTAATTTGTTGATCACAATGGATCTAGTTTGCCTATGGCGTACGCTAGTTTTGCAAATTTAACCATTTTCTCTAATCTATGGTGCATGCAAATGCGAATTTCATTGCCCACCGTTTGCTGCCCTAATAGAATAGAAGTGTGATTACTAAGAGAACTAATAAATAAAAAAATAACTCACAAATTAAAGGAAGTGTCAAAAGCCATTAAATTGTATTTGCCCTTAATGCTTTGAGCCTCAAGCTAGGTAAATCAAACCCTAGTACCAAAAAGTGGTCAAAGAAGCACAAAATAAAGTTGTGGGGTGCAAGCTTAAATATCGATAACATGTAGTGTATTTTATCTGCACAAATAATATGTCGATACATCTACAAGGAAAAGTGAAGCTTTTTAGATAACTCATTTATGATGCATCCTCCATAAGATTGGTAAGACGATGTTCTCTAGATAATCAATGGATGATGTACAAGCTTCTGAAGCAGCTTCTTCCCTATGCACTTTTGTGTTCAGCACAAGTTTATATACGTAGATAGATAATAAAAGATGCTGCTGACAAGTGACAATGATGGTTGGTGTATTCCTGCAAGCTGCTGACATGCGCTAAGAAGCTTATTTGCAACTTTCATTGTCTGCTTCAATATCTTGAAAACCCTTGCTACCAAATTTATAGATCACTTAAGCTGATTGACATCATTTGCGCATCATCACCAAGCCCACAGGAGACTTCCTACGCTGCTGTTCGTTCTTCAGCACCAATACTTCCTTAGCAAAGACCAGACTGATTGTCAGAAGTTCACGTACTCTCTTTTTTTTATTTCCTGCCTCTACATGGCAGCAAGGCGCCCCAAGCCATGCTTACCTACACCACCTCATGCCAGCATCTGGCACCACGGCTAGGGTTCTTTCACCAGAAAGAAATCTGAAAGACTCAACTAGATGCAACAAGGTGCTGATGCAAACAAAGGTGGCTTGAAACTGTGAGGCCTTCAGCAATTTTGAGATGGCAATGAACAAGGTTTGCAGAAGAGCAGGATAACTTGTTTCTTGGATCCGTCATGCTGTTCCATGGTGATGGATCACCTAGAGTTTTGGTAATTGCATAAAAAAACCCCATTATGTTTGGATTTTAATGCCTGTCTGAGAAAGGATTTGTAACGACTACAGCATCAACTGTAGGTCCAATTGGTCAGTAAACACATTACAGAGTTTGAGTTAATTTATTTCAAAAACATATAGTGCTTAGAGGGCATTTGATCCTCCAAGTAAGATACAACGTCAGATCACGGATTGAAGTTACTTAGACTCTGATGGTTGATATTGAACTCTGTCTCTTTCATACCAATGGGTAATTGACTATATGGCTTCGTATCGTTGTTTCAGGGAAAAGTTGAACTCCATGAATTTGTTGCTCTATATGTCTCCAATTGCCGTGGTAGTTTTGTTGCCTGCGGCACTTGTAATGGAGCCCGACGTGTTAGATGTCACTCTTACTCTTGCTCTGAAACATAGATTCATGTGGCTACTTCTTTTGGTTAACTCAACAATGGCTTATTCAGCGAACCTTACCAATTTCCTGGTGACAAAGCATACAAGTGCACTCACACTACAGGTCTCTCTCTCTCTCTCACACACACACACACTCACACGCACACACACAAACTCTCACTCTCAAAACTTGTTTAATAATCAGCAGGCTATTCCTTTGCAGTAGATTTCCGCTGAACAGTTAGTTTGCTTTAATATCTTGTTCCATGTTATTTTGTGAGTTGACCCGTTAGACGTCCACTTTTGGGAAGGTCTCCCCCGTTCTGATTTTCTAAGGTTTAGTTCTCCACTGTTCCAACTTTTTTATTAGCTTGGAGTTATTATAAGAAACAGAGCCATCACGTTTAGTGCTGTTAAAAATCGACTTTAACTAGTATGGGGATAATCCAGTATCAGACTTTGTTGTCTGGTTCCTTTTCTGCACTACCTTCTTTTGAAAGAAAGGTTTCACAGAAGTCCCCACGAGACCTTACCATTTCACTAACACTTGACATAAATATAGGAGTGTGCCTACCCTTCCTCCTTACCTTAGTAGGATGGCCTGAAAACATGCTCCATCTTGGATGTCATTATTCAGCCGTCGCCAAAGTTTTACAACCTCTATATATCTCTCTCATAATAACTCTGCATAGCCCGTTTTCACTATTTGATCAATGCGACAAAATGTCGTGCCACGCCATAGCGAACCTATCGTATTGAGCTTGCAAAACCATTTAAACATGAGTTTGTTTGTTGATATACTTCCTTCTGAATACCAACATTTTCTCTCTGGAACTGTATTTTTTATCAGGTATTAGGCAATGCTAAGGGTGCCGTGGCTGTCGTTATCTCAATACTCCTGTTCCGGAATCCGGTCACATTTGTGGGTAGAGCCGGCTACTCGATGACCGTGATGGGGGTGGTTGCTTATGGAGAAGCCAAACGGAGATACAAGTGATCTTTCTTGCAGCGATTTTTTCTTACTGATTCACTTGTATTCTTTGTCGCTTAGAAGATGGTACAGGGTTTAATGCTGATAGATCCTCATTGTGTTGTTGTTGTAGCCTAGAGAGAGAGAGAGAGAGAGAGAGAGGTGTCATTCCATTTGTGCTGATTTAAATTGTCCAGACATTGTTATCGATTGATATATTCATAAACTTGTACATCTTTTGCTACCTTCCTTTTGGGGTATACTTGCAAATTCTGTTACCGTTTATCATGTTCTTGTTTGTCAAGAAAATATCAATTTTATCACGAAAATAGTTTCCATGTTTATATTTAACTTAAGAATCCATTATGTAAGGAGTACTCCCACGAGCGATTTGTGCTTGAATAGATCTCGTTGCGAAGTAATGAAAATCAAGTAGGGAGGTTTCCTATATCTTATAGTGGTATCAAAGCAGAACAAGATCGTGTTTGAGAGTAGTTTTATAGTTTTCGCAACTTTGGTGGTGGCCGTACGCCTCTGTCCAGCCAATTTCTATTTATTTTATCCACCATAGTGCCAATCCGACTTCTTCTTTTACCGACACTTTCTGCACTTCCTGTAAACAAAGCACCTGCTACGACAATTATGTCTACACCTCTTGTGCTTTTGTCTGGACTTGATCATGTTATGTTTTGGTCGTCTTTTTATTCGGTCAATGAATTTGGACTCATTTATTCGGTCTCTGAATTTGGATACACATCTTTTCTCGTTTATGTTATATTTTGACACATCAATTATCTTTTGTTTTCACCCTTTTCTCGTTTTACGTCGGATCTGTGAATTCTGGCACATCAGTCCGGCATGTGAATCTGGAATTTCTTTTTCTTATCCCGACTATGGATGCATATCTTACCTCATTGTATCTTTGATCCGAGCTTGCGGACACGTCAATTATCTTTCTTTTGTCCATCCTGCGAATCTGGATGCTCTTTTTATCATCTAAGCCGTGAATATGGATAATATATACTCTCATTTTCATTTATGATTTGTGGGCCTCGACCTGCCATCACTTGTTCTCTTATCCAGCTTGTGATTTTGGACACTAATTTGTTTCATGACTGTGAATCTGGATGTACAATTCCTTTATCTTAAGTTCTTGTGTATGAATAAAATAGTTTCTATGAGTAATCTTAAGAATGATTTGTGCTTGTAGTTGAATAGATCTATCCACAAAATAATAAAAGTCAGGTAGCCAATTTTCACATTGATTATACGATGCTCATGAGGCAAAGGCGTTCCATTAGAAGCCTCGCTTTTGTACAAAGTCCAGCAGTAACAAAGAAGAGTATGCGTAGTTGAACTATGAAAGTGAATCTACACGAAAAAAATAAATTTGGAATTAATAAAGCCTACAAGAAAAAAAGAGAGAACAAAGTGGGAAATTGAAAGACAAAAATAATGGGCCGCTTTGCCTAGCTTCCTAAATAGTGGTTAAATCAATTGATTGATGTCCTTGAGGAGCTGGGGGTTGGCTTTGGTTCCAGGCTCATTTACTAGGAACTGAACAAATTGTTTGGGAACCAAACACTTCTCTGCCAAGTAACACTTCTCCTGAACTAAAGGAGATGCAGCCAAGTGATGGAGTTCTTCACTGTGGAATGCTTCCATCTTTTCCTGCACGGACATGCACACAGCCAAAATCTTAGTCCCAATTTCCTTGGCAATCAAACTTTGAGGATACTGGTTGATCCTAGCTTGTCATATTCCCACAATATTGTAATCCTTCTTATCAATGTTCACAAAGAAGAAAAAGATCGCGATTATAAGTTATTCACTTTCACTTGCATTTAATTGAATTGTATCATCGCAGAAAAAGAAGTGGCATGCTCGCTTTTATGTTTTATACCGATGCCCCTTGTAACAATTTAGCATTCTCAATTCTTTAGTGTGCGGGCTAACCTTAACTAATCACAAACTTAAGCTTAGAATAAAAATTTAAAACATGAAATACACTATGCTTCATAAAGTTAACAATTTAGCTTTAGTGACAAACGTTTCCCATCAAAAGTGTTATTATCTGTTGCTAAAATGTAAAGTGCATGACAATCTTTTGTCGCTTAAAGGCATTTAGCAGCACTTTTCTATTACTCATACTGCGCTATACCGAAGGATGATCCTAGTCCGTTTCGTGATATTCTATTTCTTAAAAGATACTTTACCAAGGTCCAAATTAGTTTACTTGGAGCTAATTAATGCAAAAGATAAAGTGAATCTCATCAAACAATTTAGGCTTCCACCATAGTTGAAAAATGAGATTGAGAAAGAATTTTCTAAGACGAAGTGGTAGAGAAAGGAAAGGATTCATTTAATTACCTGCAGGTTAGGACTCATAAGTTCAAGAATTCCAACTTGTGCCTGCAAGAACTTGATATATTTGGAAGCTGCTTGAAACATTTCAGCAGTGTTGAGCTTCTGCCCTCCTGGGATAAGCTTCCCAAGCTGTTGTGTCTTCTCAGTTATCTTCCTCCTCCTCTTCCGGGCCGCCATACTCTGCACCGACAGCGTCCCTCCGCCATTTCCTTCCTTCACAGCAGTACTCTCATGATCAAGTACACTTCCACCAGCATGGTACACCGGCATACTACTCTCAAACTCCCACAATGGCGCAATAAGTTCTGGCGACAACTCAGGCAGCTGCACTTGAGGATTGGGAACAAACATATCTTCGCATGTCCTTGCGCGTTTGGGGTAATGGTATGGCTCGAGTTCTAGTGGTGGAAATATCTCTGGTGTGAGGGAGTTTGAGTGTTGAGAAGGAGAAGACATGTATGGGTAGAGTAACTCGTCTGGATCGAAGAGTGGATCGACACAGGTGCCTGAAATAGCAAAGTTGTCGTGAAATGCGAGAAGCTCGGGAGTCAGGTCTGGCTGTGCTTGTGTGAAGAAGCTCATTTCTGGGTTGAGATGTTGCTGAAATGTTCCATAGTTGGAGTAGTAGCTCAGTGCCATGGAGAATAAGTTCTGAAAAACAAAATTCAGAATGAGCAAAAAAGAAGAAACTCTGTGTGTGTGTGTGTGTGTGTTATCATGTTAAAGTAGAAGCCATACACATAGTGCATACACATAAGTACTTAACAGAAAATTTTGATGCTAGTAAGAGTACTCCCTCCTTGCTACCAAGCTTAACCAGCACCAAAAAGCAGTTCTTTCATTTGAAGAAAAGCAAATGGACAAGAATGGAAGTTACAGAGAACTAGCTGGCTCTCTGGCACGCAGTACGTAAAGCTACACCGAAACATTAATCTGAATGCATGGAATGAATGGATCAATGCACGTACGGAATGAATGGATCAAACAGTTGGTCTATATGCTAGGTGTAATAAAACTAAAGAGACCCATGCATATCCAAGCAGCTAGTACGTGCAATGAAACAGCAAATCTACGGAAGCCATGTGAGGACAACACAAGCATAGAATCAAGGACGAGATATATAGAGAAGGGAGAAAGACAGGGAGAGATACCTGAGAAAGATACTGTCCACCCTCTTAGTCTCCTGTCTTTTGTTTGTTGAATAACTGAAGACCTCACCAAACTCTACACAAACTGAAACCAACACACACACTGTTTTCTCTGAAGAGAGGGGGGACGTGGGCGGAAGTTATAGTGAGTTGGGAAGCAGACGAGAGAGAGCGGTTATGTGGAGATTGAGTAACCGCAAAACCCCTAGGGTTTAGGGAGCCGCCAACGCAGGAGCCAAGTCGGCGTATTCTTTGCCCGGAAACAATGGAGTCTGTTACTGGAAGTGCGGATGTTTATGTGTGCCACGTCGAAGTAGGGCTCAAGGTTTTTGATAACCTAGCCTTAGTTCTATCCTGGGTTAAGGCTACTTTAACCATTAACTGAATTGACCCAGTCAAGGAGGTTAGACGGTGACTTAGGAGCTGGTTTATTAGAGGAAATTCTGCAAAAGAAAATGGATATTTAGTTTACCAAGTTTTTTAATGGACAATTAATTAATTTCTTTGGATTTTGACATTCTTTGGCAATAGCAATGTGTTGCATTGACGGGCAATATATTACGCCTCCGAGAGAGGCGATAAGTGCAATAAGGGCACCTACTATGCCAACCATCTCCCTCTCTCTCAAATTCTGTTTCCGTCACCATTGCCGGTTTTCCTGGTGGGTGGTGACGTGATAGACTAGCCTAGATTTGTTTGAGTTAGGGTTTATCGTTTGGGCGATTGATGGGCTCGATGAGCTGGTCACTTGTGGATGTCTCGATGATTGCTATCGCTCCAGTATTGTTTTGCATTTTCGGCGTCGATGATGGGTTGGTGTTTTGTTGCAGGGTATGTTGTCGGAGTCCTCGAGGTGCTAGAGCAAAGTCGGGGAGCTACTTGTTCGAGTTGTGGTGGTTGTCGGTGGGGGGTTAATTTTCGCCGTCGGGATTGTTGGGTGAAGTGCGGCCGTGGGTTTGAGAGGGTTTGAAGAGTCTAGATCAGGGTTATTTTCTCCCCCTTCCCTGGCCCCTAGTTGTTCCCCCTCCCCCCTTGATCTAGCTAGAAAGGTTTTCTGGTGGTGATTGAACTTTAGGTTTCTGCCCTAATATTTTGTTTGTTGTTTTTTAGGTTGATTTGTCTGAGGAATGGGGAGAGGTGGTTTCGGTCAGTGGCTGTTAGTTAGTGGTCCGCGGGATCTTCGCGAGGTTTTTCTGATGGTGTTTGGCCTATCGGCGATGGGGTCTTGTCCGGCGAAGTTATGGACGTGAGGGTCTCAGTTGAGGATCAGAGTTGATGATTCTGATGAATTTTCGTCGGTGATCCGTCCTCTGGGGCTCAGCAACGGTGAAATGGTCGACGATCGTGGTGTTTCTGCCGCCGGTGTAAAGCATGGGATTCGAGGCAACGTGTCATGATGGTGCCAGGTGGCTGAGCATTGGGTTGGTGACTCATCAATGGTGTTGTGTTGTGTTGTTGTTTTTTTTTTTTTTATCTTAGTGTTAATTGTTATCTTTACTGCTTTAGTTGATTTGATTTTGTTTTTTGCTTCTTAGTTTCTAGTTATCTGTTTTAGTTAGGATTTATCTTGTTTATATATGTTTATTTTAGCTAGTTAGTCACCCCATAAACGGGAATTTTTTTTTGAAAATAGTTGTTATTTATTTAACTTTATGGTTTATTTCTCTTTTTTATTTGATGCTACCTACCGGATGATATTGTTATCCGTTATAAGTATTGTATGACTATGTAATCCCATAGATCGACTAGGGATGATAGCATCGTTTATTTTTCGATGGTGTATATTTCGGCCCAACGCAACTCACCTCATCCCCATGTTTGCCCCGTTCCTTCTTTTGTTCATTTTTGTTAACATTGAAGTGGCACAACCAATATATGTGTATATATGTACATATATGTATGTGTGATATTGTACATATGTATAGATATAGACAAACACAATTTCATTCTCATTCTTCAATATTCATTTTCAGTGTTTTCGTTTTCAAAGGCATTAACATTGTGCATGTATGGTAACTGGTTGCGAAAAAAAGCTATGCTAGTATTGCATGACAAGTATTTTCAAAATTATTTTAGAAAATCAAAACAAGCATAAACTTGTACGACAAGTACCTTAAAAGGGTGGTGGGTGGCGGAGAAAATTGGATGAGTTGGTGGTAGGTGTTGATGGGCATGGAATGAGGTGGTGGTGGTAGGTGCTGGTCGACATGGAATGATATGGCGATGGTGGTTGTAAACGGTGGCAGATAAAAAAAAACACATGTTTCAAAATAGTTTTTATTGTATATAGAGAATTAAAACAGTAAAAAGTCCTAGTCTTTTAGCTAAAAACACTCAAACACCATCAAGGTTTTTCTAAAATGACGATGGTCAAACAATATTCAAAAATTAAAAAATAGGAGTTGTTATCATACCCAAAAAGATTATTTTTCAAAAACAAAGCACGATGTCAAGTCGGCCTAAGAGCTCATCTGGGATTGATTAAAAAAAGTAGATTCTGCTTAAATCTTAATCCGTTTTCAAAATCTGATTTAATCAGAATCAGTTTGTTATTTGGCAAAAGTAATTGTAAATTAGATTAAATTTATAAAAAGTGTTTGGATAAAAAGTACTTAAATCAGTTTCACTATGACAAAATGACCATAGAGGGCATTCAATAAACAATTTTTATAATATCCAAGCAACGTTAACATAACTTTTATTCGTAAATAATTATAATACCCAAATAAATTATGAAAATAACTATTTTCACGTCCTACAAAAGTTGTTACTTTTTATTTTAAATTAAAAGCATAAACAATCTCACGTTATTGCTTATAGTACGATAACATCCCCAAATTACAAATAAAGTTTATCTTTAGCAAAAAAAAAAACTTATCTAGCAGAAATCGCATCACTGATAGCATCACAAACATTAGTATGAAAAAGAGGTTAGCAGAGAGGAGATAAACTCCAGCAATTATCTTATTAATTAAGGAGTATGAGAGGTCTTTTTATAAAAAAATATAGGGATAGGATGGTAAATTACATGGTCAAACCTGATTATGGAAAAAGTGATTATTTCATAATCCTCACTTTTGAGGATTATGGATTAAATCAGTTTTTAGCTTCTGGAGATGGATTAAGAGCCCGTTTGGAATTGATTAAAAAAAGCAGATTCAACTTAAATCTTAATCAGTTTTCAAAATCTAATTTAATCAGAATAAATTTGTTGTTTAGCAAAAGTAGTTGTAAATTAGATTAAATTTATAAAAAGTGTTTGGATAAAAAGTACTTAAATCAGTTTCACTATGACAAAATGACCATAGAGGGCATTCAATAAACAATTTTTATAATATCCAAGAAATGTTAACATAACTTTTATTCGTAAATAATTATAATGTCCAAATAAATTATGAAAATAACTATTTTCACGTCCTACAAAAGTTGTTACTTTTTATTTTAAATTAAAAACATAAACAATCTCACGTTATTGCTTATAGTAGGACAACATCCCCAAATTACAAATAAAATTTATCTTGGGCAAAAAAAAAAAAAAAACATCTAGCAGAAACTGCATCACAAATAGTATCACGAACATTAGTATGGAAAAAAGGTTAGCAGAGAAGAGATAAACTCCAGCAATTATCTAATTAATTAAGGGGTATGAGAGGTTTTTTTGTAAAAAATATAAGGATATGATGGTAAATTACATGGTCAAACCTGATTATGGAAAAAGTGATTATTTCATAATCCTCACTTTTGAGGATTATGGATTAAATCAGTTTTTAGCTTTTGGAGATGGATTAAATCTGTTAATCTATTTTGCCAAACACTCACAAACCTGATTTAATCTAGATTAAATCAGGTTTGACCAAGATTTAATCAATCCCAAACACCCTCTAAATCTCTTAATCTCTTTTGTCAAACACCCACGTACCTGATTTAATCTAGATTAAATCAGGTTTGACCAAGATTTAATCAATCCCAAACACCCTCTAAGTCTTTTCATTTTCTGATTATCCTTGGGCTTAGGCCCATTTTGTCACAAACTAAGTTGGGGATGGAAAAAGTCCAATTTAACCAGCAAGTGTAATTATTTCATCTGTGTCTCAGCCTCAAGCCCAATAAGTAACATCCATCCCCTCCCCCACCCCCCAACCACCCAAATGGATCCTTAGCTGGGTGGCGGTCCAAACTTATTATCGCTGCTTAAAACTGTTGTTGAAAGTGCTCGTAACTATGTCAGGAGCTCAATTTTTAAATTAAAAGTGAAGCGTAGATTTCACTTCTCCGAATTATTAAAAGTTATTGCTAAATGTGATTTGCAATCTTTTACAAAATATCATATGATCATTGAAATCGTAAATTGATGGTAAAACATGCAATCAGCATTGTCATGAAAAACATTATATAGTCTTGCCAAAGTCATATTCCAAATTTTTTTTTATACTTACCAGGGGAATTCAAGAAAAAGTCTTCCTAGGAAGCTTGCAATGCATTTCTTGCATTTTTTGGACCTCGACCAACATAAAAATCACTCTTGGTTAATTTATATGCAGAAGTCAGATTTTCATACTATCTCCAATTCATTGGATTTTCTCCACCCACTTTTTATCAATTTTTTTTTTTGGCTTCACTCGTTACCTTTATCTCAACTTGATTTGTTAAACGATATTTTATTTACTAGCACTCTATAGGTCCTTTGGTTAAAATATAAGAGCAAACATCTATAGATATTTTTACACTATGTTTGGAACCAATTCTTTTAGGATTGGATTTGAAATTTAGAACTGGATTTGGAGTTCAATTCTTTTTGTTTAGAACAAAAGGGAATTTAAGTCACATAATTTCTATTTTGGGTTTGGGAAATATAGGATTTGGAAATGTAATAAAATTTAGACAATTATATCCAATGCTCACGATGAAAAATATACTACGATAAGTGGTTTCACGTGTGCAAGAGGCACCACATGGGGTAGCGGCATTAACAATGAAAATGATGGGGGTGGTAAAGTGATGGTAAAGATGGTATCCGTGGTGGTGGTATTATTGAGGTATAACTAGTGGTAAGGGTGGTGACAGTAGTGACGGTGGTGGCAACGACGAACGATGGTGGTGGAGGTGTGGCGCCGGCGGTAGGTCCTATGGCATCGACTGCAGCTGACAAATGATAGTGGTGGTGGTAGGACGGTCTAATGATGGTACCAGTAGTAGTGGTGCTAGTGATACCAGGTCATAAATAGTTTTAATGTTGATGGCATAAGGTACGGTGACGATAGCAACGACGATGGTGGTGGTGGTGCTGTGACATGGGCCATGGCGGTGGTGTGGCATCAACGGCGGTGGTAGTGCGATGGTTGGGTGGTTATAAAGATGGTAATGGTGGTGGTGGTGGTGGTGATGACAGGCATGTTAATCATGACAGGGTTGATACAGTTGCATCATTGGTAATGGTAGTAACAATGACGGTAATGGTAGCGTTAATGATGATAGTGGTGGTTGTAGTGGTGGTGTGGCGGCGGAAGCAACGATGGATATCTATTGATGATAATGGTGGTCGTGGTGGTGATGTAATACACTAGACATCGATGGTGATTATGGTGGTGGTGGTGGTAGTGACGTGCCGTTTCATGTGGTGATGACAAATAGTGTGGCGGTTGTTGTGGGTGTAACCGTCCAGTGATCGTGGGTATAGCGGTCCATTGGCGGTGATAGTGACGGTAACATGATGGTGGTAACAGTGGCGGCGGCGACAGCGGCAGCAGTAGTAAAAGTGATGTGGCGGCATCGATAGTAAAAATGATGGGGTCATTGGTTGTAGAAATTCAAGAAAGGGTAAGATAAATAATCAATGATTTTTAATGCAAGTAAATTCAAATTTCATAAAATCCGACCATGTTTCATCGGATTAATCCACTAAAATCTCATGAAATCTAATTTCAATTCCTTTTTTTAGTGTTTCAAACAACAAAATTTGGGTATTTGATATAAAATTTCATCAATTTCGTGATTCCAAACACATTCTTTGTGTTAGGCTATGTTTGATAAAACTGAAATTTAAGTGCTGAAGACTTAAAGTGCTGAATTTGTAGAACTGAAAATTTTAAGCTGCTGAATATTAAGCACTGAAAAAAAATTGCACGTATGTTAAATTTAAGTGCTGAATCACTCTACTTTGTTTGATAACTAGAATAACTGAAGTCTAAAAACTGTTGAATTTGACACTAATAACCTTTTACTCTATTTTTTAAAATTTAATTTTAGAATCACGGGCATAACTTTGAAATACAAAAGAATATTCAAATCAATCACACGATAAGAATTAGCAAAAAAAATTTGATAGTCAAAAGTCACGTTATTACATACATGAACTACAACCTCAAAAGGTCCATGGAATTTATTAAGAGCACACGTTTAACAAGTCATTACTAATGAACTCTACTCCAACTTGACTTTGACTTTCATATTTTCACTTTGATTTTGGATAATGAACCCCCAAAACACACAATAATTAGACATGTACTCTGAAGCTAAGTACTACTTCAATCTCAGCCTGAATTTTTTCTCATAAGAGCTGCAGTCAGGCTTTCCATGGTTTTTCTTAGTCTGAGTGAAATGAGGTCTAGGAGAAATGATATCTTAATAACCTTGACACAATTTTCAATCAACTGTAACAGAACCAAGGTTATACGCTCCCCAATTCCCTCTTTCAGAAAAAAAAATTCTCGCTAAAGCCAGGGTTCAACCTGCTTGTCCTCCTCGCTCTCCACCAAACCCTCATCTCCACCAACCGCCACTACCACTCCTCTAGCCTCTTCTCCTACAATTAAAAATGGCTTGCAATTTCACATAAGAAATCTCTGCTGCAGGGGCAACAAATTCAAATTCCGATAGCTTGTGATGGCGACCACCATCGCTACCCAACTTCCCTTGAACACTTTCCTAAGAAAACCCGGGATTCAGGTTTATCGCATTGCCGCAAAACCTGCCGTCAAAGGATAGGCATCAGTAGCCCATTTTCTTTCTGTTTGCCTAGAATCTGATATTGCTATTCGCTACCACAAAAATTTCAAAAACGCCTTCCTAATTGCCAATTTCGACCAAAAAGAGCTAACAACCTCTGTAGTTCCTCCGATCTGTGTATCCAAATCTAGGATTTTCTTTTTCCATGTAAATTTAGATTCTATTGATGTGTGTGATTTTGCTAAGATCGTATTCATGCAATTATGGTTGGAGTACGATGAGAAGAAATGTTGGGTCAATCAAGAGGAAGAAGAAAAGGAGGCAGTGAAGAAGATTGGGAAGATGAGGCAGATAATGAAGCACTGAGGGCAAATTAGTCCCTTATGGATAAAACATTTTAATGAGCTACCGTTGAGCGTGATAAGTAGCTATGGGTGACTTAAAAATAATGTGTGTTAATTAACTTATCACTTATTATATTAAGTGGTAGAAAAAGTGCATTATCAAACGCACTGAATTTGAAATCATTGAAAATTTTCAGTTGTAAGTGTTGAATTCCGCTAGTCTATAGAGGTTCAACCTTTTTCACTCTTTATTTGGAAGGGTGGGGGTGGTGTTCGGTAAAATGATGAGGAAATCTTTAGCTCTAGGTAAGAATTATTGAGCCGCAGAAAAGGACGAAACAAGGCTACAAATTTAGCTCACCATTATTTAGAGTACACACAGTCGAGGCACATTCTGTGCAATATAAACAAGCAAATTTTATTGCAGTACAATAGACTCATACGCATGAATGTTTGATTCACTGAAATTGGACAGCAAAATAGCAAACAAAATATCTGTAGACTCGGAAGACGAACTTTGAAGTGTTTTCGAAGATCTGATGACAAAACTGTTTAGTACTGCAAATTAAGCCTACTAAGAGCAAAAAAGCTAACCACAGCAGTGCAATGTGGCATTTTCATCGAACAACTTCTACAGGAAAACTGTGCCAAGGTTATGTTAGGAGTTAAGTCTTCTATTTGCAGGCCCCCAAAGCCCCCCACAGGCATGCACGCGAAGAGCTCTGAGAAGGCATTGTAACAACAACTCGTTAAGAAAAGTATAGCTTTCTCCTTTTCCTTGTTTCAAACCAGTCCTGGACCACTAGGGAGAAGATCATAGCCATTGTGGTGCTTAGCAGGCTTTGTTTCAACAGGGATGCACTTCAAAACAACTGCAACCGGTATGCTCCCTAACCCGACTACAACACTGAGTAACCATAGCTGCCAGCTTAATGGCACAGTGCTGGCAACAGAGCCCAGGAATTCAACTATAACTACTTGAAAGATCACGGTGGAGACCACGATGCCCATGAATAATTTGCTGCTGAATATGCCACGAAAAATGTTTATCTTCTCAATGTCACGGCTGTTTATTTCATTGAACACCTGAAAACAAAACCAAGAAAATTATTAGTCGAAGCAATGAACATTTATGATTGGTACTAATCATGTTAAAGAATCTCCAGAATACAAAAGAGATCCCTTTATATTAACCAACGTATGGATCCTCAAAACACTTTGCTCCATGTTTGCTTAGGAGAAAACGTTGACCATCAATTAACTTCGTGAAAGGCAGAATCAAATAACTTCATAGCAAATAATTGTGCAACAGGTGCAAAGAGCTGTATCCCAGATGCAGTACCTGACAAAACACGAAGGCGTTGAATATAACAGTTTGGAGAATGTCATCAGCATCTGAACCTTCAAGTTTTAGAAGTTTCTTCCCAGCAAAAGTAAGAACGAAAAGGACAGCCAGTTGATAAATACTATGACCAAATATATTTCTCCACATAGCCTTCGTTATAAAACTTACACTCCTCCCAATAGGAGGCCTGTTCATCAGTCCATCATGTGGTGCTTCTGTAGCCAGTGCTAATGCACCTAGCGTGTCCATGATCAAGTTAACCCAAAGCATTTGTACAGTTGTAAGGGGCGAAGTACCTGAAATTCAAGGGCACGATTATGCTGATTATTCTTTCTGCTGTCTGTAACTATTATATCCCAAAAAAGGGAACAGCTAGAACTACAGATCGGCACACCTGTGACGCATGCAGAAACAAAGCTAAGCATGAGAGCAACAACGTTCACAGTTAACTGGAACTGCACAAACTTTTGAATATTTATATACACGGCACGTCCCCATTTTGCTACAGTAACGATTGTTGAGAAGTTGTCATCCAATATAATGATATGAGCATTTTCTTTTGCTACCTGTGCATCAAATCAAATTTTGTTAGATCAAAGCACCACATGTATGGCATCACATTAGCAAGAAGAAGTAAAATGAGATATTGCATATACACATACAAAGTGTTTATTAAAAGTCTGCATAATAGACAGCCGGCATGAGTCATGAGGTCACAATAATTGTCAACATTGCTCCCATGTTAGCTACTGTTACAAAATTTCCGATCGTAAACATAATACAAACGGCAGGAGCTTTCTCCATTGTCAAGTTCCCATCTAACCATCCAAATCAAGACAAAAACCACATTTGTAACCATAAAATAGCCGTTCAAGATTCTTTTTTACAAATTTACTTGGGATAAGCTTTGAATCAGAGATGTTCTTTCTTCCAACAGAAGGTACAAGATTGATAAAGATCACTTGGCAAGTCAAAGAAAGGTAAAAACAAGAATTTTGGCCAGCATTTAATTTAAAAACCTAGGATTTGTCAAGACAGTCAACGGGACTCGTTTAGATGAATTACGTAAATATTAGAACATAGAAGCGGCCAGCAAAAGAGAAAAATGACAAACCTCTGTTCCTGCTATACCCATGGCAAGTCCAATGTCTGACTCTTTCAAAGCAGGAGCGTCATTGGTCCCATCACCAGTAACTGCAACCACCTCTTTAAACATACTCCTCAAATAGGTCACCAGCTTGTGCTTGTCCAAAGGCGAGGACCGAGCCATGACCTGTATTAACAACTTCAGCAGTTAGAAAACCAGAGCATCTTTGCATAATAAGCAAAAAGGTTACTATTGCATATACTGTTCACCTGAATTTTAGGAATTATTTCCATCATATCCTCGGGAGCTTTGCTGCGAAATACTGGTCCTTCTATGGCCACACCATCCTCAGTGAGGATGCCACATTCTTTTGCAATTGCTTTTGCTGTGTTAATGTTGTCACCAGTGACCATACGCACAGTAATTCCAGCAGCTAAACAAGTTTGAACGGCATTCTTGACTCCTGGGCGAACAGGATCCTTAATTCCGACTACAGCTATCAATGTATAGCCACCATCAGGTATGCTATTATCGTCAAAAGTGTCATTAATATCCTTAAAAGCCACGCAGAGAGTCCTCAAAGCTTCACAGGCAAAAATATCGATTGCATCTGTAACTTTCCTTACCTGTTCTTCTGATATCTGAACAGACTCTCCATTGCTATTAAGAATCTTGTCACACATTTTTAACACTATCTCTGATGCACCTTTGCAGAATGCTCGGTTCCCACCACCTGGAAGAGCCACAAGCACAGACATCATTTTCTTGTCTGAATTGAACGGATCAACTTTTAATATTTTAACCTCTCGGCGTTGAGCATCAAAAGAACCACCAAGTAGCAATCCGTATTCTAACAATGCTGATTCTGTTGGTGAACCCAAAATGGTATTCTTTCCATCTTTATCCTTGACCACCTCAGACTCCGTATTCTGAAATATAGCTTGCAAGAGAATGGTCAATACATTTTCTGACACTTCCAAGCTTGAAGTATTGGTACCTTGACTACCTTTTATCTCTTTAGCATTTCCACATAACCATATCTTATCAACTACCATGTGGTTCGTTGTTAATGTCCCTGTCTTATCTGTGCAAATGCAAGTAGCAGAACCCATTGTTTCACATGCAGAGAGACGCCTCACCAGTGCCTTGTCACTCATCATCTTTTTCATTGCAAACGCAAGGCTGAGGGTTACTGCCAGAGGTAATCCTTCTGGTACTGCAACAACAAGTATGGTTACTGCAGTAGCAAAGAAGTTCAAAATCTTCGCTGCATCACTGAAAGACCAACTTGTGAACTCATGTTGAAGTGCTTTCTCAACCAAATACCTTACAATCAATACCACAAATGTCAACACGGCAAACCCCAGTCCTATTTTACCAATAACTGTAGCAACGCCATTCAACTTTACCTGCAGTGGGGTCTCATCATCTCCCCCATCACTCAGAGTTTCCATCAATTTACCCCATTCCGTTCTCATACCAACAGTAGTCACCAGCATCTTGCCTGAACCATTTTGTACTTTGGTACCAGCAAGAAGAAAAGGGTTCTTCTCATTTACATTTATAGGCTCACTCTCGCCTGTCAAGCTTGATTCATCAAGCAATAGGCTGTATCCCGATATAAATATCCCATCCGCTGGAACTTGGTCTCCGATGGATAAATGAACTACATCTCCAACGACCAAGTCGTATATAGAGACCTTCTGTCTATAGCCATCTCTAGAAACCTGAAGAATGATTTTCTTCTTCTCTTTATCTAAATCTTTAAACTGTAGGGATTGATTGTAGTCACTGCTTGCAGTAACAAATACTATCAACAATATACAAAGGATGATTCCCAACCCATCATAAATGCCCTTCGGCCACCCTTCAGTGGCAAGCCCAACACCTATAGAAACCACAGCACAAACTATAAGTATAATAAGGGTCAAGTCCTGCAAAGCCTCCCCCAAAAATGTGAGAAAACTTTTAGAAGGTTTTTCAGAATATCTGTTGAAGCCATAGATCTTTTGCCTGATAGACACGTCGCTTGATTTGACTCCTTCACCCAAAACCACATTTAATTTACTTGCAACTCCATCAGCCCCTCTAAGGGATCTTAAGACCTTGATTTCATGTTTATGAACTATGTTTGCAAGTTTATCTGGGTGGATTCTAAAGCCGGATTCTCTAGCTTCTTCAGATAGCCCGTTTTCAAATTCTATTTCTCCATCCTCTTCCCATTGCTTGTTCTCTCCTGAACCAACACCTGCACGAGAATACAGATTGAACAAGACATCAGAAACAAAAAGCAAAAAGTTAAAAGAATCTAAAGGCCTTAACTGAAGAACCCAAATTGCGTACCATCAATAAACCTGAAGGCTATCCTATAAGCATTAAAGCCAAGTCGCACCTTTTCCTGGTTAATGATACATGAAAATGAGAACATGATCAGCTAAAGAAACTAGATAAGAACAAGGATAATGGTTGGTCTTATAACTAACAACCTCCTAATCAACCCAGAGAACTCGTTATTGTAAAGGTCAAGAAGTGAACACTTGAATGCCGTATAAAAGGTAAGCTATTGCTTTGAGCTAGGAAATATGATGGCTTTACTAAGTAACGTTAACCGATATTACGAGTGAAGCTTCTTAAGTTCAGCTTATGATTTGACCACTCATACAAATTTCTAACTTCCTTGTGGGAGCACAGGCGATCCAGTAGATGAAGGAATAGGAGCCAATATTATGAGTACAATTCAAAAGAAATCCAAATGTAGGAAGATTATTTATGGTACGGTAAACATTACTAAGGTTAACAAGAAAAATTTCTTCAAAAATTCCTCCTACTTTCAGTAAGGTCTTGTAGATGGAAGTTCAGTCTACCTATAGAAGCTGAAAGTTCCTAATCTGCAGCAAGGGGGTGCAACACGACCCCGTAAGTCAGTCAAGAATTAAGCAAAGTTGCATGGTAGATTGCGTTAGGTTGTCTAGTGGCAATAATATCATACGTAGTAGGTCATAATAGGTGTAGAACCAAAGATAGGCTTTTCAACGGGTCTTTCATTTGTAATGGACTTAATATCTTGGTACCCTTTTATTCCTATCCCACCTAAGATATGTGTAACAAGTTAATCACTTTAATCATCAATGCATTTTAATCAATAAGATTTTGTGTATAACTTCGCTTTCTCATTCATTCACCAACTCCTCCATGAAGTCGATCATGCCAAGGTATTACAATTGGGATGTTAACAAATCTGGGTTTAGATTGTTGATACCAGAAAACTAAACTAATAATTTGGGTGGACAAGGAAAGTACAAAACCAATGTTGCCATAGCTTTCAAGGGAGTAACAAAGCTCGTGGAGTTAGCAGAATGAAAGCAGCCAAGCAGGTGAGTTGACCCAAGAAGCAGTTGATCAAGAAGGTGGGCAAAAAACAACAAGGCTAGAGCCTAGAGGTAATGTTGGTATGCATGTTCCACCAACGGCGAATTAGCAAATAAGCAGTTGGTGTCATTTAAAGTTCTAGTTTGCTATTCTTTTTATCAGCTGCAAATGAAAAAGGGAACGTAGGGGGTAACCTGTTTAGCTTTCGGTTTATCAACGACAGTTTCACTATTCTGCCTGATTCCAGTAACTGTCGCCACCATTGCTGGACTGAGCAACTAACCATTTGGGCTTCTCTACAGATTCAAGTATTCCATTTTTGACTGCTATTATCTGGAAAACGTGTCCAGCAGCCGTTTCTGTTCTTAGTTTTTCATTGACATACGTTTCACTTTCCGTTTTTGTTTTCATTAGCTGTAGACTTGATTCTCATAAATTGAGTTTGGCTCAGAAATGTATCACCACTTTGTTTTGTTCTCTAGGTTTCAGAATAACGATTGGCCCATTACCATGTAAGCTTTCTTCAAAAAGATGCACCCAAAATCCGGCCTTCAAATGTAAGTACAGCTGAAGTGGGCAATTTCTTTTTTACCTTAAAAAATGGGTCAATTAACTCCTCAGTTTCTGATTCCAAACTTGGAAGAAAATAGTTTCTGTTTTCACAAAGAATAAAAGCAAGAAAAGAATGTTATTAGGCCGGCTTGTTGATTACATTACACGCTCAACAGCCACAAAACCATTTTTAGACAAATCCAATGGAAGAAAGACGTGCAATAATTGAGATGGACTTAGAAGAACAAAAATATGCCATCATGAAAAAGGACAAGAACAGGAGGGTAGAAAAGTAGAAAAAAAGCTAAATCATAGCGACTATTGTTTAACTGAGAATGGCATATCAGTGTACCAGTCAACATCATTGTGCCGTATACGGAGTATTCAAATACTGGTTAGGTTACTAACGGGATATGACCATGACCACAACCTTTTTGAATGGACAGCTTTGACCTCTACATGCATCCAACGAATGGTTAAAAAAGATTAAGAGCCATATCTCTAGTCTTGAATTACTGATTCCGATCATGTAAAATCTTTAATTAAAGAATCCTACAAAATACTTTCCAGAGGCACGGATTAAAAAAAATACTCCTCCCTCCGTCCCTAAATATTTTATCATATTTTCTTTATGAACTGTTCCAAAAAAATTGATCACTCTATGAAAGATAGAATATGTGTTTTTTCATATTTACTCTTCTTACACTTTTTTCATTCTATTTATCCGTCAACGGTAAATCATCCATTAACCCACTTTTCTCTCCTGACCCACTGTCCTCCCTTCCTCTCTCTTCTTTTTCTTTCTTGAGGTAGAATAAGAAATTCATAAAATATAACACATATCCTAAATAAAAGTACAAATCAAATCCGATGAAATAAAAAGGGACGAAATATATATTAAATACAAATAAAGACAACCATGGATGAGTCTATCTATGAGGATAGGAGAAAAGGGATAAGAATCATATGAACAAGAGAAAAGTTGGAAATCCCACCCACAACAGAGCACATAAACACTAAAATAAAATAAAAGCTAAAAAACAAGTAAGGATAAGAATAAGAATTGAAGCATTGCCATAATCAACTCTTTTTTTTTTTGTTGTGTTACTATCATCATATTGCACAGCCCATGTCCCAATGTCAGCACTCGCACAACTGAAGCTTCCACGAAATTTCATTGCTAGTGTTTCGCATTATTGGCATATAAAGTCAAAAGGCATCTTTAATGTTAGTGGCCCATCCTCTGCCTCTAGTGTAAAGATTATTATTACATGAGAAACGGCAGAGAAACTGCTCTCTTTGTAACTAACGCGTTTATAGGTGCAGGAAGACTGGTCCTGGTCCTGGTCCAGCACTGTTTGAAAAATATTGTATACATTTTGCAATTCTTTTTTTAATCTAATCCTAATCGTGGGTTATTATGTTATAATAATACACCACATTTGTTGTTGTTACGGAGTGGCTTTTTAATCGTCACACGCCCCATTTTTTGAGACCTAAAAATTGCGATTCTTCAACTACGTTCGTCTCATTTGCAGCACGATTCAGGATTATCGCTCCTGATGATCAAAGACAGTTTGACCGGCGGACGTCGATGGGACATCGGGAGCTAAGGGTTGGAAAGAGTCAATTTATAACATATTCAACAATCGTACTCCAACAGTAGCACTAAATGGTTCAGACCACCCGAACGAGATATCAAGAGCAAGGATCTAAAGTAATCATCAATAATGCAAAAGCAACATTCGCTAGCTTGGAAGTGGTGCCCCAGAATGTGGGTGTTTGAAAAGTTTTGATAAAGTCTTTCAGCACCGTGTTAAGAGGGCGGTGTCACCAAGAAAGGAGAATGGATATTCTGATTTCTCATTAATAGTATTAGACAATCTAACATCTGGCTAGAATAACACAATTTATAATACCAGCAATTTATTATAAACTGAATACTCGTAGTCTTTAATAAAAATATATATGAGAAAATTTAACCGATCGCAGTCTGACAACCAAAATATTCTAAAGAACGGATACGTACACAAACAAAACATATATATATATATATATATATATATATATATATATATTAATTACGCTGACAACAAACATAGAAAAAGATTTTGCAAGAGGTTCAAGTGCAAGTGGGCCATGTATGGGTGGCGTAAATTGTGAGGTCAATTTATGTCTTGCATCTTCACTTTTTCCCCATACTGCCCTACCCACATGCGCTACTTATGAAATTCTGTTACCATCATAAATCCCATTAAAAACTAGCGGTCTGTTTAATAATTTCTATTAATGGCTGTAACATTTCCACGATGATTACCCATATAAACATGCAAAACCCTTCTTCCTTTTGTAGATTTGAATTTATTTTCATTCTATTTCTACCGCTAAAGATTTAAGTTGTCTCAACAAGTGTCACCGATAAGCATTCGGAAGCGGTAGAGGTCAACTCACCTCTGCAGTGAGTTTATCGATTCCCTTTCTTTTGCGATAATTTTTGCTCCGGACGGGGTTTCATCGAAATAACTTGGGTTTGAGAGAATTTGTAAAATACAGCATATTTTTTAAAATTATATTTTTGACTTGATAATGTCGAAATGAAGGGTCAAATTTTCGGTTATTCTAACGACGTGCTACAACCGACGGATGTGAGATAACAAGTACTTTTAGCCCTCGTGGTGGTCACATGTCATAACAACCTTCCAACAGAAATGCTTCCGACGTACCACCTTCTCTTACCCACTTTTCCGGTCACCGAAACTTATACTACTTCCGTTTAGCAATTATGTTCCAAACAAAATTACTGCCAGCACATTAATTGTCGCTAAAAAAGTGTGACAAGTGCCACCTAAGCTCAAGCGACGAGGAGTTTCGTCGCTGAACAAACGTTTAGAGAGAGAGAGTCCCCTCGCCCGAAAAAGTAGGAGCGACGTTCCGCTCAACATTTTTTGGCAGAAAAGTGCCGCTAAAAAGGAGGAAAGAAAGGTAACTACGTCTCAGATCGAATAAACCCACGCAAAAATCTCTATTTTCATTTTCCTGTCACGACGGTTCATATTTCCGAAGAAACGGGGAGAACTGCGGAGAATGATGGACGGAACGCACCTGGGTCTGGCGGAGCTTGTCTTTGTCTTCGATCCGCTTGTCGAGATCAGGCACGAACCGGAACCGTCGCCGGCGGTTCCTGACGAGGCCGACGGCCATTCTCCACCTCCGCTGTACCTCTTCCGACGGATTTGCCGGCAGATTGAAGTCCTTTAACATACTCTCCATTGGAAAACTAGCTTTCCTCCTTGTCCTTAAGCAGTAGGCTGTGAGGGGCGGGGCCGCGGGGTAGAGGGGTGGAACGAGGGACCTGGTTGTCTCGTGAGTTCAACGACGATGGTAGCGCGGCCTTTCTACATATAGAGGGCAGAGTACAGGAACATAGGTTCCTGTGCAGCGCCAGCACACAGTAGGAGAAAATGCGTATTTTGCGTGGAGAGCGTTTGCGATTGATTCTAGATTGGTCAAACCTTATTAAATCTAGATTGAATCAGTTTTGAAGTATTTGACAAAAAAAAAAAACTGATAAAATTTGCTCAAATGTGTTCAAAACTGATTAAATCCATAATCTTCATTTTCTTGGATTAAGATTTAATCAGTTTTGGAGAATCGTGTTTGATGAAGAGATTTACCAAAATATCATTACACATGAACAACATTAAATGCTCAATTTTAGTTTGAATACACTATATGATAATTTTTTACACTAAACCTACTTTAATCCCTTTATATCCAAACACTTTCAACAATTTTTAATCGATCATGCTTGAAATAGATTAAAGCTGATTTTAGAAACTGATTCTGATTTAATCAAAATCTGCTTCTAAGAATCAATCTCAAACGGCCTCTTATTATTTTAGGAGCATTTGTCCCATTTAATTGTTTTTATTTTTATTACATACAGAGCACGTGCTTTGCACGTAAATATAGTCGAAATTAATGTTTGAAGTGGTATTATTATCTTTTTTGGAATCAAAATAATGTAATTCAATTATGTTCTTATTTCTTTTATAACTTATTTTAAAAGATATGTATATTTGATGTTCGCAATTATAATCAGTTCAATGTTTAGAAATATTCTTTATAGGCTTCTGGATTGAAGAGATGTTTGATGCTACTGCTGAAAATAAAAACAAATAGAGAAATTAACAGAATGAATTTACGTATTTGTTTTTGTAATCTGTTAAATTGGTTTATTGTTAAGATTTATAATTTTTAATATCAGGTGCTTTGCATTTCATCAATAAGAAATGCAAAATATCATGTCTTCAACTACAATAACCGAACATATTTTCAGTTCAAATTTGCACCATATTTAAGCCTTGTTTTTTTTTATGCATATTTAGCCCTTTTTCTTTTTTCTTTTTTTTTTCTAACAATTTTTTGTTTCTTAATTGATTTTTCACGTATCTCAGTTTCTTTATTTTGTTTTTTAGTTTTTCAATTGGTTAATTGATTGCTAACATAAAAATGCAAGGAAAAAAAATTAAAATTCTCATTAACCAGTTCAATATCTAATGTTTATTTCATTTTAACCAAATTAAAAAGAGAATAATAAATGAATTTCTTTGTTATGTTTTTCTTTCTCATCACACTTTTTATTTTTCAATGTATAGAATAAATTCATTACTAAATATTTTTTTTATTTCATTAAAATTTAAAAAGGAGTAATTTAAGAAGGGTAAGAATTTAATTGACATAATTAACAGAAGACATAATTGTCCAAAAATGATTTACAACTTTCATACTTTTATAGGTAGTGTATACACACACACACACACACACACATTTTTTGCAATCACACATTTTGTGTTCCCAATGTGTAAATGTAGGTTTAGCTTAAATTTATAACCTAATTTTCCTTAACCACATTACAAAAAAAAAACACTAATTAAGGAAGGGCATGGTTGTCATTAGAATAACTAACGAAGGCAAAAAAATTAGTAATTAATAATAGTAGTATTTAAGAAAGGGTATGATAATAATTGAGCAGTATTTATGAAAGGACATGATAATAATGGAGTATTATTTATGAAATGCTGTGATTGTTATTGGAGTGATTAACGAAGGACAAAAATAGAATAAAATGATTTATAAGATTCATACTTTTATAAGTAGCATAGATATAGATTATATAGATGCAAATATTACCCAGAGAATACTTTTTTTTAGTAAAAGATGCTAATATTACACAGGCATTCTTTTAATTTGTTAAAGATGCTTGTGTGGTTGTCAAAGTAAAGAGTATTGATAGCTACCTCCCTTGAACCAAAGGAAAGAGTAGTGTTCTTTCCATGTGCAGGCTGCCCCAAAAAAAGCATCACCATGTACAAGGTCTAACCAATCTTGGTGCACAAAAAATATCAGCTTGACAGACATAGCAGGCTAATGCTGAGCCAGGGCAATTTGTTCCGAGTGCAAAAACCAGCAGCTATTTGCCATGCGAACCAAAAAGGAAGTAATATGGCTAGACGACGCTGTACAACTTGTAATCTGCACAAGTAAATAGAGTGAGGAATTAGTAATATAACATGAAAGCATTGATGATTTGACAACCATGTAAGAGCAAGAAAATTAGCACTAGCAAGGAGCACAAATAGAACGGAAGAGCGAATGACCTAGGCGTCACTGATCATTGAATTTGACAGCCATGTAAGAGCAAGAAAATTAGCACTTGCCCTGGTGAAAAACGTGGAGTGGGGAAAAAAATGCACAAAGGATACCGACATTAGAATTGGAATATTCAGCGGATAGCCTCGGGCCAATTTTCATAGCTATTTTTTGACATCTTGGAGGCTGATGGAGCGTTCCATACAGGATAGACTAAAATCTGGATGGGCCCCAGAGTTTACATCACGTCAAAGTTTGTCGTACAGAATATCATATTATTACAATTACCAAATAATCCATAAGGCAATCGCAATTCTTAGGAAGCACCAACACGTCCTATATGTCGAGTATCATATTCTATATCTACTGACATCTCTACAGTACACAGACATTGAGATACACGTGTTTGTAACATCTCATAGATGTCCGGCTTTTAAGAATTATTAGACACAGTTAGACCCTTCTTGAAAAGTGTCAAAACATAAGGGGATGAAACATAATATTTCAAACTTATATTGGGGTCAAGATGTGTACATAAGATAAAAAGGTATTTTCGCTATTCTACTGTGTGTTTTTTTTGTTGGTTAACCTTGTTTCAAGACCTATGAGAGATTTTAGTACATGTAAACTCTGGACCTCAAAGAGCTTTCGTCATCAAGTAATATTGTTTGGAAAACCTAAAGCCAATATTTATCTATACTAAATATATCTATTAATCGCCCAAATATTAAAAAAGAAAAATCCACTCGTACAGAGGGAATATGAAGCATAGTTATAAACTTCATTTTGTTTTGGTCGGTACAATGGCTTCTCAATTCAAGATAATTCTTTCTTCATTTCGCTAACAATCGAGAGAAAATTCCCAGTATAACAATGAACGATTTGATGTGAAGTAACAGACGAATGTGATCTAACGAGATGGAGGATTTTCAGACTATAAGAAGTCTAGGTTTTGTGATTCTCTCACCTCATCCATACACTAAAATTTTTCATTCCCTTTTCGTTTTTTGGGGAAATGCCTTTTATTCCGGTGAAGTGCAAAACATACATCTATGACATGGGAAAAAACTATTGAAACAGTCAAGTGCGACCCATGATCTTACATTAAAGGGAGTCAAAAGTTGCATGTAAAGTTTTTAGTTACTAGTGTTATAAAATTGATCTAATATAATCACACTTGGTGTAGGAAGCGAAATCAAATAAACTTGAAGTATTCCATGGGATGTGCAAAAACAATTGTACGTCCGTGTACATTAGTACTAACATCACGTATACATTGAGGTTATATCATTTGGGTGTACCTATACTTTGCACAATCTATCTATACTACTTCTAAAAGTGTGGACGAGTGTAAATTATTTTTTGCACAAAAATACCCTCCATATATCTATGAATCACTCGATTGCCATTCAAAAGCGATTAACATACCTAAAATCTAGATTCTTCAAACACTTTCACCTTTTTAACTTTTATAACAGTTGCAATTAGTACATAAATGTCTCTTACACTTCTCATGACACTTAATATTTGATAGGTTGATGTATTTTTAATGTCATTTACAAATTGACGCTTGACGTTGTGTGTGAAACTGAGAAAATATTGTCTATACTATGTGGACCTTCTTATATTGACTTTTTAAAATCATGTTGAATTAACTCAACTTTGTAATAGTGATTTGAATTCCTCTCTCTCTCTCTCTCTCTAAAAATTTGATTTGAATTCGTTTTTGCCATTTGAAATTAAATCAATTAAATAGATTTTGTATTTCTCTCTCTTCTATGTCAACATATCTCACTTAAAAAATTTATTTATATCTTTGCAACTCCATTTATTCTAAAATTTTGTCAAAACTAATTCCCTATACACTTTAATCTTAAATTTTTTCTATTACTTAGAGAAGCCCAATAATCTCCCTCATTTTATTTCATTACTTTCAATCATTTGTTACATGACTTTACTTTTTTTGGTGGTCTTGAGTAATACAAACCTCAATACACCAGTTATTATTGTCAGTATCATCACTATTATTGCGATTACTTGGGATAGACTATTTCTATCATTTTATATACTATTTTTCCATCTTCATTTATTGCTAAAAGCTAATAATTATTAATTTAAGTTCGTTTTTAACGACAAAAATTGGTAGGAAAATTTATATAAAAAGGTGGAAATAATTTTTAAATTATTTTTTTTGTCACTACCAAATTTATTATGATTATTAAGCATACAAGCTCGAGATATCTCAATCAGTACTTCGACAGTTGTTGCTCCCGTATGTAACGCACGAGATCAAAACTAGTAGGATATGAAAGACTTTCATAACCATAACATTTTATACATAATTTCAACAAATTTTTTTAAATGACATTTAGTTGATTATGGTTTTTGCTAACGACACTCTTGGATTGTCTTAACGAATAAATGGTTCTGCCTTTTATGTTCGCAATAAAAACCTGATAATATATTTCAAGCAAAAAGAAAAAGGTAAGAAATTGGATATGCTTAACCTTTTCCGCTTTCTTGCATTTGGCTTTAAAACTTGATATTATATGTATGAGTGTGCGTGTGCGTCTTTGTATAGCAGATATGTGTAATTTGTTTCTTGAAACAAATGTCCTTATACACTTTTACATATTACAATAATGCCTCTCACGTATTACAACCTCGATAACTGTCGGCATATCTCAAACCCTTTCACATTCCCTCTTGCTGTAAAACGACTCTATAGCTTCATACATCTCCCCTATTTTGATTGCCGTCCAAACTTTGTTTTGAGGTAACTTAATTAGATGTTATTGCCTTTAATTGCTTAATATAGCAAATGCTAATATCCTTTTTATATACAAGTTGGGAACAAGTTTTGATTTGAGAATTTATTTAGGTTCGGGCTCTACAGAGGTAAGCTCCTTAACCTCTTCTACTCTCGACAAACTTTGACCTTTTTTAGGATGAGACGTGATAATTATAAGATATAGTTTAGGCGTCAGCTCAATGAAGATCTAAATAGATCGGCGCAGATCAAGGCAAATGGACATACCACCGCACCGCCATCGTCCCCCCTCCATCCGTCGCCGGCCACTAGAGAAGCCTAACCTCAGAGAACCCAAAAACACGAAACGACACATGAAGCTAGGCTAGGGTTTAGCCTAGCTTCTGTTAACTTCTGTTATTATGGATACGTCTTTCAATACATTGTCCACAATCAAATGAGTCACGAAAACAATTAGTTACTTCATATGGGCACCCACGTGTGTCACCGTGATGATCCAAGTGTAAAGCGTAGCCAGATGGTTGTTCCTTAAAATTAAGAAGGTGTATATGTATTTTACCTAATTTTTTTGTATCAGAAGAAAAAAGTAAGAAGGTGTAAGTGTAATTCAAGTTATATTTTACTAGAAAATTTAACGTTTTCAATAAGACGTGCATATAAACAAAGATGAAATATTTATTCTAGTTAAGCTGAAATATAGTTATATCATAAATTGTTTCTTTCTTTTTCTTATTTTCTTTTTGGGTCAAAGTAGAAAATTTATACATTACCATAACAAAGTTATTTTCCGGAATACTAGCTTTCCTAGACGGGGCACCTCCGCGTACAGTTGTACATCCATCCGCGAAAAGGAGAGTCACGAGTTACATGTTCGATTCTTAGTTAAGTCATAATACGTCAAATTTTTACCAAAAAATTATAATACATCACACTGTACAATATAGGAGAGGACAAAATACGTATACAGGTGATTATTGTTTCTAACTTGCTTCCCTACTATCTAAAATATTTTTCGTTTCTTTTCTTAAATTAAGTACCCAATTGTTCACGTTCATTTGTATTCAAATAAGTATACTTTATAAGATCAAGATCTGTTGTTGTAATACATAGACGGTGTGCGGCAAGGAGGTTAATACAGAACAAAAACAATTGTTGGGTTACTCTTCTCCTTGAGATAAAAGGAAAAGTGTCATATCATTCTCTCGTTTGTCCTTTGATACAGGGAGCGATTAGGGAGTTCGAGTAAGTCAATGTTACTCTTGAATGTATTTATTGACCAAAAATTTGTCACTAGAAATTTAACAAGAGACAAAACACTAAGCATTGCTAAAGTTGTGCAGAACCTCCTCAGAACATCAGGGATCCTATTCACCCTAATCCTATGTAATGTGAAAAAGGAAAAAAAATGTTAGGGTTAGACCAAATGCTTTAGTCAAAGAAGGGCACATATTGCATTACAAATTTTATTTCAGGTTACTAATGAGAATTGATAAACGAGCTCCAAAATAAATCTGAGCTCCACCAAGGTTTGCAGTGACTATTCATAAGGCCTATAGCAACAGTCTGATGGCTTCAGTGAGACTAACTTGGAGCTCATACATGTCATGTGGAGCACAACTTTGTAAGTAGATTGGAGGTTGCACCCCCATACAGGGAACTCAATGGTTTTTGGTGTGAATGCATGATCCTAATTTATAAGAGGGGCAAATAGTAATTCATGAAGCACACATTTTGCTTTACCTGGGTTCTTCTCTTGGACTGTTCATGACCAATTTTATATACGAGTCAAAGCACGAGGCCTGCTTCAGTTTTCGTAATACGAAATGGGTAGGTAAATGACCATTAACAAGAGGTATGATAGTTGACTAAGTATAAAAGAATTGCTTTTATATACTTAATTAATCAACTATGGTGATGGCTTCAACGTATGCCATCGCGTATATCAAAGACCTGACTTATTTATAGTGGCATGCTTCGACTTGCAACAACATTAATTGACCTTTTGATCCAAGGAATAACAAGAAGCATGGCTAATTACATTGAACTTCCATGAGGTAAGTCAAAATTACAAATATATTTCTTACCGTTTCTGAAAAAATGGCGTTGTCGCCCTTCTGGTTTCGTTCTCCGTTGCCTAGACCTCCCCTAGCGTCGTTGACCAAGTCTGACACCACTAAAATTTGCTGACTCTACATAATTTTTCTCTAATATTGCCCACCTTACTTCTTTAGCTGTATATACAACCCCAAATTTCATTATCATTTTGACCCTCCCTCAAACTCTCTCCCCAACACAATCACAAAGAAACAATGCGTTTCGACAGTGGGTTGGTCTGGCTTTTCGCAAAGGAGCCACTCCTAAGCGGTAGTGGCAGGGACAAGTGTAATGTGGTGGTGGTGGTGGTTAGACCTTGGGTGTCAGTGGTGGGTTGGTCTTGACAGCCACGGTATGGTTGGTTTCTACCATGGGTAATGGTGGTTGTGCAACGGTGGTGGCGTTGGCAGTGGCGGAAACTGTAAAGTGGTGATGGGGAGATTTGCTTCCTCGATTTTGCCCAATGGAAATGTGCAGAGGAATGAAGAAAACAGGTTCGGTTGACTTAGTTAAGTCTACTTCGTCTAGTATTCAAAATTAAGGGCAAAATAGTCTTTTGACATGAGCATTTTTTTTACCCGACAAAACTGACGAGGGGCGAGAATGCTACTTCAAAAAGACATGGGAGGTATATGTTTTTTCGACTTACTTCAGGGGAGATCAATGTAATTTACCCAAAGAGCAAAGCAGCCTGTTCTATTTCATTGTTTTTCCATTCCAATCCTTCCACTTGCAGAGAGAGAGAGAGATTATTTTCTATTGTAATTCTCAGAACTAGCATGCGCGATGCTGCACTAGCTCTAGGTCAAGGATCAGAGTTATATAATCATATTAAATGCGGCTTAATAATGCAGTAGAAACTAACATGTTACCACAAGTTCAAGAAAAATAGATCCTATAACTCCATGCATGCTCATCCAAAACAATTGAACAAAAATTAGCAATGAGAACTCAAACATGACTCTTTTCTTACATCAGAATGTGGGGAGCTGGCATGGAGAGCAAATTTGCGAGTGGGTTTATGGTATCGGGGTAATCGTTAATCACTCTTTTGTTTCAGTGTAGCTTCTAGTCTCTGCAGCCAGTTGACATATTGATCTTGCTCCTTTTTATGCAGGTGGAGGAGGAGGAAGTTGGCCAGACTTTCCCCTATACCCTTTGCTGTTAAGTAATTCTTTAGTTCGCCTTGCAACTCAGGGTCCAAAGAACTGCAGAGAGCACATAGAAGAGAAAGTCTGACAGGATCAGGCATAAAGAGTAATCATTACTGCTTCAGTTATGCAGTTTCGAGTTTCGACCGAGGGCTGCTTGCCCAAAACGTCAACAAGCATTTTGAGAACACTTCCATAAAACCTTGCGGGTGCCTCATATTTTATGGATCCAGCAGTCTAATACTTGGAGAAAGTATACATGAGAACAAATAAGACACCACACCAAAGATGAAAACCAAAGACATGTGAGGGGGTAATTACCATCGTCTTTTGGAACATTGGAGACCACTGAGACTTGCGGGCTAGGCTACACGATGGGGGTAGCCTTCCATGACGTCAAGGGACTTTACCTACTGAACCTTTTGTGCATCAATTTAGACCGAAATGGCCTGGCAATCTACCATTTCCTTCTAGGTTGATGTAATGAGACCAACGATTAGCAACACTTATCCTATTAACTTGACAGACTTTCATGAGAACTACAGCAAAGGCAATCTCAAACGAATCTAGCAATTTTGACCAAAAAACCCAAGATCATGAATTCCTGCTGGCAAAAAGAAGCCTCCCTCGTATACGGACGTCACAATTGAAAAGGATCAGTGACAAGCAAGACCAAACTGTAAAGATACACATATAACCAATATCCCTCCGGCTTGAACATTGGACATGTAAGATTTTGGGTTTTGGCCATAAAAGACCCGGCCAAGGAACTTAATTTCTTACCCATTCTGAGTGAGACAATGTCCTATATGGTACCAATACCAAGGCTTAAGGAGGGCCGGGAGGCAGATTGCAATACCCGGGCCTAGTGCAGATGCTGGAGTTGGGAACTGGTCTTAAAAATCCCACCAAGGAACTCAAGATTCAGGTACCAATTTGGATAGCCCCTCTAGTGACGCAAGGTGGCTGTTGTTCTAAGTCGTTTCATGACCACTCATACATGTAGCTTCCTAACAAAACATAGGCCCGAGACAAGATTGTCAATGTGCAGTCTTAACATCGAGCTGTTTTTCAACTAAAGTTGGTTTCATATCCTTCTCCGAACATATCCTGCTGCCATAATAAATTGCTATGATACATCACAAGTTGCGACCTAGCACTGGGTGTAGCGCCAACTCCTATTTCTCTCCCGTTATAATTGGGAGGTCTTCCCCCTCTCTCAACTATCTTGAGCAATCTTCTGCATATTATTTAGAACAGGTAATTGTTAAGTTGATAGAATTCAAGGACTTGGGTCATGAAGGCCACAACCATTCCTGCGGAAGTATAGTATCAGTGCTAGTCCCTATCAAAAGCCATGTTCAAAAAAATACTTTAGACTATTTTATCCCTCCCTCCCTCACTCACTCACTCATCTTAATTTTAATTTTACATGTGGTTTGCGTCACTCTTTCATCTGGTCTAAATTACAAAAACGGCCAAAAGGAGATGATTAAATGTATAAGGGTCATGCTTACCCGATAAGTAGACTAAGGCACACTAGATGTGCAATATTTTGTCTCGCTTATAATGACGACTAGTGGGCATGGTATTAGAAATTTTCAGAAATATGACCAAATAGTGGCTTAAGCATACCTAAGTCCACGGTGCGAAATGTGACACCGCACTGAGAAAAGGGTGATCATAATGACCGTGTGGTTGTTTAATTAGTCAAGATAAACCATACCTATAGTGTTGCCATCATGATAAATTCTCAATTGGAAAGTCAAAAGGAAGAACATTAGAGATATTTAGAGCCTGAACAAAATCCGTGTAACACTATTATGATCCTTCTAACCCTTATTGTCAAGTCTAGTGGAGAATGTAATGGAAGGAATATAGCAGCAAACACGGAATCTACTTAGACATGCAAAATAGTACAAAAATGAATAACAACGAAAAGATCACAACAAGCTTATAATTAAAATGTGGAATAACTTCAAATGGATATGATTAATGGAGAACTGTACCTGTATAAGGGGCCTCTGTAGGCTGAAGAATCCAAACAGGTTGATGGTTGGAGGTAATAGGCGTTTTTAATATCAAAACCAGACCAACTGTCAACTTCACTAGGAACTTTACAATCAAACTGCAAGATGGAGCTCAAGCCAGGCTTTTTTATGCAAACTTTCATCAAGACTTCCATTGGTAACTTACTATCCTTTTGAATGACTTCATCACCCAGCAAAGCTGAAACTGCAACCTCCTCACCTGACTCACATTTCCTCTGTAAGACCATGTCTCGGGACTTTGGAGAATCATATTCCACTGTAAAATCTCCCAAGGAACCACTTTGAGTATTCTGCATGAAGTAATGAACCACTCAGTTCATTTTCGTCGGCAATTAGATTCTGCCTTAAAAAAAGTAGAAGAGCAAGTAGGCATGCCCTCACCAGATAACAAGACTTATTGGTATATCCTAGGTCACGCAACAAGAACATAAAATGGCATAACAGAGAGGTGCAGACATAACGACGTAGCTAAATTTACGCACATTAGCAAATTAATCGTGAAAAGAAGTTGGTCGGGAAAGGCTGCGTACGTCAACCCTCCCCCCCAGAAACCGTAATTGGGGAGCCTCGTGCGCTGGGCTGCCCTTTTGAGTACCCTAAACTGTTTTTTGGTCATTGTCACTTAACCACTAAACTAGGATGGGTGCATCCTGACTATTGATAACTTGTGCAAATCATGACTACAGATACTTTGTCTGCAAAAAGGATGGCAAATAGGTGAATCATTTTTACTATGACGTTATCATGGGATAAACATCTTACTCCACTCCTTAAGAGTGAAGGAGTGGTGACCCTTCACTTTCACGCCATACAGAGGGACCGTGGCTCCGTACGGGGGTGCTAATGAATAAGAAATAGAACATGCTTAACTTTAATTTGGCTGTGCTAGGCATCTCACGGACTCCCTTGTGCCTGATGTGGCCGATTTGAACAAAAAGTAAACAGCGGATTTTAACAGCAAGGTACTTCCTGTTTAGTGTTTGCCCTTTTATTCCCGAGCCTGATGAAATGAATGCGAAAGTAAGAACTTGTGTATCTCTTAGACACGTTGTTCATTGTCGTAAATGAGACACCAACTGACTTATGCAACAGCTGATAGGTCTAAGGGAAAAGGCTACCCCACCATCTTTCCTTGCATGTAACCGGCTTGGGCCTTTAAGCAAACAAATAATTGGGTATTATAGGAGGTTTATTAAATGACATAAGATGGTGATTCTAACACAGACAGTTGCACAAAAATGTCGTGATAATCTTCAGTTGCTAGATGGGAACTAACAAAAAGCCGAGATTGTGAACACTATACAGAACACAAATTAGATGCTCAGGATTAAAATCAGTGGGTAATTACCACCTGATGAAGTTGAGAAAACGAGGAATGTGGGAATAAAATAGGGAGATGCAGTTGCTGTAACTCCATCTGAACGTTTCAGGCTTTTTTTATAAGGCCAAAGCTCTATGCAAAGCCAATTCGGACCAGATCAACTGAGGACTTATAAAGGAGATTTAAATGGATAACACTCAATAGGCCAATGAGTAACTTTCATGAAAAGAACCTTATCTAGCTTTATATTCACCAGAAGTCCTACATCTGACTTCCTGATCTCGTAACGACACTTGCGATGGCTCTTCTAGGCAAGTAAGCAAAACCGGTCTTACAGCAGTCAAATATAAAAGAAATAAAGGCAAGAAAAACGGAGTTACTAGAACAAGAAACACTCTTATCAGAGTCTGTAAGTGTATAGAACGACCTTTAATAATTGAAGGGCGGGCTGTTATTTTACAAGGCTTTTATTTGGAAGAGAACTCAGCGGGTACGTTCTCAGCTGGAATTCTACAATATTTTGAGTGGGAAATGAGGATCGGTAATGAGCGCTTCTCAATGAGTGCTCCTAATGGAGCTATTATTTGCCCCTTGGAGTTTCCTGCCTTCATATCGTCATATAAATTTGCAGGAAATCCATTATTGACCACCTAATTGTCGGAAGGGGATGATGCCCAACCGCTGTCAAATGTGGAAATCTATCATTGAAGTGATTTAAAATTTGCTTTATTCAGTGTCAATATGCATAAGAAAACAAATAAAGCTACTTGTTGGTTCAACTCGCCCTCGCGAAGAGGACTATCTTTTTGATGGTTCTTTACTCGAACACTCTGGTTCTTAACACGAATTTATATCTTCTAAGGTCCAGATACTAGGCCCTTTGAGTGTATAAACTTAGTTTAGGCATTATAGACCGTTTGCTACATTGATCAGCAAATGAACAAATGCTAATATATATACACTACATTAGTAAGTCCAAAAGAAAATCGTTTAAAAAGAAAATCGTTTATTTACATGAAGCATAAATTTTACACCATCTCCTGTGCTAATACCAGCATTGTCCTTTATCTATCCAAAAAAAAAAAAATCGGCATTGTCCTTTGTAGCTGTGCCATGGCATCCCGTCTTCAAAGTAACTTTTATACGGAGATTGTCTGTTTGAAAGTTAGTATTCAATGTTGTAATTGGCCAAGAATGCATCGCAATACCTTCAGATTCAACGACACTGTCGCATTTCATTGGTATTAGATTCCTTTGAGTTAGGTGCTTTAGGAAGTTATACCTTGCAAAAACGACTTCCGAAAAACAAATAAGGGATATGTATGTATTGAGGTTGCAGAGCTTTTTATCTGTGTTCTCTCCCATATCACTGTTCAATTTTGCAGCTCATACAGCCTCATATCGTTTCGTGCTTGCCAAAAGGATAATATCATGAAAAGTTTATAGCACCTTATTATGATTATAAAAATTATTAGTTGCCCACTGCACACAAGCTAGCACATATACACAAATACATAAGAATCAACATACAAACCACTTGCCATCCTCCTCTAAATAGGAGAAGAAACCAGGATTTATACCAAGGAACCTAAAACTTATACGCTTGACCCATAAGCATGAAAAAAAGTCTGATACTTTTTGATTGAAGGGAGCAAACATTAAAGGACGGAAATGAAGTAACACTTGCATAAGAATTTCATAAGCTATACCATTCTACAGAAAATTTAATTATGAATAAAATCCGTGCCCTTGAAAAGTTCTACAACTAACTCCACTCCATTGGATTTTTCTCTTTGACTTTTTGCGAATTCTAGCTAGATTTAATAGCTTCTGAATATCGAGTTGAACTCAACTAGAAATCATCGATTACTCAAGCATACTTTGGCAAGTCAAGCCAAAGTAAAAACAACAACTGATAGTCAAGAGTTGCATGTACTAAATCTAACCTAGGAATTCGAAAAAATCCAAACGAGAAAACCCAATGGAACAAAGGGTAGTGCAGCCCTGAATGAACTCAGGGTGAGGCTAAATCCACGCATTCTCTGCTAAGCCCACACCCATATTGTCGCTGTTAGGCTAAAAAGTGTCACTAATGAGTAATGACTCTTTTAGGGCCAAAAAGGAGATGATATCTGAAGGGTACCTGGTAGGGGTTGGAAGAGAGCTCGTGGGTGATTTCGGACTGTAAGGCCTTGAGCAAATTCGAGTCTTCAGCAGCTTTAAGACCCTGGCGGAGTACTTTGGTTGCCCTTGTCATTGTTTCTCGTATTTGTAGTATAAATAACTTAGCAAGATATGGTGTGTGTATAAGTAAAGTTCAGATGAAGAACGGGGACGCTGAACGCTCTCTACTGGTATTTATTTGCCCGGAAGCTAACAAATTTCGCCATTGCTTTGATTGAATAAATCCATGAACTCTCAACAGCAAAGCAAATGGTCTGTACCAGAAGGCCCCGTTTTTACACTTCTGCCTGCAACTATATATATATATAATGGTGATAATTAATAAACGTATTTAATCGTCATTAATACTTTTGGAAAATAATAGTTCTAAATGGTATTTTTTAGCATCAATAAATATTAATTTTAATATTTAATTAGGAATTATTGTTACGTAGAGGGTTAAGATCTTACTGCCGTAATGAATAACACCGAAAATTTTGGCTTTTAATTAAAGAAAGAAAAAAAAACTTCATATGAGTTTTAAAGTTAGGAATATACTTTCGTTGTTGGTAATTTAAAAGAAGGTATTAGAAAGGCATCGTTACTTGTTATTAAAAAATATTTATTTAGCCGCAAGTTAGAGTAAAAGTTATAAAACATATAGTACAATTTTATGTTAAAAAAGTATCAATAATTTATAATGGACACTAATGTTGGTTTGCGTTTTTTGGGATGGCTTTATTGGAAGCAAGTCCCTGGTTGTGTTAATTGTTTTCACTATCTGAAAAAATTAAATAAATTGAGGAATTGAAAAATCAACATTTCTTCAAAGAATGTCGATCAACCAAGCAGAAGAAGAATCACACTGGAATTATTTCTCTTCTTTTGCTAGGGGAATTTTTTTTTTATACGTACCGTGGTGTTTGCACTAAGAAAAAATATGAGGCACAGTATATAGTTGGACTGGTTCGTTCTAAGACTTCATCAACCTGCCATGTCATGATTAAACTGAGAAAACCATCCTAGAAGAATGTCTTCATTCAAGGCAGGTTCTCCCCGAGACATTATAAAAGCTATACGAAATTGTCAAATTAAAGAAACGATGTCTGAATTACACGTGACTAGTTTAAACAAATAAGGAATACATGGCTCACTTATACACAGCGCATGAGAGTTTAATTATGCAAACGTGTCATGACGAGAATCGTAAAAATGTGACAAGGGGTGGGAGAAAACTTAAACAAGATAGTACATGTAATAGCTTTGTTATTGGATTGAGACGATGTTATTAATTAGAAGCGTACTATAAAAGTCATTAATATTGTACAGAAAATCATCTTCAACACCACATACAAACCATCTCCTATTTTTCTTTTGATACCTATTTACCCTTGGTAGAGACACTTATCATAGTTGCATCAAATTACTATTTAATCACATTAAATAGTTCTTCAAAGTGCATTGTTCTTGAAGTGAAGGCTTATACTCTCAAAGTGTTTGCCAGTTTACAAAAGTTACACGATGAAGGTAAATTGCCTATGTTTATTTTTTATGTATTTAGTTTTGTTAGGATTAGGAGAAATTAGTTTAGGGATAGTTTGATTAAACAAACACAAAAGTTCTTCAAGCATTAGGCAACAAGAACTATGAGGATATGCCCAAACCCTCTCGATAAAGAAGTTAGAAGACACTCTCCCCAAAACTAGAGACCTTATACTTTGTTCGGTAAGAATCTAGCACGTCTGCGTAACAAAAATATTACAAAGTCACACAGTCAATTTTATTTGATGCATAACATCTAAGTGTCATTCAAATTGTGCTTCAACTTGACTTGCTAATCTCATGCATCGCTTTTGTCCGTTATAATTATAATACATTTGTAAGAACTATTTTAAGATACTTTAGAAGTAAGAGAAGCACGGCTCAGTGCCATTTGCGCCTATATCTTTATCTATAGGAAACAAATCTTTCCTTGTTGGGCAATTATCCCAAGTGTCATTTTTTTTTGGGTACAAATCCCAAGTGTCATTCAAATAACAAGTTATACACAACAGAAATCCTATATGGAATAACAATTTGATTGGACGCTCGTTATAATTGTCTTTTAACATATATACTTTTAACGACATTCTTAACTTTTATTTACATTTATAATTACGTAAAGAAGCATTAGGAATGGTGTTTGACTCCATTGTTGTGACACTAAACTAGTTTGTTGCCAAGCTTTTTTCTACAAGTTCTATCCCAATTCTCATATCAAACTCGCATCAACTGGGGATACGGAGTTCTTCGTCGAATCTGGGTAAAATGTTAGCGTAGGTAGGGTGAGGTGCTTAGGACATTGGCATTAGCATTTTTTTGTAATTGGCCGTCTTCCTTTTTCGAGAGGCAAGGCATCAACGACATGTGAAAGTGACAATGAATTGATGTGAATTTTGCAGTACAGAGAACTCTTTGTTTGGGCTACTACTCAATATGTTGACGGGTTAACTCAAGGCGGCTCATGGTTTTTTTAATTTGTAATTGTAATAGTTAAAGCTAGTTTTAGTCATGTTTTGTCATGATTTTTGTTTTGTTTTTTTTCTCGTTTGAAGTTACAAATGTAAAGCTAAAAATGGCTGACAAATAAAAATCATGTAACCTTTATTTTATCAATATCGTTCTCCTATTATCCAAAAAAAAAAACTCATATCAATTAAAGACAAAACAAAGATCAATTTTTTTGGATTTTCAACGGCCCTGATAAAAGACGCATTATCATACGGTGCAACGCTCCACATACAATTCCCATACCATTTTTACAGTTCAAATTTAGGGCTTTTTGAGCTCCAAAACCCTCCCTTCTCCTCCCCCTTAAACAAATCCACACTCCCCTCACTTCACACTGATACCTTTCTGCTAAGCAAAATTTCGCAGAGAAAAGCTGAAAGAAAATGGCGAGCGACACGGACATGAGCAGCTGGACGGATCTCCTCCATTCATCCTCCAAGCTCGTCGAACAAGCCGCCCCTTCCGCTCAATTTCCTCCTCTCCAGGTCACTCTCCTCTTGATTTACGTAGCTGCACCAATTTCAACTCTAGGGTTTCAGCCCTGCAGTCACCTACTCGATCGCAATCTAATGTAACGACATTTTTCTTGTTGCGATGAGAGCATACTGTTTGTCATGGCATTTGCACTTATATCTGCACAACTGCGATAATTGGCTGCTTATGCGAGGATTTACACTCGAGCGGATTGGCCATAGGGTTTACTGTCGAATTTCCCTTGCACTCCACTTTATTACAGGTCGACCATGTCGCCCTAAGGTTTTATCAATGCGGAGTAAACTTTGCCCTGCTACCACCAAAGCTCGCGGATGATCACCAATCGCGTAACAGAGTTGCTCTGTATATATATGACATTCTCGTTTTTTTAAGAGCTAATTGATTATCACGGCATTTGCGCCGCGTTAGCAACACTAGCATCTAAGTTCTCTGCACAATCGTGGTAATCAATGAGCTCGTGAGATAATAGACTAGAATGGCGTGGGAGTGTTTTAATCCGCCTCATTGGAATTTTTGCTAGTTTCATGGATACGATTTCAACGTCTAAACATCAGATAATGCTCAATTAGATATTTTTTTTTTTTGGGTGAAAGATCAATTGTATTGCTATAAGAATGCGTTTACAGAGATAGGTGCGACCACTACTTTACATCACCATGTCCTTATACTAACATCATAAGGAGTAAATCAAGACAGTAGGATTCCTTGACGAATGCCCAGCCCAGTGCATAGCCTTTTATTAGTACTATGTCCAGGGACTTTCTTCCAGCTATGGACACACCACTGCATCCATTATTTGATCTGCAGGATCACATCTTCAGTGGATCTTTGTTGTTATTCAAAAATCCTCAAGTTTCTCTCAAACCATATCATGTATACAGTCACAGCAGTCCCTAATTTGCACAGCTTTGCATGAAAACTCTTGCCTCTGAATTTCTTGGAGGCATAGCTCAAAAACGGGGACCATGATGGCCATTGCATTTGTAATAGCAGCTTTTTCAGGATTGTCTTCCACACATTATTGGTATAAGAGCATTCCCAAAATAGATGTTTTTCAGTTCCCTTCTGATCACAGAAAACACATTTATCATCTGCTATAGCATTCCACTTCATCTGTTTATCTTTTGTCCTCAATCCACCTTTGCACATCATCCACAAAATAACTGCACATTTAGGTATATTTCCATTGAACCAAATCAGCTTCCACCAAGGCATTATAGTTTTCTTTGTTCTTACTTGATGTCATGCAGAGTTCACAGAGAACTTTGTGTTTTGTGTTAGTTTCCATATCACTTGGTCCTCTTTGTCCACCCGAGGATGCAAACTTTGCATTGAGGTTTCCATAGGGCATCCAATTGTCATACCACAACCAGGTCCTTTGGCCATTCCCTATAACATGCCATACATGCTGCTGTACCATACCTCTGTATTTCAGGTCCAAGACAGTATTACAGGAGGTTTAAAGGTCAATTAGAATTTGTTAGTCGAGTTAGAATTTTTTGATGAGTCAAACTAATGCAAGAACGAAGGCAGTGCCAAATGCTGCTGCTTGTGAGATATACCTGTATCTTATTTAGTAGCACCACGCTTGCGTATTATCACCAAGCATACAGCAGAGTAGATGTGAATGTATACGACATTTTCGTTAAGTTAAGAGCTTATTGATGGTCATGGAATGAGTTGCGAGAAACTCATACGCTAGTGCGAGTGTTTGAATTTGCCCTATTTGAATTTTCACTAGTTTTAGGAACATAATTCGAGCGTCATATCAAACAAGAATTGCTTGACAAGTCAAACTAATGAGTAAAGTCGTTGCTTGTGTGTTCAAATTCTATTCTAGGAATTTGTGGAAGGGTGGGAGCGGGGAGTTTGTTATATACATTCCCATCTTTGCTCAATAAGCTTTGATTCGTTGTGAGGCTATTGAAAAGGACATAATGCTTATGTTGAGGACTGAGCTGAGAGTTCAAATGCTACATTGGCGAAGGATGGACTCCTTGTTTGGCTATCTTGGGATAGGGTTTTTATGTTCTTGGACGGTGAAACAGTAGAGAAATTTACTAGTCTAATTTGGTTCTACTCTTGATTTCTTAATTAATTAAGTATGTCCTTTTGTTTTATTCTGCCCTACTTTAGAATTCTAAGTTTTTAATATGTTTTTTTGGTTTTCCTCAGAGAAACTTGGATCAATTAGAAGCATTGTCAAAGAAGCTAAAGTCAAAAACACTAAGAACTGAAGCCCCTTCTCAAGCTATTGCGGCCACTAGGTACATTTCGTATGTACTGTCGTATACATGCACGTACAACATTTGTTATAAATTGTATAGGATACTGCTCCGGTTTGATGCCGTGGATATACAGAACAGTCTTGTATAACACTGGATATTTTAACAAATTGGTTAGTAGCAAATGCCATGAGATGTTGGTAATTATTTTTCATCCTCGTCCAATCATATGTTGGCAGCCTGATTTGATTGAAGATCTAGATAATTGTTAAGAATCTTGGTAGTATCACATTCTTGCTTGCATTTGCAGGCTACTCGCCCGTGAAGGAATAAACGCGGAGCAACTTGCTCGAGATCTCAAGTCTTTCGAATTAAAGGTACATTTTCTTGTCCATCCAATTCGATGCACAGTTAAGCTGCACAAGGTTTTCTTAATCTGAATGCAGATAGGAATATGTACTTTGGCATTTTGCTTAGAATATAGAATATTGAGCATACATTTTACAGTGTCCCATGCAGGCCTGCTTGTATAAGACTTATCTATTCGGCTGTTCGCTTTAGCATTCATACCATGTTGAATTTAATTGTTTTTGGCTTCATTCTCTCTCACAAGTGTGATCATCTAGAAGTACTTATCACCGCTGGCGTTTGCTGTAGTAGTGTAGTTACTAGTAAAACTCAATTTTGGTGGCTTTCAAGTGTTCGCTGCTGTAATTACTGATATAAAAGTTTGCTTAGACTATATTGTTAACATAGTTTCTCCTCTCTATGTTTTTACAAAGGATTCTCTTCACTCTACGTTTCAAAATTTCACTGGCAATCTGAAATAAAAAGGATTAAGGGAAATTACATTTTAAATTTGAACTGTTTGTAATCTGTGATAAATTGAACCATTGAGTAGGCAAAGAAGTTAGAAGAACATCAATTTTGTTGCTTTCCAACCACTTTACATGCCAAGGATAGGATGCCAAAATTACAGTTCTAGAGCAATTAGTCGCTCGATGATCGACATACATACGTATTGTAGTCTAATTAGCTTGTTGATGCTCTATGTGAAATAGGAGACTCAAATGTTTAGCTCAATGCTTTACCTTGTAAAATCTCTCCCTCTCCCTCCCTCCCCCGCGTCCCCCTGCACATGCGTGTGTGATAATTAAGATTCTGGCAGCATATAAGGGTAATAAGCTCCTGCTAAATCACCATTTATTTGGTTCCACAAAGGCTTTTGGTTGAGTCTTACCCAGTGTTGTTAAAGGCGCAGGCGCACCTAAGGCGCAAAAGGTCCTTGGAGCCTAGGCGCAAGGCGCAGGCGCGCGCCTTTTCGAAGCGAGGCGCAATATTAAAATAAATAAATAATAATAATAATAATACACAAAAACAATAAATTATGTAAAAAAAAAAAAGAACATGACAATTAACAAACTTTCAAATATTAGAAAAAGTTTCAAATTCCATCGCATCATAATCTAACAAGTTTCCAACATAAGATAAGTCTGCATCAAGGGGTGCAAGAGAGAAATAAATGAAATGTAGCCGGTCACTCTGGAGAGGTGATAATTAATTAGGATTTATTATATAAATATTTAATCTATAATCTTGGTTATTTAAATATGACAAAGAAGGTGATTCATGGAGAAAGTGTGGTATTTTAAAATGACTGAGAGAAATTGAAAGAGAGTCAGAGATTAGCGGAAATTGAGAAATATATATATATATATATATATATGGAATAACATAAAAGGAGTAAAAAAAAGAGAAGAGGAAGAGAAGTCAGGAAGAGGGAAAGAGATAGGACAGCCGGCCCTAATTGGGCAGCGCCGCTCCCGTCTCCGATTGCTCCACGGCCGGCCACTCTCCATCGCCGGCGATTAACTCCGGCCACGGGTACGCCGAACACCACCGCGACCCTCCAAAAAATTCAACCGCCACCACCAAGCCGTCGTGGATCGCCATCACCGGCGCCAACTCCGGTTGGCAGCCCCATCGCCGACCAACTCACAGCAGCCCCATCCCCGGCGAGCAACTCCAGCTGCCCCTTCACCGAGCCTCCGCGACCGCCGCGCCACTTCCACCCCCGCACGAGATTTATCACCGGTGCCATCTCCGGTCAGCCCCTTATTTCCGGCTACACCTACGGTTGCCGGCGCCCAAATCCCCGTAGTGTGGCCTTCATCGCCGCTGCTTATTCTGTCAACTCCATTGCCGGCGCTTTCGTGCTTCCACTGAAGGCACCATCAACCGCCACGTCAAGCAAATGCTGCTGCCGACCACCCATTTGGTCCCTAATGGTCTGTTCAGCCAACGCGCCTGGATTTGCGCCTCCACCACCCATGCGCTCCTGGCGCCTAAGCTCACTAGGCGCGCGCCTTTTTGAACGCGCTGCGCCTAGGCCTAGGCGAGGCGCTGAGTGCGAGCCTAGGCGCGCGCCTAGGCGCGCTTTTTATAACACTGGTCTTACCTTGTATTTGGTCCCTCGTATGTTAGTGTAGTTACAACTCTTCCGTTTTTGTGCACTCATTTCATCTTGCTTGCTTCTCCACCCGTGAGAAAGGGCCATGCAGCCTATTGTTGGATTCTTCCTTTACGTAAGCTTTATAATCAGTCGGCTATTTACATTAACACCGATTTGGTAATCTATTAAACTGAAGAGAGTTCAAGATATTAAGTTCATGCTGGCAAACTAGTTCACCAGAATAGAACTTGTGGAGAGTATTCTTGGGATGTTTGCTAGCAGTGATGGAAGGGGAAGTCCTTGACATCATTCAAATCTTTGAGCCAATGGAATTGTAAGCGACCTGAATTTTTGTGGTGACTGGTGAGTACAGTAGGAGATAAGTTGGGCACAATTTTGGTACAATAGAGGACCAACCTCCCGCCGAGGCAGAATCTATCTCAAATGTGGAGCATTATTCCAGACCTATACATTCTACTTGCAAAGATGGAAAAAGATGCTTCACATGTGGGCATATCATCTTCCTTTGAATTGTATTATTGCATTAATTTGCTATTTGCCAAGTACATTCATTTACTTTTGTGATAAGTAAATGATTTCGCTGCATGAATAAGTAATGGATGCTTCGTCATCAATTAAAAATGATATATATATCTATATATATATATATATATATATATATTTTGCATGCTGGCACAGAAGTTCTCTCTCTCTCTCTGTCTCTCTATTTCACGAAGTGAAGTTCTGAATTTACTGAAAAATTGTATTGTTAGTGGAGCATCTAGCAGAGGGTCGTAAATTCTTTGAATGTTTCTACATATTTTGGTAAGAGAATTGTATAGCGATGGTTCAACCTTTTGCTAGTGTTTTATGACTTCAGTCCAGTGTTACTTTTTGCAATGATATACTGTTGTTCCTATAACCATGTTCTCTTATGCTTCTTTGTTTTTCAACTGCTGTTATTCTTGATTGTTGATAATTTTTTTTATTAAGTTTGGGGTACTCACCGTCTGCACTTTCTTTTTTAAGACAACATTTGAGGATGTTTTCCCTACTGAGGCGGCGAGCGTTGAAGAGTATTTGCAACAGGTACTAAAATGATTTTGGGTTTTGGCACAACTTACTCCAGAATTCAAGATGTATTTGTTCGGTCATTTCATTCTATATGATAGTCTAGATCACATTAAGGGACACTGACTGTTGCTGTCATTGTTATTGCTTTAACACTTTGAAACCTGGATAGCTGGTGATAAATCATTTGAAATGTTATAGCTTAAAAACTAGAGGAACTTATCTTAGCACCACACATAATTTCTATAGTTGTACATATGTGGATGTAAGGAGGTTCCTTCTGAAACCATATTCTATAAGTAGTTCACCTCCGAGAGGCTCTTTTCTGGTCCAATTTTTACTGTAAATTTGTTAAAGATGGTACGTTTTTCTGAATATTATGGTTATGGATTAGTTGCATAGGATTGTTGGTTTACTTTAAGGTAGAAGCAAAGGTCGAAAATTGCTATCCTGTATTAAAGGACGTGTATTGGCTTATATTAACGTGGTCGTTAATGGAACTTCCAGAGCTCCTCTTGCCTATCCACTTCATGAAGGATGAAAGAGCTAAAGGAAACCGAGCCCCAAGAGGTGTTCTTACACAGTTCATACACCGACATTCGATTGAGATACTTTATGAAAGCTGTTTCTCTATCTTACCCTTTATTCTTCTTAATTACTCGTGCCGGGCCTGGTTTAATGTGGCAACTGGCAAGACATAGAACAGGTGAATAGGGAAGGAGAAAGGAAGAAAGAGAGAGAGAAGTAGATTGCAATGGGAGTGTGCCTTCAAATGTAAGAAAAGTGAGTTGACAAGGATATCCATATATAACCACATAATATCCGCAAGAAATATTTCAAAATTGCACAAGTACTGTCGCGTGTGGGCTCATGTGCAAGTGCATCGCATGTGCGTGGTGCACACAATATGTTACATGGACACTCTAGTAATTGAAGTTCATCATAAGATTGTTAAGAAGACTTTCTTTTGTTCCATTATGCTTTAAACCTAGTGAAGTTCCCAGTTTGAACACTATGTTACCAGGATTTTTGCGTCCCTGTGGCTTTGATTTGGAGATTGACTTAATACACACCCGTGCCCGACACTCTTATTGGTCCTCTCTAATTTAGGAGTCACAGTATCTCTCTTCCTTTAAGTTATGCATGCACAATTCTGATAAGGTTTCTATCTACTTATTTTTTGTGACTACTGCCTCTTCACCAATATGACTAATTTAATTGTACTCCTTGTGTCTTCTTCCTATAAATATTAGCAATTTCTAATATTCACATAAAATCGGTTTTCCTGCAATCACGAACAATTCTGAAGTGCTTGAGTTCGTGCATTGCAATGGTTCTGAACCAATGCATTTTTCTCTATCTTTTGAATGGATTCAATCGTACTTTTGCTTAGCTTGAAAAGTGGTTGGTAGCTTGACTGTCATATACAATGTGTGCATTTCAGGTCCATGAGATGGCAATGATTTCGGCTGTTCAAGAAGCCCAAAAGGATAACGTTCGAAGTTTTAATGATTATATGATGTCAGTTTTGGAGGTTAGTGTGCTACAATGGGATATGGTACTTTTTTCATATTATCCTGAATAAGTTTGCTGTAGTCGGCTCTCCTTACTTGGAGCAGTTGGCTATGTTCATCTATTTGATTCTCATCTTCAATTATCTCTAGTGAGCTGTGCTCAAATGTCAGATGATTTTGTCTTTGTAAGTTAACTGCTGTTTGTCTTCCTAGAGTAAACTATTATTAAAAAGTTCTTTAGCTATTTCATATTAGTTCCTTTTGTTTATCAGGTCCGGTCTTAGTCTTTTCTAGTTGCCAATGTTTTGAATTCCGTCCGTATATATTCAGTACCCTATACCTATGGCTGGGGGAGGGGATCCAAGCTTAATGATTTAAAAAAGTGATGAAATAAGTACAATTTTTGCATATAGTAGAGGTTTGCTGCTCTTCACACCCTTCCCTTAAAATACTGGCTATGTGCTTTCAGCCTTTCAGTGTTTCCCACTTTTTGAACTGTAAATGAAGAGTGAGGACACTCCCTTCTTTAGGTGTTAGCATTGGAGGACGGGCAGGACTGGGAAGTGCTAATACTAGAGCTACTTTTCGCTGCAGTAATAAAATGGCATTATTTTAGTCTATTTCTCTAGTACAACAGGTGCAAGTGTCAATATTAGAGCTACTTTTGCTGCAGTAACAAAATGACATTATGTTTGTCTCTTTACAAAGCACACCAGGTGCAAGTGTCAATACTAGAGCTATTTTTTGCTGCAGTAACAAAATATCGCGTTATGTTAGTCTATTTACAAAGTACAACAGGTGCAAGTGTCAATACTAGAGCTACTTTTTACTGCAGTTACGAAATGGCATTATGCTAGTTTATTTACGAATTACAACAGGTGCCAACAAACTTAGAACTTTATTCATATAGATGTTCAATGCGTTTCCCAAATCCTGATTCCTGTATGGGATTATATTTCAGGACGATTGGCAGAAGGAAAAACGGGACTTCCTTCAGAGCCTAAGCCGGATTTCAACATTACCTAGGACTAATGTTGGCAATTCAAGCACCGGGGTTAGTCATCAGCCAGGTCAAATGGTCTCTGTGGCATCTAGTCCCCAGGTCTCTTCTGGTCCATCTAGAATGGAGCTTGCACCTCTAGCTGATAAGCCCCTTGTTGAAAAAAAAGCTGCAGTCTATGGAGAAGTAGTGAAGAATCTCAACAATGCGAGACAGCGTGGCTTATCCTTTAGAGTAAGAATTTTTGTTTTGTGCAGTAGATATTCTTTTCTTCCCTTATTATGCGGAAGTGCATCCTTTCCTGTTTTTCCTTCTTTCAATAATTCTGAGATGATAAAAATCTAAGATGCCTGATTACAGTAGTATCCTTAATATATCTAATATCTGATGCATCAAGGATATGTGCCATTTTGGTAATTGCTAGGAGTCTTTTCTTGTTTTGATAAGCAAACATAAGATTCATGCTAATATTCGAGTACCTTGTTTTGGTCTTGAAATTTGTTCCAGTCTCATCCTGTTAATCGTATAAATGTACTTTTGCAAATCTTGCATTAACACAAAATTTTGAGTTATTTTGGCTTCTGCTTGATGCCTGACCCATTTTTGTTTGCTTTTCTTCTAGCCTGCTACGGCTTTCAAGAGTGCTTATGAAAGCTTGCGCCTGGATGCATCTGGTGGGAAATCAGTAAGCATGCAGAAGATATGGCATTTAATTCAGGTACACTCCATTAATGTGCTTAGCATTTATTTTTACTAGATGTAATGCAAAAGCTGCAGTCTGTTGTATTGCATTTTTATTGGTTTGCTTTGTAAAGCTTGTAATGCGATGATCCATGGATTGAATGTCATTTTGCAGTTGTTGATGGGTGAGGGCTTAACTGTGCAACCAAACGTTTCAAAGAAAATGTCCCTAGTTATTGGTGCAAGGCGCCACCTTGAATGGGGGCATGAGAAATATGTAATGGAAACGATACAAAGTCATCCTGCTCAGGTAGTGTGTAATGGTTATTGTTATCTAACATGCTACTCCCTCTGTCCCCAAATTATGGTCCTGTTTGACTCAGCATACAGTTTTTTGGAGAGCGATATGAGTTGCAATAAGTGCCAGTCTTAAATACTAATATTTCCATTGGCTACTCCTATCAATGATTTGTGTTTGCATTAGTTTTTCTTCAGTTTATGAGTTATTAATGCTTAAAACAAAGGGATATACTTGGAAGACAATGTTTTGTGGGCATTGAAAAAATGAAAGAACTATGGGTATTCAAAGACAGAGAGAGTAGCATATAAGATTCTATACTGCTCACTGAAGGAAAAAGAACTGTCAGGATTAGTGCTTTTGTTTAATAAATCCTACTCTTTTACTCTCTTGCTAATTTATGTTCCTCAATTGACAATGAAATGATGATCTTGTGGATAGATGGTTGTTTCTGTTCTATTTACCCTTTTGAATAAAAACGAGTGATTAAACCTAACATTCCGGTCAATTGCTGATTTCATTGTAGGCTGCTCTTGGTGGTTCGGTCGGAAATCTGCAAAGGATTCGTGCCTTCCTTCGGGTTTGTCAGCACTATGTTCAATTGTAAGAACCAAGAGCCGTAAGGGTATCTGCATTTATCTTTTGCTTACTTTTGTTTCTTTGCAGATTCGTTTAAGGGACTTTGGGGTACTTGATTTTGATTCCAGTGATGCTCGTAGGCAGCCTCCTGTAGATACCACATGGCAGCAGGTGTGCAATACCTGCGATACAATGTTTCTTGTTTGCATTATCTCATCACAAGCTTATCATTTTCTCATTACCTTCTTGACTATTTGTTCATTCTTTACGTAATAAAGTTTGGACGTACGGTTCAAATTACTTTGAGGTGTTTTATGTCCTTGCGCTTTGCTTTGTCTCTCAGTCACTTTGAGAATATGGTAGCTAGCCCATCCTGGTCACGCATTACTGACCGCTCTTGGGTCCCGCTCTCGCGACACGTTAACAGGCATTCAACGGTCAAAGTACAACACTATCAAGACGGTCAACCCAAGGCGCTCATTCAAGTCATGTGCCGCGCTTCTAGCACAACAATATTATAAATGTTGGAATCAATGACGTGTTGCATCTTTGGCACAAAAATGTTCCAACTATTGGAATCGACAATGCGCCTTTCCCCAAAGGGATCGGCCTTCGGGCTTCCCCGAGGAGTCAGGCCAAGGTCCCCCTCCTTGCCCCTTGGGGGTCTTCCCATTCCTTGCCCCTTGGGGACTCCCCATCCTTGGACTTCTCCCCTTGGGGGCTCCTCTCCTCACCCCTTGGGGGCTCCCTTCCTTGCCCCTTGTTCTCTCCTTCCCTTGGGCATTCCATGCCTCATGACATGTGTCGCCATGCCCGAGTGCCGCGACGCCTGACTACCGTCTTCGCGACGACGCCCGTCTCTGCAACACCCATTGTTGCCCCCGAGCTCGTGACGCCAAATCGTGCGCGAGCGGCATCTGCACGTCACTTGCCCTTGACACGACGCTCGTCTCCGTACACCCGTTGTCGTGCCCTAGTGCTGTGATGCCCAAGCGCCGTCTCTGTGTCACGTGGCCCCGACGTGAAACCCGTTTCTGTAACACTCGTTGCCATGCCCGAGCTTTGCGATGCCTGAAAAAGCCTGAGTGCCGTTTCCGTAACACCTGTCGCCGTACCGTCCTGTGTCACGTGCGCCCCACACGACGCCCATCTCCATAATACCTGTCACCGCTCCTAGGAGCCGCCTCTTTGTTATATGGGCCCCTGGCACTCCTTCACTCGGCGACAACCATGCGTTGTCGCCATGTCACGTGCCCCCGCACAACATTTAGTGACCGTGCCATCACGACATCTCCACTGAATGTGCCTCTGGCACTAGCACTCCTTCACTCGGCGGCACCTATGCGCTGTCGCCATGTCACGTGCCCCCACACAACATTTAGTGATCGTGCCACCATGACATCTCCATTGAATATGCCTCCAGCACTGCACATATCCCGCTGCGCCCATGCGCCGCGCCCCCCCGACACTTTGTTACACAACCATGCCCTCTGCTTTGGTCCATCACTTCATTATACCATGCGCACCTTGCGTTGGTCATCGAACATGCTTTGACCCACTCTTCGGAGGGTAGACGACTTCTCCGCAACACTACCTCAGAGAGCTGTTGGCATGAGGATTCCCTCCCGCCAGGTAGGTGACTCTTTTGAAACACTTCCTCGACTGGTCGGCTAGTCAACTCTTCTGGGTCCTATTTTGGCGTGCTTTGAGTGCTTCGGCACAAGGATTTGTCGCGGGGATAGGCGACTCTTCCGGAACACTACCTCGGCCCATTGGTAGGTGACTCCTCGGGGACACTACCTTGGCGCGCTTTGATTGCTTTGGCACAAGGACTCGTAATGGGGATAGGCAACTCCTCTGGGACACTATCTCCGTTAGCGAGCTCCAAGTGTTCTGGCATGGGGATTCCCCTCCTGCCCATAGGAAACTCCTCCGGCAGGTGTCTACATGACTAGTCTAGGTGCTCCGGTACTGGGGGCTCTTCATCGGCACCCCTAGGGACTATGACCCCCAAGCTACTCCGAGAAGGGAGCATGTTTCTGGAGTGCATCACGCCTTGGCTGTCTGACAGTCAGGCGTAGGGACCCTTCCCCACTATTGTCAAGTTCTCTGCGTCTCTTGATGCTCCCCGTGAGACTAGCAAGGGCTTTGGACAGGTGGCTAGATCAAGGGGTTCTCTGGAGACACCGACGCTGTGTGAACCGGTCTTTCTAGACAAACAGTGATGCTGTGCCGAGCAGGTTGGGTAAATATGCGATTTGACAGTCCTTGGAGCACCGGCATTTGTGGCCCTCTCGGTGAGGTGTCACTCCCAGTGGGTGCCATGTGTCGCTTAATGACACAAGCATATTTTTGCTTATAAGTAGGGGACTTGAGAATTCATTTTGAAGAGAACATAACTTATTTCACATTTCACTTTCTCATTTTAGAATTCTAGAGCTAGAGAATTCTAGAGAGAAACATATAGGACCCTGACGCAAGACCCCGTTGCTGGACCTCGACTGTAGACGTAATAATTGGACTGTAACTGTCGTCTTATATTCACAGCGCGCCTTCACCCTTGCAGCATTGCCTCTCGTCAAGCTCTGTCTCAGAAGTCTTGGTCCTTGCCCTTGTTTCGTCCTTACTCTATCCCACATCAACACACTTGACTTCTAACTCGGATTGCATTCTTTGTGGCACCTCCATGTATACTGCGAATTCACTTCCTTGGCATCAAATATTTATGCAGACTGAAGAGTACACCATTCACAAAATTTCCTCTCTTTATGTGCATGACATTTCAAAATCTAGTGTGCATCAAAGTTTAGTACTTTTACCGTCATGCAGATATGAATGTTGTATGAACCTTTTCCATTTTTTAGGATTGAGAGAGTGTTTATTAAAAGTCCCCAGAAGGGGGCAAAGTCATGTATGTAGATGAACGCATGGCAGCCCAAGAGTGAACCTTAGTGAACACAAGTCCTTTATAAAGCCAGACCCTACTAACATGGCACAAAGCCAAAACGTAAAACTTCACCTTAGCTCATAGTAAAATCTCATGCACAAAATGCATACAAGCTGACTGTCAAACCAGGATAATCATCTTTGAGCCTTAGAAAGTGAACGCTACAGGACAATGCATGAACGGGATTTTCAGTTAGCTCACATTTACTCCTACTAATGACATAGGATAGGATATGACGTGGCAATGCTTTACTTCCTTCGCAGCTTCTCGACACCTTTGCTCCTCTTATTGTTGTCGGCATGCTAATTGAGTGCTGAAGAATGGAAAAGAAGATTTCATATGCTCTCCTTCTTAGTGGAGAAGCAAATGTTCAGTGGACTTGATACTCCAGTTGCCAGTTGATAATGGTTATTCCCTCGTTAAATTATCAGTATTCAAACTAGCACCTGTAGCCCTTGTCCCTGCTAAGAAGGCTACTTTCAGTCACTTCTGCTGACTGACTGAATGCTTGAATAATTTTCCATACCCCTTCCCATGAAGTTCTCTCTCCTTCGCAACTTATCAAAATTTCTGGTTGTTACCTTTGATTTTTAGCTTTTAATTAGGGCTAGGCCATTCCTTTTTTTTTTGTTGCACTTGTGACTTTCTTTTGCTCCTAATGGTGACTTGAACAGAGATATGAAGAATTTGAATTTGTGCTGTTGTTGCAGACTTGTTTACCTTGTCATACTGTAAATAAGAGGAGTGAAACAGCAGTTCAATTCATATACTAATACTCATCTGTAGTCTCTTGTCAATATTAACTATATCTTCTGAAACAGATCTATTTTTGCTTGAGAACTGGGTATTATAATGAAGCGAGAGATGTTGCAATGTCGTCTCGGGTTTCCCACCAATTCGCTCCTCAGGTACTGACTCTTCACTATTTGCACATGGTAGCCTTCCCTTGGCGTCTGATCATTATCTTTCTATTTGCCAGCTCACAGAGTGGATCGACACTGGCGGCATTGTCTCACCCGAGACTGCAGCTGCTGCTGCAGAAGAATGTGAAAAAATGTTAAGGATGGGTGACAGAGTGGGTCGAGCTGCATATGACAAGAAAAAGTTACTTTTATATGCTATAATATCTGGTTCTCGCAGGCAGATTGACCGCCTTCTTAGAGAACTACCTACACTTTTCAATACCATAGAGGATTTCTTGTGGTTCAAATTGTCTGCTGTACGAGACTCTCCGGCTGGATCCTCTTCTGCTGTTCTGAATGAGGGATTATTACCCTATAGTTTGGACGATTTGCAGGTGTACCTGAATAAGTTCGAACCATCATACTATACCAAAAATGGGAAGGACCCTCTCGTGTATCCGTATGTTCTGCTTTTGAGTATACAGTTGCTACCTGCTGCCCTCTATTTATCTAAGGATATGGGGGATGAGGGATATAATGTGGATGCTACCCATATATCGATTGTGCTGGCAGACTACGCGGTCCTCACTGAAGGTGGTGGAGCAGATCGGAAACTAGGGATGATGGATGCTTCTGCCGAGGCGTCGAGCATAATTAGGCAGTATGGCTCAGTATATTTGCGGCATGGTAATCTTTTATTGGCATTGGAATACTATGCCCAAGCGGCTGCAGCAGCGGGTGGTGGACAGTTGTCATGGACTGGGAGAGCGAATGCCGATCAGCTAAGGCAGAGAAGTGTGATGCTGAAGCAACTCCTCATGGAGCTGTTGTTGCGCGATGATGGCATTTACCTCTTGCTTGGTCCAAGAGGTGCAGGAGAAGAAGGTGAACTAGGAAGATTTTTGACAGATGGAAACTCGAGGCACCAGTTTCTGCTTGAAGCTTCTCGCCAGTGTCAGGAAGCTGGGCTTTATGACAAAGTAAATATTGGTTTATATTTTTATTCTTTATTGTCTACCTTAGTTGTCCCTTTTTATGTTAGCAACTCATGGAATGCATATGGACACTTTATCTTTTTCTTATTAATTTTTTCCATACAATCCTTTATCTTCGTCTATATCACCTCTATCTCGCATCAACATCTCTCAATGTGAGGACAGGCCAACTCTAGTAAGCGTGCTCACAGCTTGGCTTCCCTCCTGGTGGCCATTTGTAGAGTTACACAACGCAGAGCTGCATTACGTATTTGTGGCTACACTAGATTAGAAACTTATATAATTGGGTCCGTCGGTAGACCTGAAAGATCCTGTGTCAGTTTGAGTTTTGATGCACTGTGAACTTATATTGAGCACACAATTAACTTTTTTAAGCACTAATCCCATCTCTTCAGAAGAACAATTCCATAAGAGAGGGACATGCAAAACTGACGTCAGTGTTGTTCTTTCCAGTGGGGCGATATGTCTATCAATTAGATACATGATATTTTTTAAGTAATTTTCTAGTTTTAAATGCTTTAAATCTGGCTATCTGTAGTTCCTCCCCTTCTTCCTACGCAACCTCCCATCTTTACCCAGGGGTTATTTAACCTGCAACTTGTTCGGTGCTTGCCAATTTTTGGTATGTTGGTCAGTTGTCTACCTTATGTACTAATTTTCACTTTGTATTTCACTATCATTATTCAGTCCATAGAAATTCAGCGGAGAGTTGGGGCATTTTCAGCTGCCTTGGACACCATAAACAAGTGTCTCTCTGAAGCAATCTGTGCCTTATCACGTGGTAGGTTGGATGGCGAGAGCCGGACTGCTGGGCTCATTCAATCAGGAAACGAGCTTTTAGAGACGTTCAAATATTATCCTGAAGTCAGGTCATTCTTTTGGCTTGTGGCTTTATATCCTGATGTCAAGCTTTTTTTTGGCTCAAACTGATAAGGTTGCATTCCAGGACTATTGTTGTGCCTAGTTTCTTCTGCAAATGCACCAACCTTTTTGTTTAAGAAAAAAGAATTAAGAAAAATACTATGCATATGTTACTGTTCCTTTTAGAATTTCTCTATTGTCTGAAACGTCAAAATAATTAAGAGTATGGAGACATGTTAAATGCTGATATACCATATGCACTACTAATCCTTCTTGTAGTCTTTTTGACTGATCTCAAGGGTGAAGTAGTTTGGAGTTTTTTTCTCTTCTTTCCTGACTTATATCATTCATCTGTTGTGCAGTCTTCAAGAGAGAGAAAATGTTTTGGAGCAACAAACTGTGTTGAGACAGCTTGAGACGATTTTGTCTATCCATAAGTTGGCAAGACTAGGCCATCACATTGATGCTTTAAGGGAGGTTGCTAAACTTCCATTTCTTCCATTAGACCCACGAGCTCCAGATATCGCAACAAATGTGTTCCAGAATTTGTCGCCTCATGTCCAAGCTTGTGTGCCGGACCTTCTTAAGGTTGCTCTTCAATGTTTAGATAGTGTCACAGATTCAGACGGATCACTTCGTGCCTTGAGGACCAAGGTATGTTTGACGGTTTTATATTAAATATCTTCTTCCCGTTTCCAAATTTTATTTGGCTCTCTCTCTGCTTTAATGCCGCTATAGCATTCTTGAAATTTTGTATTGTTGTTTATGACAACTAGTGCTTTTTAGATAAACTAAATCCTGTTACTTAACTACCTGTTTATATTTGTCATAACCCTTTAACTTGTTGGCATGCATGCATGTGGAAAATGAAGGGACGAAGATTTTTGATCTACATTTTTAACTAGGTGCCATAGCATCGCAGTGAGGAAGTGCTTTGGCATCTAGGAGAAGGGGAAGGGGATTGAGGTGTTTAACTGTTTACGATTGACTACGCAAAAAAAATGAACGATAAAATCCACCATTTTTATGCTGTAACTGTATCCAGATATCATCTATTCATGCTAAAAGATGTTGATGACGTTTCTATTGAGGCTGAGATCTGGTATGTTTCTCTTTCATGGGTGTTGGAAGGGATTTTCTCTTGGATGGGTGAAAAATGCTTTTGATTTTTAAAGAACAGCGGTTTTGCGCTCGATGCTTTAAATTAGTTTGAAAGGGGCAAGAGTTGCAAGGTTTGCTGGTACTAGACACGTGTTGATGTTGTGGATTTTTGGGATCTTGGATGCGTCTACTGTTTCAAGCTTTTGGCTACGGTTTTGGAAAGGATTATACTCGGCGTAGTCTTGTGATTAGGATCGGTGCTATTAGTGGTGGTTCAGGGGTTGTTGTGGTGGAAATGTTTCAAAGTGGGGATCTATGGTTGGGAGTTGTACTGCGATTCTGGAGGAATCTGGCGGCAAGGGCTGGATGAAGCTCGGGAAGTGCTTCAGAAGGGTAATCGGAGTCAAGTTGTAGTGCAATTGACATGATTCGCCAAAAGGATTTGGTGATCAGCAGAGAAGATCTTGTGCTGTTTCTTGAAGACCATGTACAAATATTGTTGACCATAGTGTCCGGCAGGCATGATGGTAGGGAAGTGGCTGAGGGGGTAGCTGAAGTGAAGCATGCAAGTAGACGCTTGATTGCTTGCTCGGGCATTCCTCAGGTTTGTTGGGCAATAAAATTGCGGTCTCCATTATTACAGCTTTGGGGTGACGATAGAAGATGGTCAGAAGGACCTGGTGGGTGTTAGGCACGTGTATGTGGAGGGTGTTGTGGGATTTTCTGGGGGGTCAGGTTCACGCTGTAGACATCTGGACGCTCTTTTTGCATTGAATCCAAATTTCAAAGGCTCAATGAATCTCTTAAAGATGGCTGGGCCGTTACCCTGGCCAGCGATTGTGGCCTTAGGTAGAAGGACTGAGCCCCATTGCATGCAGGGCATGAAGAGGGATGAATCAAGCTTTTGTTCGGTTTGGATCAAGGGATAAATAGATTTGAGCCCTTAGTGGTCTTAAGAGTACAGCAGCACGGTTTCCTCCTACGGTTATTGACCCGAATTCTCCTATTGATAAGGATGATACACTTACGCCAAATATTGGTGGTGGCCCGCCACCTTCTCAATTGATTCTTTGGGGATCAATAATGCAGTCTAGGTTGGGGGGCTAAGAACTCCCGAGCTGCTTGATTTGGGTCAGTTTCGGAGTGTTGTTAGCAGGAGTTCTACTACAGATGAGACTGAGGTGTATTCTACCCGGTATTGGGGATCTTCAAAGGGCCATAATTTTGATTATTTAGAGGAGTTTGATAAGAGTTTGGCGGTAGTGCCTGAACTAATTGATGAAGTGGGAGTTGGCAATCAACTTTATGTTTCTCAGGGGTTTCGAAATTTGGTGAGTGAAGTCGTAGTGGGCAGAAAAAGCAATAATGACGTTCAAAGGATGATGACAGGAGGTTCGCTTGGTCTGCATTTGGTATGCAGGATGCTAGTTCGGAGCCTGGAAACTTTGAAGATACGGAGAGATCGGGCATGTTATTGGGAGATGGCAAATATATTGACTTCAGCCAAACGCCTGGTCTATCTTTTGGAGGTGAAGGAGAGAACGCTTGGAAGCTAATGCCAAGGAAAGTGGGTTCATACCTACGTGGAGGTGCCACAAAGGCTGCAGTCCGAGTCAGATGCCAAGTATGTTGATATGAGACACAGCAAGGGTGGAACAAGGGCAGAGACCAAGGGCTTCCCAGATAGAGCTCGAGGGTGGCAGTGCTGCGAGGGTGATAGCGCAGGATGAATACACGACGACAGTCACAGTCCGATGCTTAGGTCCAGAGTCAAGGTCCTGTATGTTTCTCTCTCTAGGATTCTAGAGTGAGAAAGTGAAAATGTTCTGAAAATGTCCAACCTTCATGTTCTGTCCCAAATGAATTCTCAAGACCTCTATTTATAGAGATTGAGATGATGATGTCATTAACGGACACGTGGAGCCCCCCGGGAGTGACACATCACCGGGGGGTCCACTGGTGCCGGTGCTCCACAGACTGTCGGATCGCATGTTCACCCGGCCTGCCCCGTACAGCGTCGCTCTGTCTGTCTGGAAAGACTGGCTCCCACAACAGTGTGGCCAGAGAACCCCCTTGATCTAGCCTCCAATCCAAGCCCTTGCGGAGTCCCACAGGCCTGGCAGCGGTGGGGAAGACCCGACGCCCAACTGCCAGGTGAACTAGGTGCGATGCCCTCCGAAGACCTGCTCCCGTCTCGGAGTGACCCGGGGGTCATAGTCCCTAGGGGTGCCGACGCAAGCCCCCAGTGCCGGAGCACGTAGGCCAGTCACGCAGACACCTTGGCGGAGATAGTGTTCCGGAGGAGTCGCCTATTCCACACGCCGAGGTAGCATCCCGGAGGAGCCGTCTACCTGGTCGGCCAAGGTAGCATCCCGGAGGAGCCGTCTACCTGGCAGAAGGGGAGTCTTCGTGCCGGAGCACTTGGAGCTCCCTAGCAGAGATAGTGTCCCGGAGGAGTCGCCTATCCCCGCGGGTGAGTCCTTGTGCCGGAGCACTCGGAGCGCGTCAAGGTAGCATCCCGGAGGAGCCGTCTACCCGACTGGCCGAGGTAGCATCCCGGAGGAGCCGTCTACCTGGCGGAAGGGGAGTTGAAGAGCTCCCTGGCAGAGATAGTGTCCCGGAGGAGTCGCCTATCCCCGCGGGTGAGTCCTTGTACCGGAGCACTCGGAGCACGTCAAGGTAGCATCCCAGAGGAGCCGTCTACCCGACTGGCCGAGGTAGCATCCCAGAGGAGCCGTCTACCTGGCGGAAGGGGAGTTGAAGAGCTCCCTGGCAGAGATAGTGTCTCGGAGGAGTCGCCTATCCCCGCGGGTGAGTCCTTGTGCCGGAGCACTCGGAGCGCGTCAAGGTAGCATCCCGGAGGAGTCGTCTACCTGGCGGAAGGGGAGTTGAAGAGCTCCCTGGCGGAGATAGTGTCCCGGAGGAGTCGCCTATCCCCGCAGGATGTTGCACACTCCGGAGAGTGGGTCGAAGCATGTTCCACGACCAAGGCAAGGTGCGCATGGTGTGGCGAATGAGTGTGGTGCCCGGGGGGCATGTAACATGATTGTGGCGCATGGGCGCGACGGAGTGAGTAAGGTGTCGGGGGCACGGTAGTGTGACAGAGAGCCTGGGGGCACGGCTGTATCAGCGGCGCACGGGCGCGACGGAGTGTTGAAGTGCGACGCCGGCGACGGGGTCGCGGAGTTGTGTATGGTCCCTTGAAGAGAAGTGAAAATGCTAAGTATGGAAGCCAAAGGCCAACCCTTGGGGGAAGGCCAAGGCCAAACTCAAGGGGAGGCCGAGGCCGACCCCAAGGGGAAGGCCAAGGCCGAGGCCGACCCCAAGGGGGAGGCCAAGGCCGAGGCCGACCCCAAGGGGGAGGCCAAGGCCAAGCTCCTTTGGCAAGCGCCAAGGTGCGCCGACAGGCAACGAGCGATGTGCGATGGTTGGAGCGCGATGAGCAGTCGCGCAAAGATGAGTTTCTTGGTGACGAAGTAACGTAACGAAAGTGAGAAGTGCACGTGACTTGAGCGTGCATGCTTTGACCGGTTGTGAGCGTTGAAAATGACTGTTGCTTGTGCGGATGTGTCATGCAAAATGGGACCACAGTGGGCCTTTGGGTGTGACCAGAATAGGTTGGGAACATAAGCTTTTTGAAAAGATCGAAGGAAGGCAAGATACTGTGTCACGCATTCCATAAAGAAGATGTATAGAGTTAAAGAAGCTTCAGCAGTCGAGGGATTAGTCGTTAAGAAAGGCGATGTTAGCGATGTTAGGCAAGTGCTGTTAAGGTTGTCCAGTGCTATGTGTTATGGTCGTGGGGATTGTTCTCGTCTTAGCTTGTGTGTTCTTCTTTTTCTGTTGGGTGCTTGTTTTATCGGTTGGTATACTTTGTGTATGCTTGGGTTGGGTCCCAAGTCGAGTGAGAGCAAGGTCAAAATCATGAGTACGGAAGTTCCAAATTCCAAAATTTTTCAAAACGGGAGCGCTGGGAAAGCGTCTGTAAAATGGTTTTGTAACTCTACGTCTAGCTATATGATAACATGTTAATTAAGTAAACATATTTCTCAATACTTCAGTAGGGTTAATAATGAAAATAGACGAGCTTTATATGTAAAGTAGGCCTTCCTTGTGGAGTTCTTGTTCATTCAAACTCCAAAGAATCGTTCTTCATTAGAGGTTGAAGCCACACTGTCGTGGCAGTTCTTGTGGGTAATTTCATGGTGATAGATGAGGTCAGACGATGGAGAGATCCTGGACAAACTAAAAGGCAAGAAAAACACGAATTTAGTGGATGAAGCACTAAGAGCAAAACGTGACTCAAATGAAGGACATAAGGTGATGAAGAATTTTTACAGTGAAATAATCTGTAAGATTTTGTGTTGAATTTTGGTTTAGTTACCCCTCTGCTCAGAATTTCGTATTTCCTTTTACTCACAAAAGTGTGAAATGGGAAGAGCCTTTTCTCCAGCTGTACCTAGAAATGGCAAATCGCAGGCAGCCAAGTCGAGTCCGGCCAATTTCGTTTGTCGGCCCAAAATCTGAAGATCATTAATGTTGTCGAGTGGAGATGCTGACTTAGAGAATTGATTCTGGGTGCAAGTTAGCAAAAAGAAGTTCGGGATATAATTTTCTTATTTCATTAAAATGGTTGATTTCCTCTTTCCCTTGAAGATGGGGGTGGATTGGAATCTAAGCGGGTGGAAGTAGCCTCTCCCAGAAGAAAAGCACAAACAACCTTTTCCTTCGTTTTACAGAGTATGCTGGAGCAGTACTTGTAATTGGTCTCGTTTTAAGCAGATCTAACGCATAGAAAGTAATTGACAAAGGTAAAACTCGTAAGTGGCCTATTCTAGAACAGTCTGCTTCTTAACCTATCCAGGCTGCACTCTGATGGGTTGAGCTTGGATTAAATTGCCATCCTTATCTGTGTAGTTTCTTATTGATTACATTTGTATTGTATAAGGCGGTCCGCGATGCCATTTTCGTGAATATGCGTAAGATCCCCTTATTGATTTTGATTCTGAATTTAAGTGTATTTTTATGTCTTTGATGGCTTTTTCTCTTATGTTCTACCACTGCAGATAGCAAATTTCCTGGCCAACAATTTGAATAGGAACTGGCCTCATGATTTGTTCGAAAGGGTTGCTCGAAGCTTGTGAAGCAAATTGTCAGTCAGACACGTGTTGGCGTTGAGGTTGCAAGGAATGTGTACCTCCTGTAAAAAATAGTAGCATCTGGCTTAGCCTGAAAATGATCAACATATCTGTTTTGGTGACTCGCCTGAGGAAGAAGCTTTGAGGTTTTTTAGTGGAAAGTTTTGCTCCTCTAGTCTGCTGCGCTATGCACTTCGAATGTCGGCACTATTTCGTGTAAAACTAGGAATGCAGGATTGATATAGTGTGTCTTAACAGGTGGCTGCTGGCACTTGACCATGGAAGAGCTAGAGTAGGGGTTGATGCGTGAATTACCGAGTTCTCCCCATCGCTGATCTTTCTCAAAATTACGTACTAGCTTAGCTGCAGAATTACGCGGAAACTGGTGATAGGATCCTACCTCAAGCTTGCTCAAGAGTGTGCATCTTCCCATATCTTTTGGATAATACTCTGAGAGGTCTTGAGCAGTAACAAAAACGTGGGAGACCAAGAAATGGCATGACGTACAATCTTAGCTTGAAAAAACGCTTTTCCAGTTTTAATTTTTCAGTCTCTCCGGAGCTTTCTGCATGTTAGCATGCATAGCCCCATTGGGCAACACTTTACGACGGCTAGAATTGTCACTAAAAGTAAAATGGGTATGTCTTGCCATCCGGCCACGACGCAGTCCTCTTCGGCCTATATTTTAGAAGTATTGGTGTATGTTATTCCTCTTTTATGTCTGCGGTAATGGTGAAGGTGTAAAGAGGAGGTAGCATATAAATTACGGAGTACTTTTTATCATTCAAAACTTGCAAGATTGATGAGGTGGGAGACCGTTGGGTCCTGTATAAATAAAGTGATTGAAAGAGAAGCTGTTCGTCTAGTATGTCTTGATCACGGGCGGCAGACCTAGGATTCAGATGTGTAAGGTGGACAAACATTAACTACTGAAAATTGTCTTAAGAATTAAAGGAGGGAAAAGTCTTTCTTGTTGCACTTAAAATCAACATTTTCTTCGAAAAAGAGTGATTTTTATTTTTTATTGTGATTAAGAGAGTGACGTTAAACATAAACGGCCGCAGTTACATCGTGGTTTATATTACATCAAACAAATAGATGAAATGTCATGATACTTCCGTGACTCGTTGCCTATATACAAACATACAAAACATGCTTTTAAAGTGGCACAAAGGGTGTTTAAAGGGTTGTCAAAATACCATCTTGTATCTAGTCCTGATAAACTCAAGTACGGGCATGATAAGCAAAAGTAGCTAATAGGTGCTTCTTTCAACTGTTCAGAGGTTATTGTATTTACACAAAAGGAGTGAAAGTCTGACATCATAGAACAAAAGTCAAATAGGATTCGTGCCGCCGTGTCAAGGACATCAGTAGTTTTGGCCATCTGAGCCGTCAAGGGTGAAGTTAGGTTCTTAACCGATCTTACACTTGGATCGGCCCCCCTGCCAATTTGTGTATCATGGCAACGGCGGATTCAGACGCATTTTTAGGTCTGGTGGTTTGGGTTTACGATTTATCCATGAAAGAGGCTCGTAATGAAGGATAGAGATCCACCTATAACGAGAAATGCACTATTCTGCGACTCTTAAATCTCAGTGGTTGCAATCTTCACCAATTACTTTCCCCTAGTCATGCAGATTTTACCGTCGTTATTAGCGTTACTACATATCTTCCTCCTTTATCGCGAAGAAAGTTTCAGTATAGTGGTTAAACGACGACGCCGTACACCTTTAAAAAAATAAGTATTTGTTCCTTGTTTGCCTACCGACTAGTTGATTGTAATAGGAGCAACCACAACGATTGCGTTGAAAAAGGTTTTCTTAATCATGAAAATAGAATTAAAAATCACAGTACATGGGTTTTACACCTAGCATATAACATCATGACTGGTCATGATAAAGTCACTAACACATACAACTATGGACACTATTATGGGCAACTACGGACAAATGTCTTATATAACGGAAGGGGCCAAAATAATAAAAAGGAGCAACAAATTGCCTTACAACAAAATATCATGCACCCAGTCCTAATGAACATTATTCGGGTTAGAGAAACAAAAGTTGCTAGTGATCTGACCTCCTTTAAGTGTGCTGATTTTGTCATGTCGATATTGAAATAATAAAGATACGATACTCTGTAGCAAAAGTTATATATGATAGGTGCTACGGTATATGTGATGTCTTCATTATTCGACATATGGGAGATCAAAAAACGTCTTCATTTAGGAGATTTGAAAAAGAGAATAAGCGGCTCGTTTAGGAGAGATCGAGCTCGTGTTCGATTACTTTTGACTATGTTTCAAGCTCGGCTCGTGTTCGTCACAAGCTCCAAATCCATGCTCGAACTCTTGTCGCGAAGTTTACGCGAACACGAGCAAAACTTGGCTGGTAAAAAAGGAATAAGAAAAATAAAATGAGGAAATTAAATCTACATTTATAAAACTAAAGCCCCGATTATCGTTGACTGAAAAAATGCCTTCAAAAAAAATAAAATATTTTAAACTTTAAGATCTAACAACTTTTGAGGAATTAAATGAAAGGACATGAATTATGGTACGGACTTCCAAAGCTTCAATCCGAAGATCTCAGCAATGGCATTCATGTCTTTAAACCCACACTACACAACACAACAGATTAAACTTTAGCATTCTCTTTGTTGCTGTAAACATCTTGCCAGGCTGAGATGATGACCTCCCGTCAAATTTCATAAAACCAGAAGCAATAGAAAGGGGAAGAAGGGAAGCAAGAATGTTTTCAGACATTTAGAAGTAGGTCAGTGTTTAGGTTTTGGTTTGAGCTTTCTGGCTCTCTGGACTGAGCATATGAAAGTATTATGCTAAACGAGTTTGTTCATGAATAATTTTGATTGTTCATGTTTGGCTAGCTTATTAAATGAGCTCCATTTTTTTGTTCGAGCTTGGTTCGCTTCTTTAATAAACAATCACAAAAAAGCTTTTAAGTAAATGAACCATAAACTTGTTTACGAGAAGTTTGATTCGCTTGCAGCCCTAGTGGAGAAGTTCGTTTTTGAGTGCCCAAAAATAGTATTAAGCAGACCCTTTGAGTATAGTCTTTTCGTCAGAAGCCGAGGCTAAAATCACAGCAGACCCTTTGAGTATGCTGTCTTTTCGTTTTTGAGTCGCTTTAAGACATTATAGTCTTTTCGTCAGAAGCCGAGGCTAAAATCACAACTTTATTGTAGCATACTGCCATTAAAAGTTTTATGGGTTCGGTGTCGGTACATGATTGGGGCAAGAATGGACTAAAATGGGTATGTATATTTTAAAGACACCTGATGCTTCATGATGGCTTGAAATTTTTTTGGAGAGAATTAAGAAATATATACCAAATGAAAAAACTAACTTACAACAATATTTAGATATCCAACATTACAACAAAAAGCGACATCGAAATATACATGGGAAGTGGGTGACATGATACAAAAGGAGAACAGAGGAAACAAAAAAAAAAAAAAAAACCAGGCTTGAGTAACGGCGGGCCAAATCATGCAAGCAGACACATGCTGATCACTCTCTTCATTCCTGCTTCAGATCCTGTCTTGAGTTGGAACGAAAAATGCCATTACTGAAGATAATTGTAGAACAACTTCAGTGCCTTTGGCAACATGTAAGGAATGTAGTCCTTGATTTCAGATATGTTACACAAAAGAGGTAAAAGGGACACAATTATCGCTTCATGATTTTGTATCTGCACAAGTGAATCTAGGTGAGAAACAAGAATAATAATATGTCGATGGAGATGCCGTAATAACCATGCAATAGTTAGAAACACAGCCTCAACTGTTGCACTAGCTTCATTGGCAGCCCAAACAACATCAGAATAAACACCACTTGGAACCCAGAGTAAACTAAAAACCACTAAACCAATACCAAACCGTAAGCGTGAAGTAGAGTTGTCAACATTGGTTGGAGAGCTAGATTGACTCCCATAGTGAGTAGATTGAACGATTGAGATGACACAGAATGCTGAATTAGGTGGAAAGGAACAATAGCAAGTATTAGAAAACAACACATGGAGTAACTGGTAATAAAAATGTTCACATTGCACTGAACCGTGACTATGGTGTCAACAGTTCTGAAAACGAAGTGTGACACTGATGTTACGCATCATCCTCCTACTTTGTGTGATGATAATTGTCACATTAAACTACTGGCCCCTGAAAATAAGCGCATTTTTACAGCACCAAATAGTCCAGAGTGAAACAATGATAGTTACAAGATTATATAGTTATGAGCTATTCCGAAAGATAAGCTTAGTGTAACAATGGAAAATCTAGTTTCTGGCAGAAGAAAAGGTTGGGCCTTTATCTTGCCCGAAATGTTGTCTCTAGAGACATGCACAATGACATTCAAGGAAGAGATGAATTTTCGTTTACGGATAGCATAGACAAAGATGACACATGTTAGAGGCTTGACATTTCCTTTGCACTAATGCTGAGGACACCGCAAGTCGCTGATGTAGAAATTGCCATAAGAAAATAGTAATTTTAGCTGGAATCAGAGCTTCCAAAGTTTGTGCCAGACACTGGGAGGCAAGGAAATATCTAAAGACGAACGCTCCCCTTTCTTCTCTATCAAGTGTTTATACGCCCTTGATGTTGAAAAGGTGCCTCTCATGCATAAGGCTAGAAACACACATATTCAAATCCAACCGGTATGATGAATAAATGTAGGAAGATAGTGACAATAACCAGAGGAAAAGTGCTCAGAAAAAGTTGTAAGTTCGATATGTTAGAATTAGAAACGAGTAAGTCTGAGATGTGCTGGTGCTTATTGGGTTATGTCCGGAAAAGTTGTAGTTGATCAAGAGGCTTTTGAGGCTGCCACCAATCCATCCAGACAAAAAAGTAGTGGCCGTTACCGATTTGCCACTGTAAACTATGATTTAGAGCTCTCTGACCAACTAAAATACCACACCATAACCATGATCCTTGTCTAGGTGTCCTGGCTTTGGCGAAACAACTATGCTGAAGTATTTTCCTTCAAGTACTTGAGCCAAAAGACTGTGAAGAATAGACCTCTATGCCTGTTTAGTCAGCAAAGACTGTTTAAAAGATCTAAAATCTCGAAGCCTAGACCCCCCAACTTTTTAGGAAGACACAAGTTGGGCCAGGATACACAATGAATAGATTTCTGATTTGCGTTTCCCACCCACCAAAACCTCGCAAAGATTTGATCTAGTTGCTTACATATACTAAGAATTTGTAGACATACATATAATGCACAAGGAGCGAAGAGAGAACCGAGTGAATGAGAGTGGCTCGACCGGCTTTATTAAGCAAAAGGCTTAACCAATATGAACACCTAACTTGCACTATCTGCACTAAACCACTACATATGTCCTTTTTCTCAACAGCTTTTTCCAGATTAATTCCCAGATATTTCCCAAATTCAATTTGTGCATTGAACTCTAATTCTTGCTAAATCAAGCACTAAACTTCAGTGGAAGCATTATGACTAATCATAAGATTTGACTTTTCCCAATTTATAATCTGGCCAGACATCAAGCAGTAGTCCTTTAACACTTGTCTAACTTCAACAATATTTTGAACCACATTCTTATGAAGACGTAAGAACATGTATACATCATTTGCATACATTAAGAGTGTGATCTCAGGAGAGCGTCTACCGACTTTGATGACCTAAAATTGCTTTTGATTTTCCGCTGACACTAGGCCCATCGACAGAATTTCCGAGCACAAAATAAACAGAAAAAGGTGACAAAGGATCACCCTGCTGAATACCACAGCGTGGCTGAAGAAAGTGGTTGGAACCCCATTAACTAGGATTGAGTAAGAAACCATAGTTACATATTGATGAATTAAATCCACCCAGAACTGCGGAAAACCAAAATTGCGAAGTTCCTCTTTCAGGAATTCCCAGTTTATCCTATCAAACGCCTTACTCATATCTATTTTAAGGGCAATCAACACCACATTTCTTTTCTTTCTCTTCCAAACACACTCAGTAAGTTCTTGGGCAAGTAGCACATTATCTACTGGAGTACGCCCGACAACAAAAGCATTCTGGAAGTAGGATATAATGTCATTCATAACATGGGTCATTCTGGCCACTAAAACTTTTGAAATGATCTTGTAAATAACATTACAAAGGCTGATGGGTTAGAAATCACTAGTTGATTCTGGAGGATGCTTTTTGGAATTAAGGTGATGAAAGTTCAATTGGCTTCAGAAAGCATTTTCCCAAAGTTAAGAAAAGTTAACACTGCACGAGTGACCAGAGGGCCCATAAAAGACCAATATCGTTGAAAAACCATTGCTAGAATACTATCAGGGCCTGGTGCTTTCAAATCGCCTAATAGGAAAACCGCCCTTTTGATTTCCTTAGAAGTAAAGAGTTGAGAAAGATTGAGCCCTTGAGCACTGGAGATCACTTGAAACGAGTACTTACTCAGGAATGACCGAATTAAATCCTAATAACTAGGGAAGGCATAGATGAATGAGGCCTCGAATAGACCTCATCAGAGATGACAAGGCCAATATTATCTTTAAGAGATATGATTTGATTTATCCTCCCACGAATGACAGTGGATGTATGAAAAAGTCTAGTTCCGGTCATCTTGTCATAGCCAGTTAACAGTTAACCATAACTCGCGGAGCCCTGAAACTTTCTCACACTTTAACAGGAAATCCAACTTACACCAAAGATAAAATTCCTTTGGGATTAAATCTCGCGAGATTTGAGAATCATGTTGAAGAAAAAGAAGCCGCTGTTGAACATCAGTTATCTAACTTGTCAGCTTATCAAAATTAGCTTTACCCCAGTGTCGCAATACTCTCAGCAACAATTTAAATTTGCACATAACTTGAAAAGATGGAGAGCCAAAGACCGGAGAGACCCAAACGTTCCTAATAACATTTAAAACCTAGGGGTGAGGGAAGAAAATCACATTACCTCAAAGCGATGAGGTAGCTGATACTTGTAACTGAGGGATTAGTATCACAAAGAATTGGGGCATGGTCAGAGCATTGAATAGCCAAAATTTGAGCTATCTCTTGCGAAAAATGAACTATCCAAGAAGGGGAGGCCATTACTCAGTCTAATTTTTCATACAAAAAACCATTCTCGGGGGAACCTCGGAGCCAAGTGAACAAAGGTCCATCCCAACGAACATCTGATAGACAAAAAGTATCGAAAAAATCCCGTACCCAAGTAATCTCGGGCATGGTTTTGTGTTGTAGGCTGCAATCGTTTTGGTTAGGTTTTTGGTTTTTTACTGTTGCTTTGATTTACAAAAAGAGTTTTATGTTATAGTAGTAATATTGTTCTTAATATTCCTTTCTTCCTTCATATATGCGTGGGAATGATTTTTTTTAATTCTCGCTTAAAAACTATGTATGTATGGTAGAATCAACAATACTTTTTTCGTTCTGTTACCCAAAATTTTTTCTCTTTCACTTTCTACGAGATTTGTACATGTAACCAATGACTTACTTGTTTTATTTTTTAATTAGACTAACTTGCTGAACACTATCGTTTGATCTATGAATATATTCAATATCTGATTCAAATTTTAGATGCTCAAAAACTCAGAAGCTGAAAAGATAAATACGATAGAAACAAATGAGTAACTTTTGGTTGCTAAAAGTGGTATTGACAATCTTAACATTTAGCAACAAAAAAAGGTTTACTTGAGTGCACCAATTTGACTTTATGGATTAAGGTCAACTCAGTCTGGTTGCTAGTGGCTAGTGGTGTCGCAAAGGTAGGGGCAACCGTGGTTACTCCAGCAGTAGGAGGCTCAGAAGGGCCAGTGAGTTGTAGTGGAGTTAGAGAGACATGGTTCATGGGTGGCGGCGACGGCGTTGTCGTGACCATCGGGGTGTTGGTAATTCTTTTGCCTCGATTAGTAGGTGGTTGTGAGGTGACGCCGTCACGAGCTAGGTTGCAGAGAAATGTTGATGACGAGCTTGATGCGATTGCACCATCTTGGTTTGCTTGAAGATTCACTGTATGGGGATTAGGATTCTCAGCCATGGTCTGTTCACGAGATCGGTCCCATGGATGGCGTCAAAATGTTGTGTATAAAATTCGGGATGATCTTTGATTGACTTGTGAATAGAGATGCACAACACCGGTGACTCGGCAGAAGTGTTTCCGACGGAGAATCTCTGATGCTAAAGTCAGAAATTTTTTGAGGAGAATTTGTAAGTATTCTTAGATTGTAGAACTTACCTTTTTCCATTTCCACACTTTCTTTATATAGCACTCCTACTAGTGGGTTAGTTATTTTCCCTTAATGAGGGGGTTACCCAAGTGAGTGGGAGGTTACTACCATTTAGTGGGTAGTTAATATTATAGGCAACAACCCGGGTGGTCCCTCTACTATACACGTTTTGCAATATTAGTCCCTAAACAAATTTTTTATCTATTTTAGTCCTCAAACATTGCGCCGTTTGTCATAGTGATCCTTTTCTCAACTTCCGTCCAAAAAAGTCAGTTTGTGGACCCCACACGAGGGGCACAAATAAATTCCTCTCTCCCCTACCCGTCTGTTTCCCTTCCCCTATACAAATCTATGCGGCGTAGAGACCTTCCTCTTCAAGTGCAGCCCCACCGCCGGCAAGCCCTGTGACGCGCCCAACCGTGACTGATGTTACAGTGAGAGCGCCCATTTCATTGATAACTCTCACTACCAAAGCATGCTTTTTCATCCATCGTCTACTTATAAACTTCTAGTTTGGTCTTGCTCTGTAGGAGAATCAGCGGTTGCTACTATTTTGAGACAACGATAGAGCTCAGTAAGGTGACCTTGGAGATATTCTCGAAGCTGGAGCAGAAGTAGCTTTACCACTGCGAAGGCAAGAAGACACGTGTGCTCAGCATCGACGGTGGCAGAACGACTGGCATTATCGCCGGGACCGCCTTGATCCACCTGGAGAACCATATCCAAGCCAAACCGGTGATGCTCACTCTCGTATCGCCGATTTCTTCAAAATCATCACCGGCACTAGAATCGACGCTCTCTTTGCCGTAATGCTTAACCCCGATGACGATAACTGCCGCCCGCTCTACTCGGCCAAGGATGTGGTCGCGTTCGTTGGTGGAAAGAGTGCAGAGCTTTACATGGAGAGGAGATCGAGTCGGCGTTTTTCGCCGGCGGTGGATGTTTTTCGACATGAGCATGGACAGAGTGCTGAAGGAGGCGTTGGTGAGGGAGGATGAGAAGGCGCTGATGCTGAGGGACACGTGTAAGCCCTTGCTTGTCCCGTGCTTCGATCTCAACAACTTCGCTCCTTTCGTCTTCTTGCGAGTTGACGTGTCCGAGTCGCCGAGTTACGACTTCGAGCTCTTGCAGCTCTGTCGGGCCACGTCGGTAATCCCGTCCATGCTGAAACCATTTGCACTGAGGTTCATCACCGGGAAGACTTCTTGCTTGGCGGTTGACGGCGGACGCCGTTTGACTCGGCCCGGGAGCAGAGGTAGGAATCGAGCACTTCGCGGCGGAGCTTGGAGATGAACTCATGGGGCTTGAGGGTCTTGCCAAAATTGACGGTGAGATTAAACGGAGAGATGTTCTTCATGTGGGTAACTTTGCAGTTAATGAGGTGCGAAGGGATGTCAAACTCGTCGAGCATGCAGAGGGGGATGGCGCCGTCATAGGGCTTGGCGGCGGCGGGGCTACGCTCGAAGATGAAGGTCTTTACGCCGCATAGATTTGGATGGGGGAAGGGAAACAGATGGGTAAGGGAGAGGGAAAGTGTCATTTGTGCCCCTCGTGTGGGGTCCACAAATGGACTTTTTTGGACGGAAGTTGGGAAAAGGATCACTATGGAAAACGGCGCAATGTTTGAGGACTAAAATAGATAAATTTTTTGTTTAGGGACTAATGTGGCAAAACGCGTATAGTACAGGGATCACTCGGGTTGTTGCCTCTTAATATTATTTAGTGGGCGGTTACTGATCATAATGGGAAAGTGAGATAGTGGGAGAGTGGGTATTTCTACTTCCTACTTCACCATGATTTTAGGGGATCATTCTGATGCTCCCAGGTGATGACACATGTCACTATGTCGTGAGTGATATTTTTTCTCATATCAGCAAGTAAGTCAAGAAATGGACCTTTTATTACTTTAGGTGTGTTGTAAAGCCTACCCGAGTGGAACTTCATGTAACCATCTTGGGACTTGACAAACTTGATGAAATCTGACGTGAAACACCCTTCAAGAGAAGGAAGGTCATTCAGTATTTTGGCTGGAATAGTGAAAGGTCTCCCCATGTTTTCCCACAAGTAAAGGAAAATTGCGACTGCTTAGATACTATGAAAAGTGTAGGCCTCAGTGTTTGGTATTGAAATGACTGAGCCCACTAGGGAGTTGTGAATGACGATTAGTGTGCGAGATGTGGTTCAGAAGGAGCGTAAACGTGAGGCCACAGTGTCTCGGTGGTGTGATGATGATGCTTAGAATGAGGATTGAAGGTGGGAAGGGAATTTCATGGAGGAATTGGGGTTTGGAGGAGGAAAGATAAAATGAGGAGTAGGGAATTCCTGGAAATAAATGTTGGTGATGGAGATAAGGTCTCAACCGTGGATTCGAAGCTTTGTGCTGGGTAGTGGTTCCAATGAAATAGACGGGTATGTTGAAGGAGGAGACGAGGCGGGAGAGGTGGAGAAGTTAGTTGAGATGGCCTTGTGTTGGCGGGGGCACCATAACCACCACAAGTTGGCCATGGGTTTGGTTGGTCATCGTAGGAGACCTCTAATGTTTGGATTCATTTCTGAATGGTGTTTTGGAGCTTTTAAAAGGAAAACAAAACACTAAAAATCCATGGATAACGATGAGGATCTCAACTTTGATTCCCAGAAATCATTTTAAAATGATGTATTTTAATAATTTTATAGAGGGCATTGTTTTATTATGACTTGAAAGTCGAGAGTTCGAAACAAGAACCAGTGTCTTACAACAATTATATGGAAAAAGCTATTTTTTGTTCTTTGATATATGTTTTTCACCTACTTCAGTGGTATATAATTATCTTTTAGTGAATCAACGTAATAGTAAGGTGAAAATAATCTCGCCTTGATGAAAATATAGTTCAGTAACTCACAAACTCAACGATACAAAGACACTACAAGAAAAGAGGGAATTAGCGACGGACTTTTAGTGACGGGCTAAATTCCGTCGCTAAAAGTCCTTTCAGCGACGGATACAACCGTCGATGAAACTCCGTCGGTAAAAATATTTAACGACGGAAACATCCGTCGTTAAAACATTTTACCGACAGATGTTCAGCGACGGTGATTTACCGACGAAATCTACTGCCGTTAAATATTTTATCGGTTTTTTTCATTTTAAATGATTTTACATAACTTTATAGGCTACGGAATAATTCCGTCTGTAAAAATACCCGTAGGTGAAAGTAGGGTTTTGCCGACTGACTTTTACCGACGGGTGTGTTCCATCGGTAAAGGTCTTAAAAAGACCAGATCCATCTGCTTTTCTTTCTCCCGTTTCTCTCTCTCTCTCTCTATTAACGCTCACCGGCGATATCTCCTCTGTTGCCACCTCTGTCGCCATCCCCGGCAACCCAGCCCCCGACGTTGGTATAGCCTGCCACCGCCACCGACGCTGCCACTGCCGCCCATCTTCAAAACCGGAGCACCACCGCCGCCACTGCCGCCCATCTTCAAAACCGGAGCACCACCGCCGCGCCGCCCATCTTCAAAACCTAGAGGTATGTGGGTTGTTTTTCGCTTCATGAAAATTGTAATGATCTTAATAATGAGTAATTGGGTTATTTGAGCGATTGTGGGTTATTTGAGCGATTGTATTTCCTTAGAAGGGATCCCAATCAGAATAGGGGATCATGAAGGGTGGTGATTTGTGAGGTTCAGTTTGGCTTAGTTTAGTAAACTATGAACTAAAAACCAGAATTTTTAGTGTAGCACAAAATCCACACTGTCGAGGGTTCAATCAATAATGGGTGGTGATGACAGGTAGTGAGCCTACTGGTCTAGACACTGAGGGAACTAGAAAATGGGTTTTAAGAAAACGAGATTAGTACATTTCATCCCGTGAGGCCGGAGGTTGCTTGGTTCATTTGCAATGAGAGCAAGATTTGAATTAGGTTTTGATTTTCTTTAGCTTAATACAGTAATGAGAGGAAGATCTGACAATGTTGCATCATGCAGCATTGTCAGCTTAATACAGAAATGAGAGGAAGATCTGATAATATATATAGGTGGTGATGCCGGTTGCCTTGTATGTACTGCAAAATACCTTGCTCTTGTATTGTTAGTTTTTCTTGTTTATTTTCATGTCTTCGTCCCCTCTTTTGAGGTCTCCTTGAATTTAATTAAACGTTCGACGTGCACTTGTATTGTTGGTTGAAGCTGTAGACTAGAGGTGGTTTGTTTGGTCTGTCAATTTGGTTTGGTTTTGGACAAAGGTTTATTGTTTGCTAGTATTAGTTGATGCCCTAATCCAACCAAACCCTAAATTGAACTTATTGAACCCCCTAATTGAATATCCCAATTCAACCGACCACTAAATTGAAGTAATTGAACCATAATTGAACCCTAAATTGAAGTAATTGAACCCTAACTAAACCCTAAATTGAATGCCCTAATCGAATCGAACCCTAAATTAAACTAATTGAACCCCTAATTGAATGTCATAATCCAACCGAACCCTAAATTGAACCCTAAATTAAATGCCTCAAATCAACCGAACCCTAAATTGAATCAATAGAACCCCCTAATTGAACCCTAAATTGAAGTAATTGAACCCTAAATTGAATGCCCTAATTGAATCGAACCCTAAATTAAACTAATTGAACCCCTAATTAAACCCTAAATTGATTGCCCCAATCTAACCGAACCCTAATTCAACCCTAAATTGAATGCCCTAATCCAACCGAACCCTAAATTGAACTAATTGAACCCTAAATTGAATGCCTCAAATCAACCGAACCCTAAATTGAATCAATAGAACCCCCTAATTGAACCCTAAATTGAAGTAATTGAACCCTAAATTGAATGTCCTAATTGAATCGAACCCTAAATTAAACTAATTGAACCCCTAATTAAACCCTAAATTGATTGCCCCAATCTAACCGAACCCTAATTGAACCCTAAATTGAATGCCCTAATCCAATCGAACCCTAAATTGAACTAATTGAACCCTAAATTGAATGCCTCAAATCAACCGAACCCTAAATTAAATCAATAGAACCCCCTAATTGAACCCTAAATTGAAGTAATTGAACCCTAATTAAACCCTAAATTGAATGCCCTAATCGAACCGAACCCTAAATGAAACTAATTAAACCCTAAATTGAATGCCCTAATACAATCGAACCCTAAATTGAAATAATTCAAGCGCATCGGATATGTGAATTTTGAACAATTTTTTTCCATTTGAACATTGATCATTTGTTTGATAATTTTAGGTTGTTAATTGTGCGTTTTAGAATTGTGATTATTGATCGATGATTTTAGGTTATTAGCTGTGCATTTGAAGTAATTGCGATTATTAATTGATGATTTTAGATTGTTAAATGTGCATTGAGCATTTGAGATATTGAGATTATTGACGGAAGATGGGACTCAGTTGGATTGAATGTGTGATTTTTGTTAATTTTTATTGCATTGAGCATTTGAGAATTGAGATTTGAGAATTGAGAATTGAGAATTGAGATTGTTGACGGAGGATGGGACCCGATTGGATTGAGATACCTGTTTGTTAGTGCAGACACGGACACCACGTCTGATTGACGGTGTTCGACATTTAAAAAACAAATTTACGTATGCCGATGTGTATGGAGGTGAGTGTTGGTGGGCGTCGGACGCGTGTCCGGAGGAGTCGGACACGTGTGAGTCAATTTATTGCCCGGCGGGCACCGGGCGGGTGACTATATTTCAGATATTGCCCGGCGGATCGATGTGAGTCAATTTATTTAAGTTGTTAATGTTTTGTCTTTCTATCCTCAATGTCCGTTTCGTTAATCTATGCCCTAACATATCGTTAAACCACTATTTTTGCAGGCCTCGTATGAACAGCTAAGGGGGTCCGAGCAGCAGTCCGGACAGCCATCAGCGTCCACTAGTACGGCTACGAGTACTGGGGGGTTGAAGCGATGGCTGGATACGCCGGAGGTCGTGAATCGGCCGAAAGGCCGCATACGCGGCCTGCCTAGCACGACTGCTTGTGCCGTGATAGGAGCGTCCTCACCCCCTGCTGCCCCTCCACAGACACCGGCTCCTCGTCCTCAGTTGGACGACGAGGAGATCCAGCGCATTGCTACAGTGGTGGTGAGGATGATCAGGGAGCAGGGCACTGCTGGACAGGCCGAGCCGGCCCCGGATCAGCAGGATCCAGATCCGGGACTCGGGAACCCCTGATGAGCCCCTTCCCGTGCCCGGTCCTAGCTTCCACCCCCCCGCACCCGGCTTGTACTCTTCTCCCTTCTCCTAACTGGCTGTATCTGGTTCCCAGCTTATACATATATGAGTTTTTTTTATAATAAATTTTTTTTATAATTGATTATATATATTTGTTTCTGTATTGATTATTGCGCGTTGTTGTTGAGAATTGAAAATTGTATTACAGGTCTAGGTAATTGAAAAATAAAAAAAAAATATTGACTTTTGGCGAGGGATTAATTCCGTCGCTAAAGTATTCCTACAATCAGTTATTTAGCTACGGAATATTCCGTCGCTAAAATAAGTTTTTTAGCTACGGAATATTCCGTCGCTACAATGTTTAATCCGTAGCTAATTTGACAAAAATAAAATAAATTAAAATTCTAAAAATATAATTAGCGACGGAATATCCGTCGCTAATGAAAAATAAATCCGTCGGTAAAAATGACATATTTAGCGATGGATTTAAAAATTCCGTTGCTAAACTATTAGTGACGGGCTTTTATATAAGGGATTTGTAGCGACGATGAATCCGTCGCTAATTCTTTTAGCGACGGATATCCCCGTCGCTAAAAGCCTGTTTTCTTGTAGTGAGAATCACTTTAACTAGGAAGATTGTGATCAAATCTCTCTTGCTTCTCTCTAAACAACCTTCCTCAGAAAGCCACCGCTGCCGCGCCACCGTGCGATGGCACGCGTGGGGCGGCGGCCGGATTTCAGCTAAGGACATCATTCTCCTTTTCCGTCTTGGTAATTTAGGTCATGTTCAAATCAGGGTTTTCGATTGGGATTTGGAAGGCTGTGGCGAGTTGGACGGCCGTCGGGGTTGCGACGAATCGCCATCGACCAGTCGTTGTCCTCCTTATTCGCCGGTGCTGGTGATTGGTTTGTGCGAGTTTCGATTTTGCTGTCCGGGGCATCGGTGGCTCCGTGTTCTGGGTTGTGGTGGCCATCGGGTGAGAGCGATTATTGCCGGTGGGTTGTCCTGGTTTCGGTGTCAAGGAGTTGGGTTTGGTTGAGGGCTTCTTCTGTTCTTCCTCCGTCGAGATCGTAGGGTTCGAGTCTCCTGGGTTGTGGGTTTCATTAGTGATTCTAGGCTAGGCTTTCTCTTCTAGGACTTTTATTCCCCCTTCCCCCCTAGTTGATCCCCCTTCCCTTTTGCCCTAGAATGGTTTGCACTTGTGGTTGGTTGATTTAGGTGGCTTGGTCGATATTGCGATGACGGAGGTTGCTGTAGGTGTTTGGGGCTCGGCAGGTGCGATAGGTGGTGTGGATCGACATATGACGCATAGTTGGGGATTCCAGTGAGGAAGGTTAGCTCGGCAGTTTGGGGTATACCGGGGCTCGGCAACAGAATGGTGGACTGAGAAGGTGGGGAATCCGACGCCGGCGAGGGTACGCGAGGTTCGAGGTGAGCTGCACCCACAGGACGGCTGTCAGGTCTGCCCGTGGGCGGCTGGCAGTGCATAGGGTGATGGTGTTTATTTTTGTTTTATTTAGTCTTTTTTAGTTAGTATGTCTTAGTTTGTATGTGTTGTACTTTTATAGGTTTTTGTTGCAGTTGGTGTTTAATTATAACCGTATACCTCGGCAAGTTATGAAAGTTAGGCTGAAGTGTAGGATATGCTCTGCTTCAGTCTAATTGTAACTTGTTTCGGGTATATGGGTTAATTGTTATTGTGGTTTGTTTTGATAGCGTTTGATGCTGTATTTATGTCTGTAAAATAGTTGATGAGGCCGAGACGATTTGTAATACTTTGATATGTAATATATTTCTCCTCTTAAAAAAAAAAAAAAAACGATACAAAGAATCCTGTGCATTGGGAGCGACCTTGTACATATCATCATGACCCAAAAGCTTCTGTTTTGTGAGGTGACGATAATGATAACGAAAGAAAAATTACTTGCAAAAACTCAAAAGCACTGAAAATTTGTGCATTGGGACCGTCCTCATACATATCATAATCCAAAAGCTATTTATTTGTGTGGTGAAGATAATGATAATAAAAGGAAACTTTGTCTTTTGCTGTCACATTCAGTGAGATGCAGAGATGCACATATTGCTAACTATCTTTATCTCCTAAATAATGTAACAACGGCATGTCCATGGATAATCTTCACGCGTAGGAGGTTGTTGAAAGTTACTCTGCTGAAACGAGTGGAGGTCAATCAATGAGCTTTCATCTACGTTCACATTTGATTAATTTATTTTACGAACCGGTTTTGAAAATACTTCTATAGGAGTGAGCGCGAGTAGAGTTTAAGTAGCTTGAATTGTTTTACGGCCCTACTTATCTTAATTACTATGCACCACACTTATTCACGATATTGAAGCTTGCCTCTTGTTCTGTTTTACATTTTCTCCTTCAGCAAAAAAGTTTACTGCTATATGTTTATACATCTATCTCTAAGTTAGATCAGAATAAATCACAATGTGATACCCAACCTTATATATGACTCTAACGTGTATGTTTGTTTGGGATGCCGATCAAATAAGACATTTTTTTTTTGAATTTTTGTAGCGTCTTAACTATGTATTGCCTTATATCTACTACATATTATTGAAATTATACGCGTATGAAATCGAAGATGAGGAATCTTAACACACCAGTGACACCTTCTATATTGCTTTGCATCGTGCATAATGAAACTCGCAAGAAAGATATTCCCTATATGAGAACTTGAATACAACTTGGCAGCTTTTAGCTCCAAAGATAAGAAGATTCAAGAGAATCTGTGTCGGGCAATGGAGTGCGGAGACAATCACTCCAAAAGGCCAAGAGTGGTCCGCGAGGGCACCCTTTTAGTGTTGGGCTTTCGCATAGTTTGTACTTTGTAGACTGCACGTTTGTTTCCACCTTCTGCTATCCACTTTTTATGGACAATATGTCTTGCTTTCCCAACTTTTCCACATTTTTGAACTGGAAAGTTGCCTACTTTCTGAGCAGTAGCATGACTGCACTTGCCTGAATCACATGTTCGTGAGTCGTGACTTAATGGCCTTATAAGTGGATCCAGCCAGCATCAATCAATTTGCATTATCAGGGTTAGCATGTAATAGCTGTTTTGGACACACTAGTTGTGACACATGATCCAATCAACAAGTGGATGCCATCATATTGTTCTTCTAAAAGTTTTGGATCCGTAGCTAGCTAAAACTTGGTATTTGTCACTACTAAACAAAACAAGCACCCTTTTTTCTTCTTCTTTTTAAGTGGTGATTTTGGACTCAAGACGATGTGCTGTAAACGTGCTAACATATGCAGTACTGCAGAGGCTTCTTATTAACAAACTAGTACTATCTTATTTACTGGAACGTAGTGATTAAATTAGAGCCACCCCTTGTTGTGCAGAGCAGGCCAGCCAACCTTCAATTAGAAGAATGATTGCAAAGGTTTTTTAAATTCAAATAATTTAAAAAGAAGGCTATAGGTTTTGCATGAAGTAAGAGGAACTCTGTTACCCCTATTTCTCATATGCCTGTATATATGATCAATATCCTCATAAAACTTTTGCCATAAAGAACGTCTAAATTCACTCCATCGTATATGCATTTACCATCATTATTCCGTGCAAAATAAGAAATAACAAATTTTTAAAAATAAAAACCAACCTCTGCTCATAGTAGTTACCACATTGCGACTTTTCAACCACCTCACTTGCATATGGATGGATGTAATACTCCATCTGTGTCTCAGTGTGTCTCAAAGAGTATAAATATTGTATTGCCTGCGATCGGTAGTTCTGACCATTTAAGACCATCGGATATAGAATATACTAACTTTTTGTCACTCTTATTCTCTCCTTTCCATAACATCAACCCCATGATCCAACAATCTTAAATGATCAAAGATCAATAATCCGTTACAATACCGCCTAGCTCATCAAGAATGACCATACCACTAACTCTTCACTTCGGTGACAATCCAAGGACCCATCAAACTCCCAAGCTGCAATGCCTCCACAATACCAAGCCCAATGAGAAGCGCAGCTTAAAAACAGTAACTTGATGAACTCTGACGTGAAGCACCACAGTCATCTTCAAACCAAAAGGTGATCAAACGATTTCTGTTTTTTCGCCATTAGTTGCTGTGTCGGTCGCCAGCTGTTGGGAAAGTCGGGGGTGTAGAACTGTAGAAGCAAACAATAAGCACATGTCTATGTAGCCAAATTGCTGATAACGTCACCAGTCACCATCTGGCATTGATGCAGGCTTGCCGCCTGACCTGCAGGTTGGCCTTTTGAGGTTGTTTCCTACATTATGGACAAATATATATATATATATATATATATATATATATATATATATATATATATATATATATATGAATATGAAAACTGAAATGGAATTGGCCACCACAACAACACGAAAGTCTATGCCATATCGATCTTGCCTTTTGTGATGGACACCTCTTCATCTTTCCTTTTTTATGCATTGAACACTCGAAGTTCATATTGGTTTGGCAAAGGTGGCTCCTCACTTCACGTGGCAAGTGGCAACTCACCCACAAGAGATACAAGCTAGTCTGTTCACATTACATGGCTGTTGTCCTTTCAGAAAATGAATGAACGGGTTATCTTATAAGGATTCATGAATGCTTTCATCTGTACCAAACAATTGCACTATTTCAGGTTCTCGGCAAATCTATCTAGTGATATGAGCAATAAAAGTTTCCAACTCCATGCGAGTAACGCCGCCTTCATCCACCGCCGTCCTGGCCGCACCACACATTTTCTGTGCGCTCTTTCTAATGTCAGCTCCTTCTTGCGATGCCATCAACCTTCTAACCGCCTTTTCGACGGTAGAAGACGTCACCAAGTCATCTCGAAGGGTCCAATCCTTCACAGCAATGCCAATTTTAAGCACCCTCGTTATAAGAACCGCGTTTCTCGGTTGGTCTGAGTGCATAGGCCATGCTGCTATGGGCACTCCCAATGTGATACTCTCCATGCATGAATTCCATCCGCAATGACTCATGAATCCACCCGTCGACGGATGCCCCAAAATTTCCAATTGGGGAGCCCAGTCTCTCACCACCATCCCCTTTCCTTCTATTCTCTCCTCATACCCTCTTGGCAGTTCAGTTTTTCTTTCTTCTCCTTCGAACACGTCTCCTTTATCTGCATCCCTAAGCACCCAGATGAACTTTTGCCCGCTTTGTTCTAACCCGATCGCAAGCTCTTTGATTTGTTCATCCGTCAATGAAGTTGTCGTTCCAAACGAAACATATACTACAGAATTAATTCCTTGTTTGTCAAGCCACTCTAAACATCTGTGCTTATCATTCAGATTCTTCTTAGGGCTGATCCCAACTGGGTTGAATGGTCCAATAGCCCATTGCTTTTTGTTCTTACTCATCTCCTCTTTCGCAAGTAAGTCAAGAAATGGACCTTCTATTACTTTGGACGTGTTATAAAGCCTACCCGAGTTGAACTTCATGTAACCATGTTGGGAATTGACAAACTTGATGAACTCTGACGTGAAGCACCCTTCAAGAGAAGGAAGGTCATTCAATATTTTGGCTGGAATAGTGAAAGGTCTCCCCATGTTTTCCCACAAGTAAAGGAAAATTGCGAAAGCTGAGATACTATGAAAAGTGTAGGCCTCAGCGTTCGGTATCGAAACAAAGTCTTGAACGACTGAGCCCATCAGGGAGTCGTGAATGACGATTAGTCTGCGAGAGGTGGTTGAGAGGGAGCGTAAAAGTGCGGCCACTGGGTCACGGAGGTGAGATGATGATGCTTCGAATGAGGGTTGAAGGTGGGAAGGGAACTTCATGGAGGAATTGGGGTTTGGAGGAGGAGAGAGAAAAGGAGGAGTAGGGAATTCATGGAAATAGATGTTGGTGACGGAGAGAGGGTCCCAACCGTGGATTCGAAGCTTTGCTTGGCGGTTGTGGGTGGCGGTTCCGATGAAGTGGACGGGTATGTTGAAGGAGGAGACTAGGCGGGAGAGGTGGAGAAGTTGGTTGAGATGGCCTTGTGCTGGCAGGGGCACCATAACCACCACAACCTGGCCGTGGGTTTGGTCAGTCATTTTAGGAGACCTCTGTTGTTTGGATTCATTTCTGAATGGTGATTTGGGGTTTTTAAAAGGAAAGCAAAACACTAAAGATCCATGGATAACGATAAGGATCTCAACTTGATTCCTCGAAATTATTTTAAAATGAAGTATTTGACTATTATATTCTTACTAGCCCAGAATCTCATGCCAAACACATGACAGTTTATTAACAATAATTTATCTTAGTAGTCTTGAAATGCATAATAAAAATCTTACACAATTTTATAATTTTATGGTTATTTTATCAAAGATAGTTACTTTAATTTTGGCTTGAACTTTCTTGTAATAAAATAAATTAACTTTTCTGGTCAAATATCAATAAAAAATGTCCTTGTATATATCGGCTAATTCTGATTGGGTAACTATATAGATGTACAAAAATTAAAAGCTTATTTAGTACACAAAAAAGAAAAAAGTAAATTCTACTGATAAAAATACGCGGAGAACCTATTGAGATCAATTTGCTATTGTATAATAAATTTTTATTATTTTCTACGTATCTTTAAAAAAAATTGTACCTTTGAATGGGTTGTCCATAACATTAGTTATATATTAGCTAGTTTAATTTTGATAGAGAAAATTTTGGTCCATATATTTGTTTATATCATGTTATAAAAGTTAATCAACACAACTAATAAAGTAAGGATGGTGTGACATTTTTAGAAATAGAGAAAATAGTAATCAGTGCATAAAGTAATTATATAAAGTTAAAAAAGTTTAACCAACATGACTAAATACGATAACTCAAAACCTTGTAGTAAGGAAATTGCTGAACAAAATTTAACCAACATTTCACAAAGTATACAATAAGCATGCTTACTAAGTAAGATTTATCTTTAGATATAATGAGGACTTCAATCCAAGTTTTAATCTACATTCATCACACAATAACTAATATCTTTTTAGATTTTATATGCAATTCTATTCAAAATTATAAAAGTTAACATAATTAAAATCATAAATCGTATATTGCTAATGTAGAATTTAGAATGCTTAATAGTTAATTACTCACAATAAAAATACCATAGAAAAAATTTAGTTAAAAACTTTTTCAACATAAAATTAGTTAAATTTAAGAAAAGTTTACATAATTAAGGTTTTAATTTACACTATTTTTTTAATGTATCTCATATAAAATCTGCACATTATGGTATTTTTACATTTAACCAATGCGACTAAATAGGATACTGCAAAACTTTAGAGTAAGAAAATTATTGACCAAAATTTTTAATCAATATAGTTATCAAGTTAGATTCATATTTGAATTTAGAGAAAACTTAAATATGAATTTGAAATAGAGCCTAATTTTTCTGATTAAATCTCTTAAGTAATTTTTTTTACAGGTTAATATTTCATGTTAGAGAGCTTTTTTGATATATAATATTCCAATAAAGTCATAATATATTACTATATTGGTTAGAAAATTTTAAATATTTTGAATTGATTTTTGAATTGCATAAGGCTAATTATTTAAATGTCTACTATATTTGTTGATTTAATTGATTGCAAAATTAAGGACCCCATTCAAAATAATGTTTGGAGATCTTTAGTAATATTAATGTGTTTAACATTAGTTTTTATAATTCTTATTATATTAAACAATGCAATAAGGTGTCATGATTGCATTTCTCACCTCAGTTATTTATTATTATAGCTCAGGATCCTGAGTCAAGATTGAGTAAGTTAATAAAATATTTTAAAAAGTTATAAAAAGTGTATCAATGAATACCGAATTTCAAGAACAAAAAGAGATTTAAAAAAAAAAAAAAAAAAAATACTTATGCTAAAACTATAATTGCAGTTAGTAATTTGTTTTTAATACTTTATTTGTAACAGTTTCAAGTAACTTGTCAAGACTATATTTTTATTAAGTTCTTTTAGTAGCCCAATTTGATTCATTTAAAAACCAAGTATATTAGCTTGACATAAAAATTAGGATTCTATCAAAATTTAAATTAATTATTAGATCACGTTTTTATTTTATATCTCATAAGTTATTTTTGGGTCTATGAATTTTAATTTTCACATTAGAAAACACTTTCAAGAACATAATTGTCAAAACAAAGTCTTAATAGATTAGTATATTGATTAGATAGAGTTTTAGCAGGATTAGAGTGGGTTTTTAAATTTTTCTTCTAAATTGAAAGTATTATTTTCGTTTTTTATATATATGAGTTTTTATATTCATATTAGAGAGTAGTTTTGAAGATACAATAGTGAATATTAAGTCATAATAAGTTAGTATAATGATAATGTTGAGTTTGAGAATGATTAGAATTAGTTTTTGAATTTTAAGGACATAATTGTCAAAAAGAAGTCTTAATAGATTAGTATATTGATTAGGCAGAATTTTAGAATGATTAGAGTTAGTTTTTAAATTAAATAAGACTTACTAATATAAAAGATAATTAATCTGGTGACGTGTCATATAAAGAAGCGACGACGTGTAGCGCAAAAGAAGTTATCAATGTCTTTCTCGCTTTGCTTATTATATATTATATAGATAACCACTCTTTAACGTGAATTTCAAATTGATACGTTAAAAAACAAAAAATATATATTAAATTTAGAAGGGAAAAAAATGACATTCTAATTGAGTTAAATGTAGTGTGTGTCTATATATATTACGCATATATCTATATATATAGTCATCGTAAAAAATAAATAATGTGATATATATAGATTTAATAAACGAATTATAAGTCAGCAATTTTAAAAAAAGATCCCAGGGCCACCAAATCAAATATGAGATTCAAATATGAGATTTGAAAAAAAAAATGATACTAGATTTATGTACTCTTAGTAATAACCAATAAAAAATTACTTTTTTTTTGTAGTTGATTAAGTTTACATGAACATCAAGACCAATTAGTAGATATTAAAATAACTATAAGCTTTGAAACTTAATTTTGACTATAATAAAGTTGATTATAACCATGAATGGTCATTGCTATGTGCTTTCAACAACAATTATATTAACTAATCCCCACCCTATAATTGTTAGCCTAACATAAGGATATTTGTTAAATTTTACTAGCTCATTGTAGTCAACAAAAATAAGCTGAAAAAACGCGTTATAGTTAATATTATATATAGAAAAAACTCTCTAATATGAAATAATCACCTGTAAAACAAAAAATACTTAAGAAATTTAATAAGAAAAATTAGGTACTATTTTAAATTCATATTTAAGTTTTATAACATAGTAGTATATGGGCTATAGACAAATTATTTTTTTACAAGATCTTTGATTTTATCATTCGTTAACATTTCAACACATAGTCAATTCAATATAATAACCTAGATAATATGAAAAAAGCATATTTAAAAAAAAAAGAATCACATATGATATTAATAATAGAAGAATAAATTATTAATTATTTTTAAAAATAACATGTAATATTAAAACCTTCTAATGTTTCACAATAAATCTAAGAAATTTTTTCTTATACACCGTACTTTTACATGAAAAAAGCAATAGCATAATTTTATTTATCTTTTAGCTAAGAAATAAGGCATAAAGTATAAGTAAGCAAACAGAAGTGTAGATAGATAGATACTCTCATAAATCTAAACAATCGGGCGGAGACGGTCACTCCAAAAGGCCAAGAGTGGTCCGTTAGGGGACCCTTTTAGTGTTGGCCTTCCGCATAGTTTGTAGACTACACGTTTGTTTCCACCTTCTGCTATCCATTTCTCATGGACAATATATGTCTTGCTTTACCATCAAGCGCGTAGGTCCTGCTAGGGCACCCTTTTAGTGTTGGCCTTAATGAACTACACGTTTGTTTCCACCTTCTGCTATCCATTTCTCATGGACAAAATATAAAAATATATGTCTCACTTTCTCAACTTTTCCACATTTTTGAACAGGAAAGTTGCCTACTTTCTGAGCAGTAGCATGACTGAACTTGCCCCTGAATCACAGGTTGTTCGTGAGTCGTGACTTAATGGAGTAATAAGTGGATCCAGCCAGCAATAATCGATTTGCATTATCACGGTAAGGATGTGATAGCTGTTTAGGCCTCACTAACAATGACAAACGATCCAATCAACAACTGGATGCCATCACAATGTTTTTCTAAATGTGTAAAAATACTTCATAAACATACGAGGACTCGGCTTCAGAGAGGAGCAGTTTCGTAGCTAAAACTAGGCATTTGTCACTATTAAAAAAAACAAACACTATTTTTTTTTCTTTGAGAAGTGGTGATTTTGGACTTAAAAACGAGGTATTGCAGAGGTGCAAACATTCGGCATTGCAAAGGCTTCTTATTGTAAAGTTAGTAGGAATTGCATATATTATTATGAAATTTATTATTGTTGCTAAACTTTACTGAAAAGTAGTTATTAAATAGTCACCGTTGTCTGCAGAGTAGGTCAGCCAACATTCCAATTAGAATAATGATTGCAAATACAGTATTATTTTACAAAAAATGGCTTTAGCTTTTGCATGAAGTAAGAGAAACTCTCTTCCCCCATTCCTCATATGCTTGTTTATATGATCAATATCCTTATAAAAGTTTTGCCGTGAAGAACGTTTAAATTCACTCCCTTGTGTATGTATTTACCATCATTAGTCCGTGCATAATGAGGTATAATACAAATTTAAAAATAAAAATCAACCTCCGTTTATGTACAAATTGAGACTTTTCAACCACCTTGCTTGCACATTGATGAACGTAATACTCCGTAAGTGTCTCAAAGTATGAAAATATTGTACGGCATGTTATCAGTAGTTCTAACATTTTAAAACCGTCGGATATACGGTATAACAACATTTTCTTTTTCTTATTGGCCTTTCATCACATCAACTCCGTAGTCCAACAATCTTAAATGATCAAAGACTAATAGTCCGAAACAATACTGCCAAGCTTAACAATAATAACCATGCAACCATTAATTAGCTCTTCACTTAGTGACAATCCTAGCACCCATCAAACTCCGGAGCTGCAATCCCGCCACATTATCAAGCCCAGGGAGAAGCGCAGCTTAGAAACAGTAACTTTTTCATGATATTGCGGGATCTGCACATCCCCAGAATCATCTTCACACCAAAAGGTGATACAACGATTTCTGTTTTTTCGCCCTTAATTGCAGTGTCGGTCGCCAGCTGTAGAAGCAAACAATATGCACATGTCTATATGGCCAAATTGCAGATAACGTCACCTGTCACCATCTGGCATGACCCCCCCGGATTGGCCTTTTGAGATTGTTTCCGACCAATTGAAACTGAAATGGAAGGCCAGCACAATACACGAAAGTCATGGACACCACTTTAACTTTCCTTTATCTTGCATTGAACTGATGACAGTTTAGAAGCTGAAGTTTTTGGAATATTCAAAGCTCTACAAGTTATCCAAGAACAACAATTGCAAGGCATAACGATCGAAACTGATTCCCTGCTGGCCCAAAAGCTGTTGACAGCTGAAGAAAATGACTTATTTCATCCCCTATGTAATATTATCTATGATTGTCGTTTCTTAATTATTGCGACAAATTCCAAAATTTCTCATATATTTCGTGAGAGCAACCACTGTGCGGATATGCTAGCGAATATTGGTAGTAGACAGGATGGGGCTTTTGTTTATCTCGACCAACCCCCCGTAGAATTAAATGAACTGCTAGTAGCAGATGTAAATGGGGTGGAATACCCTCGGTCCTAGTTTCTTTTGTCTGAATATATTTTGTTCCTTTGAAGCAAAAAAAAAATATCGGTTTGGCAGATGTGGCTCCTCGCTTCACGTGGAAATGGCAACTCACCCACAAGAGATGCAGGTCTGTTCAAAATAAATGGCCATTGTCCTTTTAGAAAAGATCATTCCACTTCTTGATCAAACTTCTTTTGTGGTTCTTTCTTATTACGAAACGCAGCGATTATGAAGCAATATATTAAAGAAAAAAAGAAACGAGAAATTTAAAATAAACCAAACGCACAACACAAGAATTACGAGGTTCACCAATATGGCTACGTCCCCAGAGTATGACCAGATTTCGATTTCACTATTCAGCAGCGTTACAACCAAAATCTTAACCCCCACTTTATGTTGTGGTTTTCTCTCTTGACCCAAAACAATACAAGACCATGTATATTTATTTAGAGCTAGGAGGTGATTTTTCTCTAAATAACCAATGTGGGACAAAACACTTATATACTTGGGCTAAGTTGTGACCTTCTTTCCTTAAGCAATGTGGGACAACCTCACAAAAACTTGCTTTCGGGTCACTACCTCATTGTAACAATGTCTCTGGATTGAAATCAGGCTCCACATACAACATTTCTGTATTTCATCAAAACAGCAATAGAAAAGGTCTCGTGCAAACGATGTTGTTAATGGATTTTTAGTAACAAATCTACTTGCACTCTTTTTAGCGATTAAAATTAGTTATGAAAAGTTAATGGGTGGTTTTGGTAAAACGATAGCGAGAATTGTAAAACTAGTTGTAACATTCATCGCTAGCAATATGTCAACGTTGTCACGATCTCTAGTCACTGAATAAGGGAGTTGGAGGACGGTTGCTCGAAATATGCAAGAGCAAAGACCCTGCTCACTATCTTTCATTCGCAAAATTTTTTTAGCGACTAATAACTAGGGGCGGAACTACATTGGGACTAGGGGTGGCTAGTACACCCCCTAAAATTTTGAGAAAAAAAATAAATTTTCTGGAATTGCATTTTTCGGGAATTGCACCCCCGTTCCCCGAGACATCAGACCAGTCTCTCTCTTTCTCTCTCTGACCGTGAGGAACGTGACAGATGAGGACTGAGGTTCAGGCCGTGATCGCCGACCGGTGACTCACACTCACTCCGACCGACGACCGCGATGGTGAGGCGACGACGACCGACTCACTCACGCCAACACACTCACTCCGACTGGTGACCACATGTGACTTGATCTGGACCGTGACCGGCGTGACGACGTTTGACTCACTCCGACCGCGACCTTGACGGCTTGACGACGGTGATAGACTGACGAAGACGGCCTCATCGAGCACCAGCCATCGAGACGCCGTGACGCCGACCGACAAGGCAACGACTGTGAGTCCGTGACTCACTCCGACGGACAACGGTTCGACGCCGACCAGATCTGGAACTGGAAGGACGGACTGAGGCTACTGAGCAAGGCAATCTTGGCTTGGCAGAGCAGCGAGTGTGAGCAAAAATCATTGTGAACATTGGTTGTTTTGATTTTCCCATTCGATTGGAATATGTGACGGCTATAAGAAAATGCATGGGCGATTTGGCATATGATATAATAACTGTGCATAGAACTGCATATTTAGGAAAGTCATCCTTGAAGAAGCCCTAAAAGTCATTTATGCAGTATATATCATAAACCGATTCGGGCCACTCACTACTGCTTTTTTGCACTACCGACTGTGACTCTGTGAGGTAAGCCGTAAGCTCCTTATTTAAATTCTTAAATTTTAGTTTAATTTCAGTGATTATATAGAGATTGAAAATATATGTTTGGTTAATTTGCTTGCTAATTCTTAATTAGTTGTTGAAAGAGTATGTCTTGATTATATTGTAGAAATTCTTGGTGATTTGGAACACCTTAATTATTTGGTTAATTTGCTTTGCTAATTCTTAATTGGTTAGTTGCTTTTCTAATTCGTAATTGGAGACAAAAAAATCCTGGTTCCGGCCCTTGAAAAAAAATTGATATAATTTTTGCACCTCCTGAAAAAAAAAATCGTGATTCTGCCCCTACTAATAACATCACTACTACAGTGTTGAAAATAACTAGATGATATGCTCAAAAAGAGTTCTAATAAGTTTTTTGATGCGCCAATTTAAGCCCATATTGGCATGGAATGAAGAATGAGGGTGTAAAGGGGAACATATCTTAGGTCTCCCGGTGTGGTGCTAGGCTACTTTACTGGCTACCATAACGAGATTCAATCACTTAATGAACTTATGGTCGCTTAGACTAGATGTGAGCACAGTTTAGTTTGGTAGTAAAATCGTAAACTGAAATTGATATAACTCAAAAATAAACTCTGAATAATTAGGGGACACTCGGCATTCCCAGTCAAACTGAGAGATTGATAATTACTTATTAGGATTCTAAAAGAGTCCTCAAAGATCATGATGTGATCCTCAAAGATCCTAACGTGATCCTAACATATCTGTCCCACGACGCAGTCCTATGAGTGGTCTTCTACCTACGGCTATATAAATGGGACTACCCCAACCACAAAGACACAGTCTTTAATGCTTTTTCAGCGTTATTATCTTGCAGCTGTGCTCTGATTTAAGCATTGGACAGTTTTCTACCGGGAACCCCACCCGACGGTCACTCGTTTTCTGTCTTGTAGGTCATCAATCCAGGGTAGGGTTTCGGAGCATACGCGAAACATATTTTTAGCAGGAATAGATTGGCGCCATCCGTAGGTCCCGCCAGCCTAACTTATTGACCTCAAGAAAACCTCAACAATTGTATCGAAAGCTACCGACGATAGTCTAGCCAGTGATGGCCCCGTCGTCATCAAACGGTTCTACCATTGTCAAACAGTCAAAAAATTAAACATTGGGAGAAAATTATAGGCATGTCCATCCGCAGGCCAAGAAGAGCAACCTTCACGGCCGCACAGCCACCGTGGCACTGCCGTTACTGCAACAGTACCTCTCCCGCCCCCTATTGTCAAAACCCTAAATAGCAGTGTCATCGCCGCCATCAACAGTGCCTACACAGGCAGCTCCCGCGCCAGCATAACCATCACAGAGCCGTTTGGTACAACTCTCCGACGTCCATGACCACAAAAACCAAACAGAGGGGCAACGCCGCCGCAACCACGGTCACCACAATCAGTTGCACAGCCGTCACAAGGCTGCTAGAGCAGCATCAACATCATCCCATAAAAAAAAGGGAAAAAAAAAACAACAACCAAACGCCACACTACCTGGGTCAAGGGTGGCCATAAATCACTGCAGCCATAACTCACGTCCACCTACTGCACCGTCGCTCCCATGAAGTAAAGCCCCAATAGCGCCCTAATCATTGTTCACCATAATTGGCAGTACAACCACTGCCAGGCCATCCATAATCGCAAGCCGCCATCAAGGACAGCCACCGCGATCTCTTTCTATTGTTGTCTTCTCCGGAGTGATCAACAAAAGAGAGAGAGAGAGAGAGAGAAGATCGCCGTCGCCGCCAGCTATTATCGATGACCACCGTGGCAAAAGCTTCGCAAAACCACTAGACCCATGTGTTCGAGATCCCAATGCTACGATGAGCGGTAGTGCTCTTTCGACCTCATCATCACTGTGACTATCGACAACGCTATGAGCGCAATCGCCACCATCGCTGTCGTTGCGTCATCGTTTCACCTCTATCGGCTTCTAGATTTGTGCCACCACGGCCATCGAAAAAGCATCATTGCCACCGTCCCGCCATGGTGACACCTCACTACAGCGCTGTCGCAAAATCCGAATGCCACCCGTTCGCTCAGATCCAAGCCGCGGCGATCGGCGTTAGCCATCCATAGCTTTGGCGTCCGATGACCGGCGCCGCCTTTGGTTGAGATCCAATCGCATGATTTCCTTTTCGGCCACCACCTTGCCTAAGTAGCGTCAAGTGGTGGCGCCGACACTGTCCTCATCGTTACTCGGGAGAGAAAATGGGTAGAATAGAAACAAGGTGCACTCCTTCTTTTTAAAAATTTCTATTTTCCCCCCTAAAATTGCACATTCATAGTTTAGACCTAATAGGTCTTCTTTATGCAACTTATGCCACAACATTTTAAAAGCGTTAAGCTATTAACCCGCAATTATGCATATTCATATTTTGGACCCAAAGGATCTTATTTATTCAAAATATGCAAATGTGATTAACCTATGCACAATGCATATTCGTGTTTAAGACCGAAAGTGTCATATTTATTGGACTTAGGCCACATGCTTTCTAAAGCATTAAGCTTTCAGAGGGAAAAGGCCAATTTATATTTGAGACTCATAGGGTCTCATTTACTAGTCATGTGCCACATATATTTTAAAGCATGAAAATTTACATGCAAATGGATATTTATATTCAAGACTCAGAAGGTCTCATGTAATTCACATATGCTGCGCATTCTTTAAAGTATGCGCACATTTTATATTTTGTGCCACGTCGTTAAAAATTAAGCGACTACAATTTTAGGCGCTAGCAAGCCTTATTAAGGCTGCTTCTTATGCGCTTATATAATATCTAGACCTATTTCGTTTTTGCTCTAGCATTGTCCAGTCGCATCAATTGACGTGAGCATATTGCATGTTGGGTCTTACCGATTGCTATGATTTTTTAAGCCCACTTACGATACGCAGTGCAGCACACCATGTCATCTCACCAACAAAGCCCTAATGGGGCTACGGTGTCTGAACACTGCTCTTATTTATATGTTAGAAACATAGTTGCACTTTCATATGCTTTATTGCTGCAAAGGCTATTTTTTCAGTCGCGTACTTTTTCTTGTTGCAAGGGTTTAAACTGTGTCTGCCAGCATCAATAGTGACGTGTAAACCACTTCATAAGCGAGGAACAAATTTATAGCACCATGCGACTGGAAGTCAGGCATAGGGTTTATGTTGCAATATCTTGCCAACTCGGCATTACTTATTATCTCATGATATATTCGGTCATCTAGGGACCTATATCTATGTCATATTCATATCACTGCGCATTGATAAGCAAATCTTACAGTAATGGAGGCGTGCAAGCTTTCAATGCATCTAGCGAATCAGAGCACATGGTTGGCCTCTGCAGATAAGCATTGCTAATATGTCTGGTATAACTGCAAGCTCAAGCATGCAACAAGCAAATCGAATCTAGTTGCCTTTGATTATATCGATGAACCAGGGCAACTGCTTTAATGATCACCTAGTGACCTCCTGCTGAGACAGACTTCGTGTTATTTATATTGATCGTCAGTGACATCTTGCTTAGACGAACTCCGCGTCCTCTAATTTTATATGCTTGTCCAGCCGAGCAAACAAATTATGGTCTTCTATATTGCTTCTACAGGTCTTCTTGCTACTGTGCCCTACATATAAACTGAAAAGCCGTCTTTATATATTCATGTCTTGTCAAGGCGGGGGGCTTCATGTCTTATGAGAACATCAATGTTGCAGGCTTAATGCCTTAAGCCCTCTTCGACAGGTGGGCTTCCTAACAACGGTCATATATTACGGGCTCAGTGCCTTCTTGTTTAGCGCCACGGTGACAAGTACTTGTTACTTCGACCACACCCTCAAGAATATTTACATGAGTTTTGCGCTCTGTCTGCCCTCAAGGGCGCGTACGAGAACTTAAGTTCTGTCAAACCCTCAAGGGTATTTTTATAAGCTTTGGCGCTCCATCAGCCCTCAAGGGTACGTACAAGAACTATAAGTTCTGTCAAACCTCCAGGGGTGTTTTTATGAGCTTGGCGCTCCATCAGTGCTTAAGGCAGCGTACGAGAACTCTAAGTTTCGTCAAACCCCCAAGGGTATTTTCATGAGATTTGTGCTCCATCAGCTCTCAAGGGCGCGTATGAGAACTCTAAGTTCCATCAAACCCTCAAGGATATTTTCATGAGCTTTGTGCTCCATCAGCCTTCAAGGGCGCATAAGAGAAATCCAAGTTCCATCTAGCCCCCCCAGGGCATTTACGTGAGCTTTGTGCTTAATTAGCCCTCAAGGGCACGTACGAGAACCTATGTACCATCAAACCCCGAGGGTATTTACATGAGCTCCATGCTCCATCAGCCCTCAAGGGCCCTTATTAGAACTCTACGTTCCATTAGCCCCTAGGGCAGTCCTTCAAAGGATAAAAACCTCCAAGGGTGACATGATTAAGCTGAAGTTCTATCCGAATGGTTTAGCTATAGTTTTGACCGGTGAAACAGCAAAGCACTCTGTGTGACTTAATCACCCACCATTCTTTGTCAATTCAAAACCTAGCCAAGTGTGAGGGTGAGGCTTCTTTGCCAGCTTTTAGCTAATGATAAGAGTTCACGTCAAAGTAAAACACAAGCATGATGTGGTCAGCCCAACTTATAGAAAAAAGGGAATTTCATGGAGGAATTGGGGTTTGGAGGAGGAGAGATGAAATGAGGAGTTAGGAATTCATGGAAGTAGATGTTGGTGATGGATAGAGGGTCCCAACCGTGGATTCGAAGCTTTGCTTGACGGTTGTGGGTGGTGGTTCCGATAAAGTGGACGTGTACGTTGAAGGAGGAGACGAGGAGGGAGAGGTGGAGAAGTTAGTTGAGACGGCCTTGCGCTGGCAGGGGCACCATAACCACCGCAACTTGGCCATGGGTTTGGTGGTCATTGTGTCGGTTACCCATTTTAGGAGAGCTCTAATGTTTGGATCCATTTCTGAATGGTGTTTTGGGGTTTTTAAAAGGAAAACAAAACTCTAAAAACCCATGGATAACGACGAGGATCTTGACTTTGATTCCGAGAAATTATTTTTGAATGATGTAATTAAATAACTTTATAGAGGGCATTGTTTTATATGTTTTTTCACAGTGTTATATATGTTGACCTTTCAGTGGATAAACCTATTGAATTTTTTTTGGCTATTTCTCTGATTGGAGGAATCTTCTTCCTACTCCCTATATAGCGACAATCAATCGTATCTAAATATTTTTAGTGACTTTTATTTAGTGACGCTAAAAAAATGCTGTTAATAATTGTCGCTGATAGTGTTAGAAGAAAAACCACTAGAAATATTTAACGACTGTTAATTGTCACTATACAAGGGGTTGGAGGAAGATTCCTACAACTCGGGTTGGAGCCAAAATTTATTCAAACATATTTATAGGTGAAAATGGTCTCTCCGTGATGAATGTATTGTTTGTAACTCACACTCTCAATGATACAAAAACCTTGTGCATTGGGACCGACCTTGTACTTATCATCATAACCAAAAAGCTACTAATTTGTGAAAATGAAAGGAATATTAATTGCAAAAATTCGAAAGTGAAGAAAACTTGTGCATTGGGACCGTCCTTATACATATCATCATACTCCAAAAGCTATTTATTCCTGCGGTGACGATAACGATAAGAAGCGGGAACTTTGCTTTTTCTGTCACATTCAGTGACATGCAGAGATGCATATTGCTTTTTATCTTTATACTCTAAATAATGTAACAACGGCGTGTGCATGGATCATCTTCACGAGCAGGAGGATGTTGAAAGTTACTCACCTTTGCTGAAAACGAACGAAGCTCAATAAGTTAACTGTTAACGAGCTTTCATCTGTATTCAAACTTGATTCATCTATTTTACAAACCAATTATGAAAAAGCTTCTAGAGGAGTGAACACGAGTAGAGTTCGAGTAGCTTGAGCTGTTTTACAGCCCTGCTTATCTTGCTATGCACCGGACTTAATAATGAAATTGAAGCTTGCCTTTTCTTCGGTTTTAGATTTTTTTCCCCTTAATTTGTTTATACATCTATCCCAAGTTAGATCAGAATAAATCAGAATGTGATACCCAACCTTATATCTACTACAGATTACTGAAATCATACGCATATGAAAAGGAAGATGATTAATCTTACTAACACACCGATGACACTTTCTGTATTGTTTCGCATGGTGCAATATGAAACTCCCAAGAAAGACATTCCCTATGTTAGAACTTTCATACAACTTGGCAGCATTTAGCTCCAAAGATAAGAAGATTCAAGAATCTGTGTCGGGCAATGGAGTGCGGAGACAATCACTCCAAAAGGTCAACAGTGGTACGCGATGGCACCCTTTTGTGTTGGCCTTTCGCGTAGTTTGTAGACTACACGTTTGTTTCCACCTTCCGCTATCCATTTTTTATGGACAACATGCCTTGCTTTCTCTACTTTTCCACATTTTTGAGCAGGAAAGCTGCCTACTTTCTGAGCAGTAGCATGACTGCACTTGCCTCAATCACAACTCACGAGTTGTCGGGAGTTGTGGCTTCCTAATGGCCTAATAAGTGGATGCAGCCAGCGTTAATCAATTTGCATTATGAGGGTTAGGATGTGAGAGCTGTTCAGGCCACACTAACTTTGACAGACGATCCAGTGGATGCCATCGCACTGCTTTCTAAAGGTGGAAAACACTTAACAAGGAGTATTGGAAAACTTCTGTCACTGTCTTGTTAACACTTTTATCGACAATTTTTTATTGTACCTTTTTACCGTCATTAAATAAAAAGCATAAAATATTTAACAACAGAATTGTAGGTATCTTTCTACGACCCTAGATAGCAACCAATTTTTTTTTTCTCATAAATATACGAGGATTCATTTTCTTAGAGGAGCAGCTATGTAACTAAAACTACGTATTTGTCATTATTAAAAATACCAAGCACTATTTTTTAAAGGTGAGAATTGCAATACTGTAAAGGGTTCTTACCACACAATTAGCACGGCATTGCATATATTACTACCAAAAGTTATTATTGTTGTTATACTTTAACGAAAAGAAGTGATTAAATTGCGCACAGTTACCCCTCGTTGTTCAGAGTAGGCTACCGAAACTTCAAATTAGAATAATGATTACGAAGGTTATTTAGATTCAAAGAATTTACAACGAAATGGCTTTGGCTTTCGCATGAAGTAAGAGAAACTCTCTTACCCCATTTCCCAGATGCATATTTATATGATCATTATCCTCATGAAACTTTCGTTCTTTATCTAAATTCACTCCCTCATATTTTTACCACCATTATTCCGTGCATAATAAGATGTAACCCATTTTTAAATATAAAAACCAATCTCTGCTCATAGTAGTTACAAAATTGGGATTTTTCAAGTACCTTGCTTGCACATGGATTGATGTGATACTCCACCGGGGTTTCAAAGAGTAGAAACTGCGATCAGTAATTCCAACTATTTAAGACCGTCGTCGGATATACGATAATATAACAACCTCTTGTCTCCCGTATTCCCCTCCTTTCCATCACATCAACCCGTGATCCAACAATCTTAAATGGTCAAAGATTAATAGTATGAAGTAATACCTCCAAGCTCCTCAATAATAACCATGCAACCACTAACTCTTCATGTCGGTGACAATCCTAGGACTCCATCAAACTCCCAAGCTGCAATGCCGCCACAATACCGAGCCCAATGAGAAGCGCAGCTTAAAAACAGTAAATTTCTCGTGATATTGCGGGATCTGCACAGCCCCACAGTCATCTTCACACCAGAAGGTGATACAACGATTTCTCTTTTTTCCCCTTAGTTGCTGTGTCCGTCGCCAGCTGTCGGGAAAGTCGGGGCGCAGAAGCAAACAATAAGCACAGGTCTGTATAGCGAAATTGCAGATAGCGTCACCAGTCACCATCTTGCATTGATGCACGCTTGCCGCCTGACCTACAGGATTGGCCTTTTGAGATTGTTTCGTATGTTATGGACAAATGGAAACTGAAATGGAAGGCCACCACAATACACGAAAGTCTATGCCATATCTTCCCTTTCGTCATGGACACCTCTTTATCTTGCATTGAACACCCGTGGTTCGGGTTGCATATCGGTTTGGCAGAGGTGGCTCCTCGCTTCACGTGGAAGTGGCAACTCAACCACAAGAGATGCTTGTCTGTTCACAATAAATGGCGGTTGTCCTTTCAGAAAAGATCATTCCACTTCTTCGTACTTCTTTTGTGGTTCGTGTCTTTCTGTATTTCATATCATTTCATCAAAACAACAATCAAAAAGGTCTCGTGCAAATGATATTGTCAATGAGTTTTCAGTGACAAATCTATTTGCACACTTTTTAGCAATTAAAATTTGTCATAAAAGGTTAAGCGGTAGTTTTGGTATGATGTTAGAGAGAATTGCAAAACTAGTTGTAACATTCGTCGCTAGCACTATGTCACGATTGTCAAGATCTCTAGTCGCTGAATAAGGGAGGTGGAGGAGGTTTACTCGAAATATGTAAGAGCAAAGACTGTTCACTATCTCTCATCCGTGAAGGTTTTTTAGCAACAAATAACATCCCCACTATAGTTTTGAAAACAACTAGAGATATGCTAAAAAAAAGAGTTCTAATAAATTTTTTTGATGGGCCAATTTGAGCCCATTTTGGCATGGAATGCAAATTGAGGGTGTAAAGGGGAACATATCTTAGGTCTTCGGGTGCGGTGCTAGGCTACTTTACTGGCTACCATAGCGAGATTCAATACTCAAAGAACTTATTATGGTCGCTTTGACTAGGGGAGTAAATCGTAAACTGAAATGTTATCCTTTGATTTGAAAATTTTTAAATATCTCTCTCAATTTTTTTGTTCGAATGTGTTGCTATTCTAAAGTTTTAGCTGACATGTTGTCATGGATATTTTTTGTGGAAGCAGAAAGTTGCTTATAGTTTGGTCATTCTAATCGTTACTTTTGTAATTAAAAATAATACAAGGAAGACATAACTGGTGAACTCTAACATAGATTGGCATGAGCACAAATATAGATATATATAGTTATAAACTAATAGCATACAAGATTCTAGTAGTCAACGTTTTTTTTCCGTAAGATGGGCGACGAATAGTTGCTTCGGCCAAATCAAAATGGGCACATCAACCGTAAGTTAATCTTCTTCAGTAATAAACTTTGGTTGGAGGAACTTTCATTACCCACCTTTTTAATGACGAAAAACCATAGGTAGAATCTTTGACAACACTTCTGATCAAAATTCGGTAGAAATTAAAATTTAATGGCATTATTTTGTTGTTAAAATGTTGTTAAAGACGTCCCCCGTGAGATGCAGCAATAACTTTTCGTTGCTGAAGAGGAAGGCGTAACGAATTATGCTCCATTAACCTTGGGTTAGATCAATATTTGTCCTATTTTCTGTCACCATATCCAAAAGTTTATGGCGCCGCTGCATATTAGTTGGGCAGTTGCAGTTTGGCGGTCTGGCATCGTGGCCATGGCCATCGGTAATTCAAAGCACGTGAATGCATGTGTGCCTTTGTACTTTTTGGACCGTGCAAAACAGACTACGGCTCTTGAGGCAATCCAAACCAGAAGGGAAAAAAAGAATCTGTCCAGAAGAGGCAATCGGTAGGAACTTCCCCGCCTATGCTTGTGGACCCAAAAATAAGCCATTTTTGGTTCTCAAGAATGTACGGTGATGGTCCTAATCACCACAGTTAGTTGGATGTGGAAAGAATAATGTATGCTTGAGCATGCTTTTCACATGGACACCAGACTTTAATGTTGGTAATAAGGTTAGGGTCTTCAAGTTGCTTTTTGGCTGCTTCTTTCGGATTTACAGTCCGCTTTATTCTGCTCGAGCTCTGGGATAGCCTCATAAATCGATCATCGCATATTCCACGATATGCCTGAAGTCGAGTGTTAGAGTCCACGTCGACTATACCCAATGGGTTACTTCTCTTCCTAAGTATGTTTTTGGATTGGATACTAGAATTTAACATAACCGATGCCTTTACAAATAAAGAAGAGCTATGACAAATTTCAACTTTTAAATGCCATGTATCACTTCTCATTCTTTGATAGGGACCAAGAAATGAAGAAAAGGGTAATCTTTTGCGAAAAAGTTTTGGCTGCTACCCGGGTTGAATGAATTTTCCCCCTACCTCCCATGTAGCGACAATTAATGGTTGATAAATCTTTCTAGTGACACTAAAAAAGTGCTGTTAAAAGTTGTCGCTGAAAGTGTTAACAGAAAAGTCACTAGAGATATTTAATGACTATTAATTGTCACTATTTATGGAGTTGGAGGAAGATTCTTACAACCGGGGTAGCAGCCAAAGTTTGTCGGGCTTCATGAGTGTTTTCATCACCTGACCAAACAATTTCACTATTTCAGGTTCTCGGCAAATCTATCTAGTGATGTGAGCAATAAAAGATTCCAACTCCATGCGAGTAACGCCGCCTTCATCCACTGTCGTCCTGACCGCGCCGCACATTTCCCTCGCGCTCTTTCTAATGTCCGTTCCTTCCTGTGATGCCATCAACCTTCTAACCGCCTTTTTGACCGTAGAAGACGTGACTAAGTCATCTCGAAGCGCCCAATCCTTCACAGCAATGCCAATTTTAAGCGCCCTCGTTATAAGAACCGCGTTCCTCGGTTGGTCTGAATGCATAGGCCATGCTGCTATGGGCACTCCCAATGTAATACTCTCCATGCACGAATTCCATCCACAATGACTCATGAATCCACCGGTCGACGGGTGCCCCAAAATCTCCAACTGGGGAGCCCAATCTCTCACCACCATCCCCTTTCCTTCTATTCTCTCCTCATACCCTCTTGGCAGTTCAGTTTTTCTTTCTTCTCCTTCGAACACGTCTCCTTTATCTGCATCCCTCAGTACCCAAATGAACTTTTGCGCACTTTGTTCTAACCCGATCGCAAGCTCTTTTATTTGTTCATCCGTCAATGAAGTTGTCGTTCCAAACGAAACATATAATACAGAATTAGTTCCTTGTTTGTCAAGCCACTCTAAACACCTGTGTCTCTCATTCACATTCTTCTTAGGGCGGATCCCAACTGGGTTGAATGGTCCAATAGCCCATTGTTTTTTGTTCGTACTCATCTCCTCTTTCGCAAGTAAGTCAAGAAATGGACCCTCTATTACTTTAGACATGTTATAAAGCCTACCCGAGTTGAACTTCATGTAACCATGCTGGGACTTGACAAACTTGATGAACTCTGACGTGAAGCACCCTTCAAGAGAAGGAAGGTCATTCAGTATTTTGGCTGGAATAGTGAAAGGTCTCCCCATGTTTTCCCACAAGTAAAGGAAAATTGCGAAAGCTGAGATACTATGGAAAGTGTAAGCCTCAGCGTTTGGTATTGAAACAAAGTCTTGAACGACTGAGCCCATCAGGGAGTCGTGAATGACGATTAGTCTACGAGAGGTGGTTGAGAGGGAGCGCAAAAGTGCGGCCACGGGGTCACGGAGGTGAGATGATGACGCTTCAAATGAGGGTTGAAGGTGGGAAGGGAACTTCATGGAGGAATTGGGGTTTGGAGGAGGAGAGATAAAAGGAGGAGTAGGGAATTCATGGAAATAGATGTTGGTTGGTGATGGAGAGAGGGTCCCAACCGTGGATTCGAAGCTTGGCTTGGCGGTTGTGGGTGGAAGTTCCGATGAAGTGGACGGGTATGTTGAAGGAGGAGACGAGGCGGGAGAGGTGGAGAAGTTGGTTGAGATGGCCTTGTGCTGGCAGGGGCACCATAACCACCACAACTTGGCCATGAGTTTGGTTAGTCATTGTAGGAGACCTCTGTTGTTTGGATTCATTTCTGAAAGGTGATTTGGGGTATTTAAAAGGAAAACAAAACACTAAAGATCCATGGATAGCGAAGAGAATCTCAACTTTGATTCCTAGAAATTATTTTAAAATGAAGTATTTGCTTAATTTTATATACGGCATTGTTTTATTATGACTTAAAAATTTTGGCCATAAAGAACGTCTAAATTCACTCTTCACTTACGGTGACGATCCTAGCGCCCGTCACTCCTAAGCTGCAATGCCGCCACAATACCAAGCCCAATGAGAAGCGCAGCTTAGAAACTATAACTTTCTCATGATATTGCGGGGATCTGCACAGCCCCCGAATCATCTTCACACCAAAAGGTGATACAACGATTCTGTTTTTTCCCCTTAGTTGCTGTGTGGGTCGCCTGCTGTTGGGTGTGGAAGCGAACAATAAGCACACGTCTATATAGCCAAATTGCAGCTGTAGGTTAGGCGGCAGGATTGGCCTTTTGAGATTGTTTCGTATGTTATGGACAAATGGAAACTGAAATGGAAGGCCACCACAATACACGAAAGTCTATGCCATATCTTCCCTTTTGTGATGGACACCTCTTTATCTTTCCTTAATCTTGCATTGAACACCCGAGGTTCGGGTGGCATATCGGTTTGGCAGAGGTGGCTCCTCGCTTCACGTGGAAGTGGCAACTCACCCACAAGAGGTGCTTGTCTGTTCACAATAAATGGCCGTTGTCCTTTCAGAAAAGATCATTCCACTTCTTCATACTTCTTTTGTGGTTCGTGTCTTTCTGTATTTCATCAAAACAACAATCAAAAGGGTCTCGTGCAAATGATATTGTCAAGGAGTTTTTAGTAACAAATCTATTTCCACTCTTTTTAGCGTTTAAAATTTGTCATAAAAGGTTAAGTGGTGCACTACAAGAAAAACCGGCTATACCTACGGTGTAGGTCCGTTGGCTTAAGTAAGTAGTCCCGTAGGCATAGGCTCTACCAACGGTACTAGCCCGTAGACTTAAGTTCCGATGGGATAGACCTTTACCTACGGTGCGTTGGACCTATACCAACGGGCATACCCTCACCATAGATATATCATTTAGCTGTATTCTTATTTTTATTCCCAACCTATGCCTACGGTACTACTGTAGGCATAGCTCCTTATTTGTCAAAAAAAAATAAAAAAATTCGAAAATCATTTCCATCCTACCACTGTACCCTGCCAAGCACCAGCTTCAGTATTAAGAGATCTAACCATAGTGGAACATTATCTTTAAAGCACTTAAATGCAAACACACATAATCCAACTCAAAAAATAGGGTTAATTTTACGCTACACCCTGTACTTAGGGGTCAGTTGCACCCAGCACCCCAGGGTTCTAAAATTAGCACCCAACACCAAACAATTCAAAAATCTTGGCACCCAGCACCAAATGACGGTCAAAATATATGTTGACCAAACGACTGTTAGTTTTTTAGGGGCAAAAAGGTTTTATCAACCAATTGGCACTCCACGTCATTTCCCTCCTCACGCACACCCACACACATACAGACTCAGACCGTAGCTGTCATTGGAGGGAAGAAGAACTCAAGTTTAACGAGCAAAACACGAAGGCCCAGAACGCGACAGCGGCCCAGGCTCCGGTCCCGGCCTCCGACGCCTGCAACGGCATTTTCCTCTCCTACGCCATCTGTCACCAGATCCATGGACCACTGGCCATCAGCTGAGTAACTAGTGATGGGTCTCTCTTCTTCTCTTCACCGGTCAACCACCTCGACACTGCCTTGCCGCTACCAGATTGACGATCCATGATCTGCCGCCACTCAACTGCCGGGTCTCTCTGCCGATGCCAAAAGTCCACGCCTGTAAGAAAAAAAGTCTTCATCCGGTGATTAATCGACGATGGCAACCGCGATGGGTCAACAACTGGCACATGATGATGGCAGCAAAGGCCAATGGGGCTCTTCGGGGGCTAACCTTGGTTAGCACGTGGTCTTCGACAACAGATTTGGTGATCAAAGGAGTTGATTGCTACTATAGGATTTGCAGCGGAGTGGTGGGGATCTGCAAATCTAGGTCGGCACTTGGTGGGCCAATTTGTAGTGGGTGGCAGTGGTGGGAAGAGGGGAGATGGTGGTTGATTATGCTAGGGGGTGAAGGGGGAGGGCAGAGATTGGTGGTGGTTTGCGGATGTAACAGGTGGTGATGGGATGTAGTGGTTGGCTATGGTGCTAAACTGGGAACAGGGGTTAATCAGTCAGCGTGAGAGTGAGGGGGGGGGGGGGGAGAGTTATGGTTGTTGAGGGAAAATGATGACGTGGTGTGTATAGTTGCTGACTAGGATGGCAGGTGGATTCCACGGGTGAACAGACCATTTTGCCCTCAAAAAATTAACGGACATCTGGTCAAAGGTCATTTTGACTGTCATTTGGTGTTGGGTGCCAATTTTAAAACCTTAGGGTGCTGGGTGCAACTGACCCCTAAGTACAGGGTGTAGCGTAAAATTAACCCCAAAAAATATAGAAACAAAAGAAAGTAATCCTTCAAATTATCACAAGAGTTGAAGTACTGCAAAACAATAAACACAAGAAAGTTGATGCTAATGGCAATTGTAAACTACACCACCTACCAACATTAATAATCACAAGGAACCCAAACCAATTTTGTATAAGGTTAACATAAACTAAGAAGCCTTTGCTTCAAGGTTTTATTCTAAGAATTGAATTTATTTTGCATACGTACATAATAAATTTTTGCTCCCCATGTGAATATAACATACAAGGTATTTTTGAATCTTGATCAACCTTTAGAGAGCTTCAACTCCCCTAAAATCATAAATAGATAGTTTAGTCATACACGCGCACATAGACCACTAATGCAAGGGAAACAAGTAACTACAAATTCATAGTCCTATTTGGTACATACCTTATGACAGTTGGATCCGCACGGCCATAGTGGTATGGGATTTCTTGAACTATGATGCTGCCATCATCACCCTTAGTGATTGGATGAAGCTCTACAACCAACCTGTAATTAGCATATGTGCTATTCAAGATTTTGCATTCTTCTAATATCAAAGCCAAAGCATTTGCACAGATTGTAGTTTTTATCCTCTGTATCATCAGTCCAGCATTTCCTTCATAACTTATCTGCACAAAGCATCCTCCAGAGTTACACAAATCCTAGACAAGTAACTCCAAGTATGCACACTAGTGTAGAATGATGTCAAAGAATTTATTTGTATGATGTCTAACATGAGATTGTAAGACAGGAAATGCAAGGTGAATAATTAAAGAATTTATTCTAAGTCATTCTCAACCAAAGTAGCAATTGCAAGATAGTACTTTCGGATCAAGGGCTTTAAGTTTTTGTTCACAACCACCCTGTAGTTTTCCAACGAAACAGCCTAAGCTCACTGGAATTAAACTTCCCCACTTATCAGGGCTGTTTGTGCCATAGTAGCTAAATGGAGTTGGGCCGGTGAAATTCTTTTTTTTTCCACAACCTTTTGGCGTACTAAAACCAATCTGCATCACAAAACAAATACCAACGTAGCAATTTTTTAAGTGCTTTGGATGTATATAACTGTCTACTAATGCACTGTGGCATTATCAGCCACCAAGATTTTAAACTGCAACAGGAAATAGAGAGAGAAGGTGGGAAAGTGAAATATATACCATTAAAGGAGGGATATCATCTCCATCTTTCAACACTGACCAGTGATGAAAATCATCTATTCACACCATAGGAGGACTCGTATGTAGCAGTGATAGATTCTAGCTTTCGGAGGTATTGTCAAGTAAAGCTCATTGAGCTGAAACATTTTACATAAATGCAGTCAATAGTTTAACCACTTGTCAATGGACTCAGCTACCATCTCTGAGCCTAGACCCAATTTGCCTATAAGGGGCCTGAGCGTATGAATCAAAGAGGTCCTGCATAGAAAAAAACTTCAGCAAATGTTGTTGAAAAAATTGAATTTAATAGACCAAAAATTGTATAGGGATGTATAGAATTGTCTTCCATCCATAAGCATCTGGTGCCTACTCAGCAATTGTAACAACAAAACAAGGATTTCACATATCAACAATCGCATAATTGATATATGTTAATGGTTGAAATTCAATAGTTGTGGTGGTATACATAGATAACATGCATATATAACTCTCAATGACTTAAGAAAGAAGAGGGAAGATTATGAGCTTGCAAATTAATGGGCAAGCTATCACGTACAACACTAAAAGTAGTAAAATTCTAAACTAAATGTGTTCTTAGTCACCTACATATTTCCAAAAACTCATAATCAGATTTTTTAGGTACCAACAAAATGAATTTGTCTCAAATGCTGGAACCATTAGATTTTATAGTGAACAAATTGTCAGATCGAAACACAAAGACAAATACAATGACTGAAAAAGAGGGAAAGATAAAAATGCAGACATGATTAGAGGCATTAAAAGAGAGAGAGAGAGAAGAAATAACAAACTAAGAACCTAAATTGATGCCAAAACCAATCTAATAATCCCAGAGAAAAATTTCCAAGGAAATTATCAAATTAGAGACACAAAGATGAAGAAAGTAAAATTCTGAGACCTTAACTTATCTGAGGTGGTAGATCGAGTCGGCGGTAGATGAAATCTGAAAATTAAAGCCCTAACTAAGCTCAGTGATGGAGGCGACGTGGTAGATCGAGATCGGCGGTAGATGAAATCTGAAAATCAAAGCCCTAACTAAGCTCAATGATGGAGGCGACGTGGTAGATCGAGATCGGCGGTGACTTGGTAGATAAAGATCAAAATATTCTTCCAAAATTGATCGGGATGAGCAAGAAAATGAAAGACGAGGAGAAGTGAAACCTGGTGGATAGTTACGGCGGCGGCGGGTGGGGCTGGAGCAAGTGAACAGATGCGAAGAGATCCAATTTGAGATTTCAACTCAGGATATCAAGATATAAAAAGCTTCTTTTACTCTAATTTGGTTTATAAGACGACGGTAGTGCTTACCGTTGGTACACATGCACATAAACTGACGGTGCCGAGAGCACCGTGAGCATATTCGTGGGGACATCTCATATTTGTTGTAGTGGTGGTTTTGGTATGACGTTAGCGAGAATTGGCGAACTAGTTGTAACATTCGTCGCTAGCAATATGTCACGATTGTCAAGATCTCTAGTCATTGAATAAGGGAGTTGGAGTAGGTTTGCTCCAAATGCGTAAGAGCAAAGACTCTGCTCACTATCTTTCATTCGTGAAGGTTTTTTAGTGACGAATAACATCCCTACTATAGTTTTGGAAACAACTAGAGATATGCTCTCTAATAAATTTTTGATGGGCTAATTTGAGCCCATTTTGGCACGGAATGCAAATTGAGGGAGTAAAGGGGAATATATCTTAGGTCTCTCAGGGCGGTGCTAGGTTATTTTACTGGCTAATATAAACGATATTCAATCACTAGAAGAATTTAGAACAAACTTTGGCTCCTACCCGAGTTGTAAGAATCTTCCTTCAACCCCATGTGTAGAGATAATTAATAGTCGCTAAATGTTTGAAACGACTTTTCTTCTAACACTTTCAGTAACAATTATTAGCAGTATTTTTTTAGCGTCACTAAATAAAAGTCACTAGAAACATTTAGAGACAATTGATTGTCGCTATATAAGGGGTAGAAGGAAGATTCCTCCAACCAAGGTAGTAGCCAAATTTTTTCCAAGAATTTATGGTCGTTTTGACCAGAGGTGAGCTGGGTCAGTTTGAGAGTAAAACCGTAAACTGAAATGTTATCCATTAATTTTGAAAATTTTAAATATCTATCTCAAATTTTGTGTTCGAATGCGTTGCTATTCAAAAGTTTTAGCTGACATGTTGGCATGGATATTTATGGTTAAAGCAAAAGTTGCTTATAGTTTGGTCATTCTCTCTTCTTATCGATACTTTACTAATTAAAAATAGTACTAGGAAGACATAGGTGGTGAACTCTAATATATACACACACTAATATCATACAAGATTCAAGTAGTCAACATGATTTATTAAATGGGCGACCACTTAGTTATTTCAGTCAAATTAAAGTGGGGCACATGTTATGTTAAGAAAAGATGGCGACCACTTTGTTTAGTATTAACAAACTTTCGTTGGAGGAACTTTCACGATCATAACCCATGTTTTTAGTGACAAAAAATCGCAGGTAGAAATTTACATGACACGTCTGATCAAACTTCAGCAAAACCTAAAATCTGATGGCATTACTTTGTTGTTAAAAGTGTTGTTAAAGACGTCACCCATGAGATGCAGCAATAATTTTTTGTCGCTGAAGAGGAAGGCGTAACAGCGTAATGCTCCATTAACTTGGGTTAGTTCAAATATTTGTCCTATTTTTAATCACCATATATGGGCAGTCCAAAGTTCTGTTGGGATATTTGTCCAAAAGTTTATGGTGCCGCTGCCCATACTGGGGTTACACCATTCGTGAAGATAGTAGTTGGGCAGTATGGTGGTCCGGCATCAGTGTCATGGCCATGGGAAAGCACGTGAATGCCCATGTCCCTCTGTAATTTGTGGACCTTGCAGAACAGACAACTGCTCTTGAGGCAACCCAAACCAGAAGGGAAAGAAAGAAATCTTTCCAGAAGAGGCAATCGGTGGGAACTTCCCCGCCTGTGCTTGTGGTCCCAAAAATAAGCGATTTTTTGGTTCCCAAAGAACGATCGAAGGTGGTGTGAGGTGGAGGTTGGGAAAGGAAGGACCATCGAGATTTGGCACGAACTGAGGCTCCCACAACTTACACCTCCAGAGGATTAAAGTACTTAACTGGGGGCTACTGGGGACACTTTGATAGGGTGATTATACTCAAAATCACCAAGTTTACTTGTGATTAGGGTTGTAAATGAACAGAGTTGTTCATGAACAATTCGTTGTTCGTTCTCTCTTGAATTCATTTACGTTTATTCTTATAATAGGTCAACCGAACATGAACGAGCTCATTTATTAAACGAGCCGAGCTTGAACACGACACCATTTTTTTTTATTATTCTTCGCGAACGAGAAGGCTCTTTTACTTAGGGTGTGTTTGATAAAACTGAAATTTAAGTACTGAAAACTTAAGTGCTGAATTTGTAAAACTGAAAATTTTAAGCTACTGAATTGTAAGCACTGAAAAAAATTTGGTCTTGACTGAAATTTAAGTGCTGAAGTAGTGTATTCTGTTTGATAAAAAAAACAACTGAAATCTAAAAACTGTTTAGTTTGACACTAATACCCTTTTGCTCTGCTTTTTGAAACTTTATAAACCTCGTTATATTATTGCACATCCAACGTATTATTATATCAACAATGGATATTTCAAATCCAATTTGCGTGCATAACATTAAAACACAAAAGAATATTCAAATCAGTCACACGATAAGAATTAACAATAATGTAGATAGTCAAAAGTCACACTATTACATATATGAACTACAACCTCAAATTAAACAATTGAGTTGCAATCTACTCCCGCAAGTTCACCATAAAGTTTTGATCAGCTTGTCGTGCTTCCGCTCCCATATGTTCTGGATCCTTCTAGTTTGCTCTAGAACCGTCACCAGAAGTCATTCCTGTACAAGTATTATAGCATTAGTAGTAGTAGCAGTAGCAGTACGATTTACAAGAAATATTGCTCATGCATTTTTCAAAGTGGAACAAATAATCAAAAAATGATACCGCTGTTCTTTATACACTTATCATACAATAAATATGGTGCCCAGTCTCTTTCATCAACTATCCATAGGCTAGGTGTTACCCATGTACACCCATGTATAATCACAGGAAACTCCAAACAGTAAACCCCATGTACACCTGCCAAGCCACAAAGCCTAACAAATAGAGTATATGACAATTTTTTGTTGACTTCATCGTGTAATTCTACCGTTTACGGTATTGTCTCAAAGGTATCCATATCAATTCTTGGTGTCTCAAAGGTATCCATACTGTTTACGGTATCTCATGGGGTTAAGGCAGATACGAAAACAGTTTAGATGAGCTAACAAGATGAACTTAATTTAAAGGAATTCGTGTTGATTGCCACACTCAGCAATTGTCTCATGATCAGCATCATTATCTTTCCAATTTCACATAAGTCTATGTGTTCTAAGGATTACCTATCTCCATTAATTGCTTCAAACTACTAAAGTTCTCAATATTTTAGTAATCAAATGATCTTAATCATCAACAATGTACTCAAATCAACCAGAGTACCTCTACACTTGCAGAAAGTTTCTTCAGCTGTAGGTAACCAGTGGCTGAACGTCATGACCACTTTCAACCCAAAATCGTTGCTGTCACCTTCAACCAAAAATCATCCTTGCCTTGTTTGAACTCATAACTTGTCACCTCCATTTCGTTGGTTTCCTGCTCAAGCGAATTCACATTGCATTGCATTGCATCTTCGGATCAGCTTCTAAATCGGACAAAGGGTTTGCCTGAATTCTCTTTTCGTCGCTCTCCACCTTCCTCGCAAGGCCACTGCCATCTCTATTGTGCTTGTTTGTGTGGCCTCCAAGTGCACGAAAAGGATAAAAAATCATGCCACAGGTCTTGCACTTGTACTCGTGCTTTCTCAGAGAATCTGTCAAAAACTCCTCATTAATTCCAACAAGCTCAAATTCCTTCTCCACGTCTACTTCCAAAAAATTCACCCTTTTCAATTTCAGTGTCATAGACCAACTGAAAATCTTCCAATCAGCCTTATTTTCAGTATCACTACTGGAACCGAAATTCCTGACTTCAGATGTATTCTTTTCAACTAAAACATTGGGAGAACCTAAAACACAATCCAGAAATTTTCTTCCACCCCCCTTTTCACTATTTCCTTAAACAAGTACATAATCACTAAACCCATTCCAATTCCTGACCCCTCTTGACATCATCATCAAACACATAGCAACTTCTTCTACTTGATGATCAGTCTCAGTCGCATCACATGAAGATGCATACAAATCAGAATAAAGACTGGGAGTAACCTTATACCTTGTCTTCGATCGCTTCCTACGAATCCACCCACCGCCAACATCATATTCAATAAAGCAAACTAAATCGAGAATACATTCAAGAGGCAGGAAAATCGATCTAATATCAGAAAATACGGAATTGGGAAAAAAGCCCTAATTATGTTCACAGATCAAACGACACCCATGTAATGAAACACCATGAAATCACGCACCTGTAGTACCGTGAGAAGAGAAGAAGAGGCAGCGAATCAACAAGGAAGAAGAAGAAGAAGCAGCAGCGGCATCGAGAAGGCATGCAACGATCGGGAAAAAGAGGAGGCAGCTTGGGCAAATCTGTCCTTTTGGCAAAATGTTTTAATTCCAAATCATTGACCGTGTTCAATGATAAGTGATAAGTCACTGTAGGTGACTTAAAATATTGGTCTTCAATTTATCTATCACTTATTATTTTAAGTGGTAAAAAAAGTGCGTTACCAAACGCACTTAATTTGAAATCACTGAAAATTTTAAGTTTTAAGTGCTGAATGGCGTTATCAAACACACCCTTAGTGAGTCGAGCTCGAGCTGAGTTTATGAACGATCATCTGTTTGTTTATCTAACACATAGTATAAAAGGGGCTAACTTCATTTCCACCCATTTTAACACATTGTCCACATTTGTTCAACAAATTACTGATCATGCCATTGTTCAACAAAAGAGCCGTAGCTCATCCACATTGGTTTTAGCACTTACCCCACGATTTCACAACAAATTACACTCGTGCCACTGTATTAACTATTTCACGAAAAGCCCCTCTTCTCTGTCTCTTCCCCATCGCTTCAATCGGCAACACCACCATCGCTGCCATATCGACGTAATGCTCTCTTCCTCTCGGTAACTAATATTGCCTACCTGACCGTTTATTGCCACTACAAACCTAACCTCGACAGCCACTGTAGATCCAGGGGCACCACCACGGAGACACAAAAAGACGAACACCAGAGATCCACAACCACCATTACCAGAACCCAACTTCACCGCCCACCACTACTGTGCTTCTGTCGCCTTGAATTAAAGATGTGTTCTAGATTTTCCACAAGCGTTAGTGTTGGAACTCCTTGAGCTAGAGCCTGATCCGCAAGAACATTTGAGGATGGATTCCTCATCATAACAACATCCACTTCAAGTAATTGAGCCATGTAAGACCGAACATTCTATTTAGGGGTTTGGACTGTTGAATCTGAGGTTGTTGTGATATCGAATTTCTGTTTGAATTTTGGTAATTTTGGGCTTCTGTGTTGTAGTTTGAGTTGAATTTGAAGTTGAACTCTAAATTTGGTTGACCGAGTGGAGCATGCAATTTTGAACTGATTTCCAACATACGGCTTAGATTTAGCTCTTATTAATGTCGAGATCAATATTATCTCTTATGTGTGATAATCTGAGAATTCGGTTTCGGTTGATATTGTTATTCAATTGCAAGTTTCAAAGTCTAAACTGAAATGTGCTTATTGGATTAAAATTTGCTATATTGGTATTTATGCTGAATTCTCCAATTCTGGCATGAAAATATACCATGTAAAGGCACCTAAGTGATCCTGGTTTTTGGAGGTTTGGCCACTCGAATTTGACAAGAAGTCATACCTTTTCCTCTCTAGATGAATGTTAAATCCAAAACTAATAGCAAATAATAAGAAATTCGGAACGCAAATGGGTTTATCTTGGACGAACAGGGATGATGACCAGGCAGAGCAACCTGAATGACTAAATAAAATCTATCCAAGCAGTAAAGGGACTTTCAATTGTAAACTTTTCCACTTTTTTTAAAAGCTCAAGGACAATCCCAGGGTCTACACGAGGATTGCATTATGCCCTCTTATTGTTTGTTACGTAGAAAAGTTGCGCAATAAAGTTGGGTATTCACTTTCAAATGTATAAACCAGTAGTACCCTTGACCTTTTTTTATGTTTTGGGGAGCTCATACTTTCAAAGTGAACTTGAATACTTGATTTCCAGCAATCAAACCTGGGTCTATAGGCTTTAAGACAGAGGAAAAGCACTACGAATTTTTAGTGATTTGCAGTATTAGTCGACTTTATTTTTTGATAAATGATACATTGATCTACTTTAATCATAAGCATTTGCGAATAGTTTCCAAATTTTAAGAGTAGATGCGGTTGAAACACTCGAAAATTAGTTTCCTTTGTTTATGAAACCTGTTTTAAATTTGAATATTTTTAGTTTCTTTATACAAATTAAAAGTACAAATTTATTTGTCAATTATGGATGAATGTTTCAGGGAAGAGTGGTGAGCGTTTGCGTTTATTCCCAATTTTTCTTCTTATCTTCCGGAGTTTACTTTGTTTTGTAAATTCTAATTGTGGTTTAATTGATAAATTTTTGAAATACTCTACGTGATGATTATATTTGAATAATTGCAATACCCTCCATCACAATTAAGGGGTGCTCAGTTCTCTTTATGTGAAGTATTATGCGAAGAGGAAACATTTCACATAGTTGTTGATGATCCTAGATAATGGACCCCAAAAAAAAAAAAATTTGTAATAATATCTTCTTTGTTTACCATTATGTATATGGGTTCTTCTTGTAAATAATATAATAGTTTTATTAGTGAATGTAGATATTTGTTAATGTAAGTTGAATCTGTTGGTGATAATTTTGTTAATTTTCATTTCTTTTCTTGCTTGGTTCATGGCAAAATGCAACCCATAGTCCACCTGCAATCATGATATTTGTACAACTATTCCTTCGGACGGTCATGTGCAGAAGAACCAGCAAGATGCCATGGCAGCCATGACTGCTATGATCTTGAACAAGGACCTCTAATTTGATGAGTTTTGCGAATTATATTGGTTCAACCTGGTTGGTGTGAAGGATGAGCATGGTTTGTATCTCCGGCTAGGATCTCAGCAGAGAAAAATGAGAAGGGGTTCAATATTCTTAACTAGAGGTATATGAAATGGACTTTAATTGGAGTACCCTGGCCTTACTTTGCAATTTGAGAAGTGGCAGTGAGTTCCCACGACAATGGTGGTGAGTTCAAAACTGGTGATAGTTTACATATCCGTGTTAGGAGTGGTGGGTTCATGGTTTACAGTAGTAGAGACTTGGTTTACACATTAATGAAGATTACAAGGTAAAAATTGATGTCTTGGGTGGGCCTTTAGCTGAACATGTTTGGGCAAATACAATTTGCAAAATTGGGAACAGAAAGAGATAGTGAATGGATTCAAGATATTTCTTGTGCAGAATGCCGAGCACCTTGAGATACTGCTGATGCATAATATGTAGAATACTATAGTAATCCAGTGATGTATTCATTGTATTGTTTCTGTAATTTTTGGATGTCTCATAGATGATGTCATTGTTGGACATGTTGCGCAGAGATGTTAATGGTAGTATTTCTTCTCTTAATTATTGATGTTTAAAATATACTAATCACATGCTTTTTTAAACAGTTGCTAGCCTATTATAGGTGGCTCTCTTGTACATGTGATCATTTATGCCGTTACTGCTCCTACCATCTTCTTTAGAAAAGAAATGTAAGAGCGAAAACATAAAATATTCGATATATATATAAATTTGTACTATTTTAGACTTCTAATAAAATAATTTCATACACGTTATGAATTTATTAGCACCAATTCGTTTTTGGAGATTTACTTTAATGGTAGAATAACGTACAGGCTGAATTTAATTCCATACCCTTATACACATATTACTTCATAATCTTGAATTTTGAGAAATTGAAGTAGCCACCATAAATTCATTCTCATCTTTCTTTATTGTTCTTTCCTTCATTTCTTTCTTAAATTACTTTCCCTTCTACCAAAAAACCTAGGCAGACAACCACGCGCGCGTAGCGCGTGGGAGTCTCCCTAGTTCATTATAAAGTTGTAATACACCTGCATATAAAATATCTGCAGATCATACCATATTTTGTACATCACCCGATTCTTATCCTAAAAAACCTTATTCTTTGGCTGTTTTGGACCAAAAATAATTCAATTCTTTTCTCTTTTCTCGCTCGCCCAGCTGCTGCGTGCCCCCCTTTCATCCCCCAAAGGCTCACAGCCGCCGTTTGTCTCATCATAAAGCCGACACCGACATACGCTCACACAACCGACCGCCGTGGCTTTTCTCACATAGGCCACATCCGACAACAACTCCTTTCTCATCAGGAGCCGACAGCCGTGCATTTCTCACACAGCCGGCAGCCGCTCATCTCTCATCACACAACCGCCTCTTTCACTCAAACAACTGTTACCTCTCCAATTCCGATTCACGAAATATATGAAGGATGATCTGATTTGTTAGATGTTCGGTGATCCAGCATCTCTAGACTCTAATAATCTAGTAATCTTCTCATTCTCATTCACTACAAACTAGTTAGAGCTTATTGCTCCGCATTGATCCGATCCATCCACTCTTGTATGTGTCTCTTTCAATAGCATGTTTCTATATATACCTCCATCTTGTCCCAGTTATGATTTTCATTTCTCAGGCTAATTTTGCAATGATCATCATCTAATTTCTTAACTTACAAGTTACAACCGAATGCATGATAATACCCATGCTTATGGCCCTGTTTTGCCGCTTGCCAGCTCTCTACATGTTGTTATTTGTACTGAAGGACTGAAAGCTAGTTTAGTTTGTTCATTAGCTATAAGTGAATTTGAACACAAACACCAGCTCAAGCTCAGGCTCAGTTCGTGAAGCATAACCGAACGAGTCCACCCGAGCTCAAACTTATAATCATTTTACCGAATCGATCACGAATACACATTTATGTATGCTTCACGAACTCGAGCCAAGCTCGAGCAAAATCTCAAGATAAACGAACGAGTCTGAACATGGTCATGTTCAGCTCAAACTCGGTTCGTATATAGCCCTAGTCATGATACTACCTGAGGGAAAAATATTTTTTTTTACAAAATGCAGTAACTAGAATCATAAGACCATGTTTAAGCCTAAGTCTCATTGGAGTGTGAAGTGAATGATATTTACAAGGGCATAATAGAAGTCAATGGGTAGCCCGGCTTCCCCCCCCACACCCTCAAAAGAACTAACCCTGATCATTCGTGTCTTCTTTATAGTATGGAGATTTGTAATTTGTTATTAGGAAGAATGAAGACGGATAAGGGAACGAGAAAGACAAAGATTATGACTGCCGGTGACACAATAAAATAAAACTCTAATACTTTAATGTTACAATATAGTGGATTTTTATAAATATTTTAAATATGATTATCCGTTATTTAAAACAATTAAAAAGAATTTCCTATAATTTGGGGATTCCCGGCTTCCCCACCCCCACCCCCCGCCCCCGGGGCCTACTTGCAAGCCATCACTTCTTTTTACCCTAGCTAACACCATGAAATTAGATAACCAGCAGACCTTAAACTAGCTCGTTTCCATCTATCTTTAGGCGTATGGACTCATGCATGCACATCCCCCCAAAATTTTAGAGCGAACAACAATGTACCTCCATAACCAAATTCGATATTAGTATAGATAATCACCCCGATGAAAATTCTTCATCACTACTTCTTTGTTTGTCGTCCATTCTTTAATAGCTTAAGATTTTACAACAATAGATTACTTAACATTTGTTCTTTGGCAGTCTATAGAAGAAAGGAAAAGGATGGAAGGTTTCTAGCCGTGGATAGAAATTGTATATCCCTCTTAACGCCTCGCCTCCTCTCCCATCCCTCAATCTTATTGGGCCACCTAACTAAAGGAAAAAAAGTTTTTTTTTTTAAATGTTGAATAACTTTCTATTTGTCGAATTTCGTTCCATCTATCGACTATCAGAGTGCAACCGCCAGTCCACAACCCCCTCCCCCACCCACGACGGACCACCATGCCCGCAAATCTACCCCTCAATTTGACACTACCATCAGCCCCACCCCCCAACCCATAATTGTCTCAGGCATTTCCACTGGCATCACCCTTAAAGTTATGGAAAAAAACAAGCCAGTCTTGATCATATGCATCAACAGAACGCAGTACACCTACCAAATCACATTTAGGTGCATCGGGTCAGGCACACCTTTGTTTGGGAGTTGATATGCTACTAATAAAGTTGCAGTGTTTTTCATTCATTATTAGTGCTTTCTGTTCTTTAGCAGATTATCTTGGCTTGCTGGACGAATTTTTTGGCATTGATATTTTAGCTTGGCAGAACCCTCGTCTTTGACAGTAAAAATTGTAATAGCATTTAATAATGAGCATTCAGGAACTAATAGAGTAGCCTTCTCCTTATAAACGTGCTTGAATTAATCTATCGAGAGACTCCAGTGCCTGGGCTTTATTGCATGGTAGTATTCTAGTCCAGTTTTTCACGCGCCCAGCTGTACTTTTCATTGGCAAGAACGTAAATGGCAAAATATGTATCCATGTAATTTTCTTTGGCAAGAATCAAATCCGACATGATGCCTTTGTGTTATTACGAAGTATGCTATTGTTTCATCAATGAAATTATAATTGCAACCATGTGAGATTGGACCATTGGAAATTGATTTGTTCCCTAAAACCAGCACGAGATCTAGATTTTTTAAGAACAATATTGTGCCATCCTAAATGGGTATTAGGAGGGACAAGGACTTGTTAGGAGGACAGTATTTGACGGCCTATGATACCAAATTTCTCATATTATTGCTAAACTGACAATGTTGATTGATTGATTATAGTTCCTTAGATTTGATTTGTGAGCGGTTGTGATGAATTGTGACCGGTTCAACGGCAACGGTGGTGGGTGTCGGATTGTGGTAGTGGGATGGTGGTGATAGAGAAACAATATTATATGCTAGAGAGGGGGAAAAAAAAAGGAAAAACTTAAGCTAAAAAAAAATGGAAAAAATGAAAAAAAAAAAAAAAAAAACAAAGTTGACGACTCAGGTAACATCTCAGCTCTTTTAGGGAGATGGTCCAATGAGAATGAGGGGACAGAGAAAGAGAAATTAAGAGGAGAGAAGATTTTTATCCCTAGCAGTGGAATTTGACTTGGTTTGGAAGGGTAAATTTTTGAAAAAATCCAAATTCTATGGTCAGTCAAACTCATTTGGGCACACCGCTTTCAAATGAAACTATGTAGTTTAATTTTTTTTGTAATTTTGAGCATTCCCTTTTTGACTAAAGTAATTTACAAGCCACTTCTTCTTTGCTATTCACTGGTCTTCTCAAAAATTTATTTGTCGCAAAATTTGACATACAGTCAATATGTAAAAAATTGCATAAAAAATGTGTAGATATTCCAGACCTGTAGTGCTATCGGAAAAAAAAGTCAGAACCGATGATATGCATCAACAAAATGCAATACCACCAACCAAATCACATGTAGGTGCATCGGGTCAGTCACAACTTTGTTTGGGAGTTGATATGCTATTAATAAAGTTGCAGTATTATCCCTTCGTTATTAGTGCTTTCTGTTCTTTAGCAGCTTATTTTTCTTTGATGAGTCATGTAAAACATCACAAGATAATCTTGGCTTGCAGGACGCCAATTTTGGCACTGATATTTTAGCTTGGCAGACCACTTGTCTTTGGCAATAAATTTGTAATAGCTCTTCGCATTGAGCATTAAGTAACTAATAGAGTAGAATTCTCCTTATAAACGTGCTTGAATTAATCTAAAGAATGCTGCAAATCTTGGGATTTATATATTGCATGGCATTTTAGTCCAGTTCTTCACGTGCTCAGCTGTAATTTTCTTTGGCAAGAACGTATATGGCAAAATACATATTCATGCCACCCACGAGTGTTAGTAATCTAGCACTCACACTCTGCACACTGGCATCAATTTTCATGCTAGATCAAGTAGTCTAAGCATCTTCAAGCATCCTCTTCTCGAGAATATTATATTGGTTGAAGTTGCGATGGATATGACATTATATAATGACGGACCAAAGTTAACGAGTTGAAGGGATTTTTTGATAGTAAGGAGTTGAAGTTTTGTATTTTCACTTTGTCCAGCTCGACAGCTGTATCACGTCAAATCTTTTCATATCGCTTTGCGTTCAAATCCTACCACTATATATAGCCCTACCACAATATGTAGCATCCGCCGAGACGTACAACAACACACAGACACACACCGAAAAGAAGGAGATGGGGAAACTAATAACAGTTCTTGTGGTCTTTACCATGACTAACACTTATTCTTTTTACATGTTTTTGTATAGAGAAAGGACAGCTATTAATTTTTGTTCTACAAATTTTTTTCCATAAGTGACTAATGTTTCTTTATGGTAATAATAACTCCGAATTTTCAATATGAAGATACACTAAAGAGTCATGATACATGCATGTGTGACTTTAATAAGTAGAGCTAAAGGAGGAATAAAACACCAAAACAAACATGATGATGTGTAATTTATGTTTTCTTTATGTTTTCGTTTTTATTTTGTTATTTAAAGTGGTTTTGAGGTGTTAATAATCAAAATTAAGTACTAATATGTTGATACATTGATTAGACAGAGTTTTAAAATGTGTAGAATTGATTTTTCTAGTCTTATAAGGCCGACTAAATTTATACTAATAATACTTCCGAATATTTAAATAATAAGTTAAAATAAAGAGTCATGATGCATGTGAAACTTTAATAAGTAGAGGTAAAGGAGGAATGAAACACCAAAAAAGATATGATGACGTGTCGCATAGTTTAAAGGGATAAAAAGGAAAAAAATGCTTATACGTCGCCTCCACAACGCTTCGTCTATCATAATTTTTATGATATGATATGATATAGATATTCACTATCAAATTGCAACCATAAGTCTACAACCCGCACTCCCCCCCCCCCCCCCCCCCCAATTCCCAACTCCCAACTCCCACACCCATAATCTTCTCTGGCATCAACCCTTAAAGTTATCCAAAAACACAAGCCAGTCTATGCATCAGCAAAATGCAGTACCACCAACCTTATCACATGTAGGTGCATCGGATCAGGCACACCTTTGTTTGGGAGTTGATATGATACTAATAAAGTTGCAGTGTTTTCCATTCATTATTTGTGTTTACTGTAAAACAGCACCAGAAATTTTAGATTGGCAGAGCTCTTGTCTTTGACAATAGAACTGTAATAGCGATGAGCATTAAGGAACTAAAATAATAACCGTCCAGTTCTTCACGTGCTCAGCTGTAATTTTCTTTGGCAAGAACGTATATGGCCAACTACATGTTCATGCCACCCACGAGTGTTAGTAATCTAGCACTCACACTCTGCACACTGGCATCAATTTTCATGCTAGATCAAGTAGTCTAAGCATCTTCAAGCATCCTCTTCTCGAGAATATTATATTGGTTTTAGCAGTGATAGAGATGACATAATGTAATGAGGGAACGAATGTAACGAGTTGGAGGAATTTTCTGACAGTAAAGAATTGAGGATTTGTATTTTCAATTTGTTCAACTCGACACTTGTATCATGTCAAATTTATCACCATTACGTTTGTAACGAGTGTGTTTTTCTTTATATATTGCCTTGCCTTCAAGTCCTACCACTATATAGGGACTTTCTGATAGTAAGGAGGTGAAGTTTTGTATTTTCATTTTGTTCAACTCGACACTTGTATCACATCAAATTTATTACCCTTACCGTTTTTAACCAGCGTGTTTTTCCTTACATATTCCCTTGCGTTCAAATCCTACCACTATATATAGCCCTACCACAATATGTAGCATCCGCCGAGACGTACAACAACACACAGACACACACCGAAAAGAAGGAGATGGGGAAACTAATAACAGTTCTTGTGGTCTTTACCATGATTATAGCCTTTCGTGCAACCCACAGCAAAAGCGAAGGTCCCAAAGAAGTGGAAGATTGGTTGCAGAACCTCAACCATGCAAAGGAAAAGATAACCAAGCTCCGCTTCTACTTCCATGACTTCCTTCGGGGAAAAAGCCCAACTACTGTGCGTGTGGCCCAAGCCAAAACGACGGATACATCACCCACCTTATTCGGCGAGGTTAACATGATGGATGACCCACTGACGGTTGGGCCCGAAATAACTTCCAAGCTCGTGGGCCGAGCCCATGGGTTCTACGCTTCATCTTCGCAGGAGGAAATTGGCTACCATTGTGCTATATAAACTTCGTCTTCGGTGGTGGAGAGTACAATGGTAGCTCTCTATCAGTTCTAGGGTACAACCCGACGCTGCACACGTACCGTGAGATGCCGATTGTTGGTGGTTCTGGTGTTTTTCGCCTTGCTCGTGGGGTGGCAAATTTTAAGACCTTCGTATTGAATTTACCTCAGAGGAGTGTTATTGTTGAGGTCAATCTTATAGCTTTGCACTACTGATCAATGAATTTTGGCCTCCCAAATTTCGTATTTGTAATTTTTAACTTTGTTATCGACAAATGTGTTACTCTAAATTGAAAAATTTGAAGGGATGGTATCAAGATTTTCAAATGAATGTCATGTCACGGGGTTAGCATTTTTGCACCAGAACATGCAATAAAATTATCTATTTAGACTTCCGACGTTACACATTAGGTCAACATCAAAGTTTGCTTGTTTAGCTCTCTAAAATGAGAGAAGGTTTTGAGCTTCAAACTGAACTTAGCCGAGCTTGCCTGGACATAAAGTGTGTTGTTGATTTGTTCATACAACCAAATAGGGGGCGGAGCCAGAATGTTTGTGTAAGGGGGCAAAATAAGAAAAAAATTATTTGGCTGCTACCGGATAGGAGCAAAAGTTTATTCTCAAAATAATACATTTTGTATGACTCGTTGCTTCAAAGTTCAACATAGGGCACAAGATGCTGATTTTTCGGACAAAACTTTAAACATAGAACATAGGGGAAAAAGTGGTCAAAGTTTGATTTGCCACGTGCTTTGGTGAAAAGATAGTTTGTGATCTAAAATATGAATCGTTCTCTATTGAACCCTTTATAGCTATACACTACGAGTTTTGAATTTGCTAGTAATTGGATCCTCTTAGGAGGGACTTTTGTTATTCAATCTCTTTCTTTTTATCTTTTGACATACAAAGGAGTGACCTGATTCAGTTTGAAGTGGGAAGCATTTGTCACTTGTTATCCATTTTCTTACGCCACATTAAAGGAATGGGCTTCAAACAGGACTTGATGATTATAATTGAAGAGTTTACATGCCGAATAAAAAGAATAAGGTACTACGTTAAAACTGAGACAAATGGATTTACTCTTATTCACTTTTTGAAAAAGATGCGAAATATAGATATCCGTCTAGTTGTACATTATGCACAAGCGAGTCAAGATGAGAGCGTTCTCTTTATTATAGAACAACCAACAAAATATACTTTTATTCAAACTTACAGATTACTGCGTTACAAACTCAATTAGTTGCCACCTATAACAAAGAATCTATAGTCCAAACGACCTAGTTACAGATTTTCAACTAAACACCCTCCATCTTTATATAAATTTCAGTAATTTCTTGCAACATATACACAGTAGATGATGGTTTTCCGTTTGATGAAAGATTCTGCAATTCTTTCCTAATCAAGTACTATAGACGGTGGTACTTAAGACCGCTTTGCTAATCCCAGTGTGAAAAGAGTATCCTTCCATTTAGCAACGACATAAGATTGGAGGTTCTGTCGATAAGAAACATGATCATGTATTTCTGACACAGCCACTGTACTACTCGTCGATTGTGAAAATGCAGAGTCCCAAAACAAGTGAGTTTTGGTTTCATCCTCAGACTAGTCTTAATCACGTGCGTTGCACACGGGAGCAACGTGTGCTAAGCATAAAATTATTCATTAAATTACATCATATCAATTACAATAATAAAGCAAAATAATATTAAGAACAATTGAAATGCTAATAATAAGTTGATTTCCATTTTTATACCCTAGTTGATTTCTACTGATGAACTTCTTGTATTAAAAAAGAAGGAAAATAATAAATAAAAAAAAGATAATATCACATGATCGAAAATGTAATATTTTTCTGTGCAGTGCACATAGAGGGTTGTAAAACAACTATCAAAGTACTAAATTAAAACTATTATTAGTTTGATCAGTAATAGCAAAACAATTTGGTATTACATGTAGATAGAATCAAAAGAACATGTATAACATGCAATAATAACACCTATGTCAAACTTAAACACAAATCATAACGTATTGTTGTTGTGAAGAGTAAAAGGGTTTGTAAAAAAAAATTGCAACGGATTAAAAGAAGACGATATGAGTCGTATTTATCTTTTGAGTTTGTGAAGGTACTTTTTTTAAATTATGAAAATATATAGTTGTCGGAGTGATTTTTGGGATTAGCCTAAGATTGATACTCATAAATAATTTTTTTGTAACCAAAACTTTCGAAAAAAATAAAAAAAAGGTAGGATGTGTAAGGGAGGGATGCAGAAAAAAGTTATAATTATTTTCTCAAATTTGAAGAGTTTAAGGAGGACCTTCAAGTAAGCGTTTATTTGGCAATATTGATGGATATATTGCTAAATAAGTATACTTTACTCAAAATTTAGATTTTGTGCAAAAAATTTTGCGAATGATTGCCAAATCAGATTTTAATTGAATTAATTAGTAAGCAATAATTATGGAAACTCAAAAAAATTTGCTATAATTATAAATTATTTTTGAAATTTGAATGATGAGATTAATTAAAGTTTTGACATTTAATTGATAAGATAAACTCTATCAGATTGGTGAGAGAGAATCAAATTCAAAAAGGGAAGTAACAATATAACAACTAAATTCAAAAAGGGAAGTGATATTCAAAGTTACTAAAAATAGTTTAATATAAGGAATAAATGAATCCACGTGGCGAAAGGAGAGACTGTCCACGTAGGCATGACGTGACGACATTCTCTCAGCTTCGGCTTTCATATATATATAATTAGATTTGCACAGAGGGCGTAGAGCATCAATTTGGTAATTACACTCTCTAGGATATCTTTGGTACGAACACCATTCCTCCACAATAGCTATAGAACAAAAGCACATCTCGGAATGTATCCTGAAAACCAAACAAGTTTCTGGCGGTTTAATTGATGACCATGCCTAATCGCTTCCTTCGCATAAGGTTTTGCAAGCTGCCCAGATATATTAGGAGTCCATATAGATGAGATTGGGTTTAAGATCCTGAGGAAAACTCCCAGTCCACTGAATCCAAAACTAATTAGCCAACAAACAAGGCCTTTTCTTGGATCAGATCAACCCATAAAAAACGACCACGTGAAACAAGAGAAGGCCAACTGGACAAACAGACTCTTAAAATCAGGACACTGTCCACATCAAGCCCATAGCCCAAGGCCACGAGGTCGACGCCAACACACCTCGCGTCACCACTAGCCGGGAAGCCGCAAGCACGGAGATGCCATTCCACCGCCGTGAACCACCACCAAACACCACCGATGGTCGGAAACGTTGCACACCGCCATAAAAAATACTCACCACCAAAACAACCGCCAAAGTTCCACCACCGCACGTGCCTACGTTCAACGCCCACACGCCCATCCATCATCCCCACCAACCGGAGCCCAAACAAAGCCTCCCACCGACTGCCTCCCGCGAACGCAGCGGCGCCTATCACCACCAAACTCTGTCCAAACCACAGAATAAAAAGAATATGGTACTAAGTCTGATGCCAAGGAAAGTGGTTTGTACCTACGTGGAGGTGCCACAAAGGCTGCAGTCTGAGTCAGCTTCCAAGCATGCAAAGCGAGAGACAGTGAGGGCGGAGTAAGGGCAGAGAGCAAGGCTTCCCAGACAAGCCGTGATGAGTGGCAGTGCTGCGGTGGCAAGACTGAGACGAACAGGGCCGGTAGTTGTCAGTCCAAGTCAAGGTCCGAGTCGGGGTTCAATGCTACGGTCCAAAGTTATGTCCAAGTTGTGTTTCTCTCTCTAGAATCCAAGAACTTCCAAATTCTTGAGTACGACAGTGATTTTTTGTAAGAATGAGTCAAAAGTGTCTTTTTGAGTCATAAAGTCCACTATTTTATAGGAAACAGTGTGCATGTGTCATCAAGTGCCACATGTCGTCCCCTGGGAGTGACACATCACTAGGGGTCCCAAAATACCGATTCTCCGTTGGACTGTCGGTTCCCAAATTTGCGTTGCTTGCCCCACACAGCGTCACTTTACCTGTCTGCGACGACTGACCACACCATGACAGCATGATCAGAGTAAGCCCGTTGCCCCAGCCACCGGTCCAAGCCCTTACTGAATCCCACAAGGTGTGTCAAGAGACGCGTAGAGAACCTGACAGCAGTGAGGGTTGCCCCTGTAGCCAACTGCCAGGCAGACTAGGCGTGATGCCTTCCAAAGACCTACTCCCGTCCCGGAGTGACTGAGGGCTCATCGTCCTGGGGGTGCCGACGATCACCGGTAACATGAGTGGACATGGTTGTAGCTCAGTGCCTAGTGTCCTGCAAGTCACCCCAGACGGTGATAACTTTGCGGTAACGAGCTTATCCCGCTGTGAAGGGTCCTCCTGCCGAAGCACTATGAGCGGAGCCCCTCGGAATGAAGACGGCGATAGCTTTATGGTAACGAGCCTATCCCGCTATGAAAGGTCCTCGTGCCGAAGCATTACGAGCGGAGGCTCCTGAAATGAAGATGGCGATAACTTTGTGGTAACTAGCCTATCCCGCTGTGAATGGTCCTCATGCTGGAGCACTACGAGCGGAGCCCTTCGAAATACTGCACACTCCAGAGAGTGGGTCGAGGCATGTTCCACATCCATGGCGGGGGCGCATGTTGTGGTGAATGAGTATGATGCCCGGAGGCCTGTAATATTGTTGTGGCGCACGGGCGCGGCGACTACCACCGTGAGACAATACTTGGTGCCCAGGGGCACATGTCATGGAAGTGGCGCACGAGCGCAGCGACGAACGTCGCGAGACAATACCTGGTGCCCAGGGGCACACGTTATGAAAGTGGCGCACGGGCACGACGACGAACGTTGCAGAGACAGCACACGGGGCGAGCGTCAGGTGTCCCAGAGACGGGACGTGAGTTGAGTGTGCCTGTTATGACAAAATAATGAATGCAATATGTAGTAATGACAAAGTTGAGAGTGATGGTACGCGGTCGTCGGCGACGGGTCATTCGACAGTAGTACGCAACTTTGGGCGACGAGCATCGCGGGAACGGTCGCGGGCGATGGACGACAGACATCACGAGGTTGATGTACGAACGTCCGTAAACATCGCGGAGGTGCAAAGACTCGAGAAAACAAGTGTGCGCGGGAGGGGAGGCCATAGGCCAAAAATTGGGGGAAGGCCAAGGCCACCACTCCTGGGGAGGCCAAGGCCGACCCTAAGGGGAGGCCAACTCCCATTTAGGGAGGCCAAGGTCACTCCCCATTTCGTTGAACTTTGGCCGTGCCGACGGTAGGAGTTTTGATGGGCAATGACAAATCCAAAAGTTGTATTACAACGAGCGTGTTTCCGTGAGTCGTACCCACATGACGAACATGGTGTCAAAGTCACAAACGAAGTGTACGAAGCGAAAAAGCGCGAAAAGGACTTTGCGCGAAAAGTGAACAACTGGGGGGGGGGGGGGGGGGAAAGGCCAAGGCCAACCCCCATGGGAGGCTCAGGCCGACCCCATAGGCTTAGGAAAGGCCGAGGCCGACCCCATGGGGTTGGCCAAGGCCTTTGCCCCTTGACCCCGTTGCTCCGGATGCGCAGTCGGTCGATGTTTTTGGTGAAAAGGTGCTCGGGTGGTCTCGGCGTGGCGAACATGCTACCGTGAGTGACGTCAACGTAAAATAATTGGTGACTAAGTCGCGCGCGAGGCTTGCGAACCGAAAAATGCACGTGACTACGGTGCGCGCAATTTAACCGGTTCGATGCGTTGAAAAGTTGACCGTTAAATCTGTCGCCGTGTTTGTGCGAAGCGGAACCCTCAATGGGCCATTGGGTCCTACCAAGATAGGTTAGGAACAAAGTTAAAACTGAGACAAATGGATTTACTCTTATTCATGCCTCACACTGAAAATGGATTTACTCTTATTCATCACCATCCAAATCTTGGGCAGTACTTTGTTTGGCAGTCGATAAACTAGCCTTAGAGTTACGGTATCACGTATTCTTAACAGTTTTTTTGTTCTTCAAGTTGATGGCAGATTAACATTTTGCTTAGATGAGTCATGCAGAAGCGAACAACCACTACAAGAAAACAGGCTTTTAGCGACGGAGAAATCCGTTCGCTAAAAGTCCAAAATCCGTCGCTAAAAGAATTAGCGACGGATTCACCGTCGCTAAAAATCCCTCGTATAAAAGCCCGTCACTAATAGTTTAGCAACGAAATTTTTAAATCCGTCGCTAAATATATAATTTTTACCGACGGACTTATTTTTCATTAGCGACGGTTATTCCGTCGCTAATTATATTTTTAGAATTTTAATTTATTTTCTTTTTTGTCAAATAAGCGACGGATTAAATATTTTAGCAACGAAATATTCCGTCGCTAAACAACTTATTAACACTCCGAAAATTTAGGCCGTTACAATAAGAGTTGAATTGGTTCAGCCATTTTTAAAATAAACGTTGACTATCTTTGATTAAATAACAATGAACATATTGACCGTGCAATATGTTTTTATTTTGCAGTTCAAACCTCTTAAGTGGATGAACGTCCCGTGTTTGGCAAGAGTTTGTGGTCAAGTTATAGTATAAAAAAGTAGGGCCAAATGCAAGGGGGGATAATCGAGCTCCAGGCTTTGTTAAACAAAACTCTGATACCATGTTAGGTTATCAATTGCTCTAAAAAATTGAATCTTTTAAGCATAGATCTAATAATGTATATCATGTTTTAACAATATACAACATCATCAAAAAATTAGAGCACATTTTTCGGAAAGTTATACAACCAACAATTCCAACCACAAGTGTAAAATTGCGGAAAGTTATGGGAATGCTATTATGGGTGGAAAGTTCATAATTACGTCTAAAAGAAGGCATGGACCTATGTTGGTACGAGTGGGTATCACGTTCCCTCTGAACATTTATAAACTTCCTCAAAAAATAATACTTGCTTAACCTTAAATAGTATTTCAATCTAGCTCAAACAATTTTATTATTGGAATCCGTAGGTACACATGCTACCACTCGTTCTAATAATAGATAAATTTGTACACAGTAGTATTGACATTGTTTATCATTTTTCTCGCGTCATACTCGTCAAGCGATACTTGTTTAACATAGAAATGGTTGCGAAAGAAAGATTTCAACAACGTGGGAATGTTTAGAGTGGCCTGCACGAGTATGCTAATATTTATAGTGAATTTCTATGATTTTGAATTCAGTGGCTTAGATTGTATTAGTTGGTTAAAAAGGTAAGGCATTCTCAAATTTTGGAATGGATAAAGTATTGCACTACAGTAATGTATATAGCACACTTAAGTTCGAATTCCCATTGAGTTAATGTCATGGAACAAAGAACTAAGGTAGACAATTTATGCAGCGGTCCTAAGTGATCGAAATCACTAGTTTTATATCCTACAGTTTTTAATTATCGAAACTACCTACAGATCGAAACCAATAAACGTGTTAACTGGCTTGGTGAATTGAAATTGCAAGTAGGACTTAGCCGCGGTGGGTCACACCGGTTCAAAGTTGCATGTGGGATTATTATTGTATAATTAAATAGTGGGTCTAATAAGGGCGGACCACCTCCATATTGGGTTGTGGGGGGGGGGGGGACGACACCGCCAAAATTTTTGGATTTTTTTTTCAATTTCAAAGAATTAGAAATTCTACTAAAAATATTTATGAAAAAACTACTATATTGTAAAGTTAATGCATTAAGATTTCATTTTATTTTATTTTTAGCTTTTGTGCCACTAATCATCACAGTTATTGTCTTTCTTGTACCCTTGCTCTATTTATCTTCATTATTCCGAATTTTAAATTTTCAGATTACAAAGAAACATGAATAAATCAAGGTTAAGTTTTTTTTATATATATTAACTTATACGTGACTATTGTCCTCAATACAACTAATAACTACATTAGTAATACATATGTATAGTAAGAGTTAAGTTTTTTTCAATGCAAGATTAAGAATTTATTGTTAACTAACCTTGCTAAGTAAAATAAATCACTATGAACGGTGAAATTATGCAATTACTAGTCATATTGAGCAATCTATTTTGCATTTAACATATTCAGTAATGACACAAATTCTTTTATGTTAGCCATTATGTTTTTGGTCCGTTCGGTTAGACTTTTTGAATCTGCCATTAGGTCGCATTAGAGATTGATGATTATTTTATAATATATTTAACCGTTTTAAAAGATTAGAATCATCGTACGTTTAATGATCAATAATTTTTACTCTTTTATTTACATTCTAGTAACGAATGTTGACATGTTCGTCCTAATCAATTTCACATCTCTTGGGTACAATAAATAAATAAAATCTTTACGACTAAAACTAATCCCCACCCTCCAAGTCCGAATTAATGTTTGCAGGACATGGACTCTATGATCATAGGTTAATACGAAGCCTTATAAGTCTATTTGTTGTCCCATCACGTCGCCTACACCGATGATTGACAACCAATAGCATTTTGCCACTCTACCGCAAAGGTGGGTCCCTCAATGTTTGCACCAAACCTCTTATTGTATTTTTGTGGTTTTATATTTTGAAACTTTTAACCACCATCCAATTTCAAAGGTCATCAACACATGGAATCAGCCTATCAGGAAAGGAGTAAATACATTAAATACACTAAGAGTCTGTTTGGAACCCTGGATTTGAAGGGATTTGGAATTGAAATTAGAATTTCACTTGTTTAGAACCATTAAAACTGGATTTGGAATGGAATTCTATGGGATTTCATTGGATTTGTTTTAACGTACTGAAATCCAACCAAAAGAGGTCGGATTTGATGGGATTTGTTTATCAAAAACTATCTAAAACTTGAATTTCCTCAATTACCCTCAAAGATTCTGCCGATATAACATTACCCCTCTTCCTGCAGGTCTCCTTCTTCACTCCTACCGCCATACACTGATGCATCTGCCCTCGAAGACTCTGCCGATAGAACGTTACCTCTCTTCCTGGAGGTCTCCTACTTAATTCTACCGCCATATAGATAGTTGTTACAAGATTGCATTTTTGAGAATTTATTCTAAGCTTTTGAGATGTATATTGCGTAGGTATTGAAGGTATAAGAATTTTGTTGCTGAAATTTCATACGAATCTTGGATCATTGGAACGAATCAGGTCAGTATTTTGAATCTAATATAGCCTAAATTTAATTCTAGCATACTCATGTAGTATGGAGCTTTGCCTCAATACCAAGGGTGACAAGAAATTGCAGTACTTAAACTACTGATGCATCGTATCAATATGCTTCATCACTATAAGATCACTCCGATGGTAGTTTTTGACGGTAGGAACCTCTCTTGTAAGGCGGCGACAGAGTAAGAGTGGTGCAGGCATGTCACTCTCTGAGCAAGAGTGGTGCAAGCATGTAGAATTGGCTAAGCACTCCAGATGTTTGATGAAATGCCCCACAAGACGTAATTAATTCGAATTGCATCGTAAGTCCTAGGACAGTGTCTGGCGACTGAATCTCCTATAACCCACAATTCCTGCAAGTTTGCTTGCATGTAACCTTAATCGAGAGAAGGCACGAGTAGAAATACTTCTCTTATAAAACCTGCGTTTACTTTTTAGGGAACCTAATCTTAATTAGATTAGAAAGTTGCTGATCTCATGATTATGAAGTTGGAGATATATTTGTCTGACTCATGGAGACTGCAGCTTTTATTGGCTGGCTCTTTCGCATTCAGATACAGGTATCCTTCCTAAGAGACTCCTTGAAGGCATTGAAACTGTTTTGATTTCCTTGGGATAGTCCTGACAGGTAGCTAGCTACTGCACAATGAAGATCTTGTACTAGCATTCTAGGTGATTAGAATGGAGTAGCCATGAGAATGTATATATTGATTGCTCATGGACTTGCCTTAAAGCTTAGGCCTGCTAGTGCATGAATATCTGAAAACACAGGCCTGTAAATGGGGAAAGCACCCTCAATGGTTGGAACTGGCACCCTTTGAACAGTATCTTCACACTAGGTCCAACTAAACTTTTTGGAGGATCAATTTATTCTGATAAGTCAGGATATTTTATGGAGTTTGGAGTAATTCCATGGAAGCCTTTAGGCAAAGTTTTCATTAAAGAAATTCCTTAATAGTTTGCTGGCATGTGGGTAGGAATAAATTGCACAAGGTGATAAATTAAGATAAGTGAGCTCTAAAATTTATCTATAGACAGCAGGGAAGTCACCTACCAGTAGCAAAATTGACTACAATTTTAGGATTTTGTGGATTGCTTTTTGACTGGAAGGCAATTTGTGTGGTCCTTATCAGCACTTTAGTTGAATTTTAATGATTTTCCGACGAGCGTTTACTGTGTAGGCACTTTACATTCATTCAGCAATTGTGATATCACCCCCAACAGCTCCCTTTAATGACGATAACGTCTTTCAGCTTTCTCTTACTGTTAGCAAAATAGTTCATTCCTTAACTTTACAGATCTTTGTAGTCTCTCAAGATGATAAATATTGTATTATTGAATAGATACCATGGATGATTTGGAAGGGTTTATACAAATGGCAGTCGGGGCGGTCATTTCCTGTGTGGCATCATTGGTTGTCTTATTGTGTAATCATCCACAATTTCAATCTATAAATCGGCCGATAGCTGAAGTTGCAATCGAGAGAGAGAGTGCCAGACGAAGGTTAATGCATCAGATAAATTTTAATGAGAACACACGTGATATTATACGCATGGGCCCAGATGCATTTGGTAGACTAGTGCGAATACTTCGAGGAACTGGACGACTTACCGATAATGCATATAGTTGTGTGGAAGAACAAGCTGCCAAGTCCCTTTACATTCTTGCACATAATGAGAGGAATTGGTCAATTGGATTCTTTTTTGTACTAAATATTTGTTTGGCGTCGCGTTATCTCGCCATATCCATTTTCATAGGATATTGATCCTTATGCGATGTTGCACAATTCTTTCAAGTTATTTATATTTTAGTTTCATTCAATCTTGTACATGTTAAATATTTTGACAGGCAAGACAAGGTAATGGACATAATGGAGGAGGATGACAAAAGTTCCACAGGTTACTTAGTCTGGACTCAACAAATGGATGAATACTTGCTCGACGTGTTGCTTGACCAGAAAAATAATGGTCAGAAGCCTGATAGAAATTTCAGTCATGCAACATATGATGTTGCTGTAAAAGCAATGAATGAACGTTTTACCGTGAGGGTAAATAAAGACAAGGTAACGAATCGTCTAAAAACTCTTAAGAAAAAGATGGATATTGGTGTAGAAGTGTTTAGGCGCGGCAGGGGTTTTGGATGGAATGATATCACAAAGCAGATTGAAGCACCACCAGAAGTTTGGGCAGAACTGATTAAGGTAAACTACGTGAGGCTTTCTTTTGAAAACATAAATATATTTTAATGAAAACCTTTGGTGTTTTCTTATTTTATTTTTCTGTTTTCATGGTTAGACTTATCCTGATGCAAAAAAGGTTCGAAACTCTTCAATGCCTTGCTTTACTATCCTGCGCGAAATATTTGAAAAAGATCGTGCAACCGGAGAAGCAGCTGAAAGTGCAAAAGAAAAGAACCGTCGCTGGGAAAAAGAAGGAAGAAGCACGAGGCTTGATGATATAGATGATATGGTAGAACAAGATGAGATCATACTTGAAAATGTGGATGGATCAGGAGGAGGTATTCGTAGATCAAATGTTTCGCATGTGCCAATTGCACCTGGGCCTTCATCAAAGAGTGGGAAGAAGAAAAGCTCAAAGTCTGATGAGCTGAATCAAAATATTGCAGTGATTACAACATCAATGACAAAAATTGCAACTGCACTAGATAGAGCTACTACTGTGACTCAACAAGGCAGACGACGAATTTATTCGGGACAAGAGGTTTTTGCAGAATTAAATAAGATTGAGGGAGCTGACAACAATTTTCTCTTTGCTGCTTATGATTTTTTAATCTCTGACCAATCAGCTGCAGAAGGTTTTTTTGGATGTCCACCTGAGATGCGTGTTAGTTGGTTAGCTTGGAAAATGAATAATCCTTCCAAATAGGAATGAAACTGTTGTTTAATTTTTTTTAAAGTTCATTTAGGATGTTTGAATAAGGACATGGGTTAATGTCGTGTCATCTACTATTTTTATGACAGTTGCTTTAATTTTAGTATTTTCATATTAAGATTGTTTTGGGTATTGAATTTATCGTCCATAATAGTTTTAAGAATATACTTTTATTTGACCTAAGATCATACTAAAAATTAATTGTATCGTTTGTTTCCTAAGTCAGTAGTATTAAGAGTACATACTTGACCAAATGACAATTATCTTTCTAAACTTTAGTCATTTCAAACAAAGGATAAGAATTCTCTGGATTTGAATTCCAATTTATTCCAAACAGAAAAATTGGAATTCAATTCAATTCTAATTCCTTTTTGAATTCCAATTCCAAAAGAATTTGGTTCCAAACGGAGCGTAAGGGGCCGTTTGACACTTTTTTTTTTTTAGCTCTTTTTTTGCCCACTTTTAAAATTTGGCAAAAGTCCAACAAAAGTGGAGTGTTTGGTTGGGTAACGATTTCTATTTTTAAAAAGGGCCCAAGAAATTAAAAACTGAGCCCATTTCCAAAAAGAGCTCAAAGATCTTTTCTCTAGCTCTTTTCACGCGGGGCTGAGAAGGGATTAATGAGGTCGCCCATTCGAGCCTCACTGGCAACATAAATGCCATTTCTTGAAGCTGGGTATAAAACCCACCTAATAGGTTTCTTTCATCTCTCTCTCTCCCCCTCCGTCTCAAAGCCCTAAATTAAAAACCTAATCGGAATTTGGCATGCGATTGAGAGACGGCGGCTGGTCGAGGTGACTGTTGGTGGACGTGATTAGTGGCGAACGTGATTAGTGGCGGTTCGGCGATTGGCGGTGCTGGGCTGTCGTCACGGTGAAGAGAGACGCCGGGGCTGGGCTGTCGTCACGGCGAAGAGAGACGCTGGGGCTGGGTTGCTGTGACGGCGAAGAGAGGCTCGGCGACTTGGCTGTCGTCACGGCGAGGAGAGGCGTTGCGGCTGGGTTGCTGTGACGGCGAAGAGAGGTCCGACGGCTTGGCTGTCGTCACGCCGAAGAGAGGTGCGGCGGCGTGGATGACTGACGGCGGTCGTGGGTGGTTCACTGGCGGGACTGGGTCATCCTGTTTCTCGTGTATAGCTTTCTGTGTTGTTGTTGTTTGGGATTCTAATCGACTAAAACCAAGCACAAGTTTGTTTTCATCCTGATCTATCTGCATATCCATATACAGAGAAAGAACCAAGAAACAATAGAGAAGAACAAGTCCTTCCAAGGATTACAGTCACAAAGTCAACTCTTATGATTCCATTGAAGAACATAGGTCAAACCAAAACTGGAGGGGGGGGAGAGGGAGAGAGATGAAAACTTCTTTGTTCTTTTACAAAGAACATTTTCGGAAAAGGGAACAGTTGAAATCCTAGAGGACCATCAAAATTTTTGGTTGTTATTCAACCAAAAAAATTGTATATTTAAAAAAAAAAACTTAAAGAGTTGTCTTGCCAAACACTTGCTTTTTTCTGCTTTTTGAAAAAATAAACTTTGTCAAACGTCCACCACCTTTTTAAACTGGTGAAAAACAAATCACAACTCTTTCCAGTTTTCTTCCAAAAAAAAACTGAAACTGAAAGTGTTACCAAACAGATTCCTTCCCTGATATTTGTAATAAAAGATTCTAATATGAAAAGCTCTCATGTCAAAGCATATTTGTCTTTTGCTGAAATAAGAGTTATTACTAGAGTACGAGTAAATACATCAAATATAACATCTCTGAAGCAGGAGTAAGGCATGAAATGTTATAATATTATTCTTTGGAAATTCTTTTTTTTCTTTTTACCATAGAGCTAGATGTGCCAATATGGAAGAAAATAGGTTTTGTCGAAACACTTTTTGTCCTAATTTAGTTCGTTCAAACTTTTTAGGGACTAAGGTTTACGGAGTGACAGTTGGTGTCTTAGTTCGAATGAGGGTGCTCCGCTATTTTTCCTGACGTTTCGATAGGCTTAACCATTATTTTTTCCTTTCTTGTAGTAAAAAACTATTGGGTGGTTCGAAAATATTAGTCTCGCGCAATTAGGAACGTTGACCATATCATTCAATATTCATCTTGTCTTCTTTTGCCCATATTTCCGTCACATCAACCTCTTCTACGATCTTGAATAATAGGGATTAATAAATCGGAATTATATAGTTACATTTTCCTTTGGTGACATTTTGGAAGATTAGCAGTATATAGGTGTGGCTAAAATGTCGATTTTACCGAGGAACACGTGATACAAAGTTTGACGATGACTTGATTGCTTTATAGATGACTCTCACCCACCTTGGCCAGTTGGCATGCTTTTGTAGTACTAATAAAAACCCGAGGTTTGTTAGATTAAAAAGTAAGGGATAAGTTAGGCCTATACACATTGTTAAACTTCTTGTTTTTCTCTTCCTTACATTTTAATATGTTAAGCAACCAAAGACCAATAGCTCTACCCTAGAATTCTCGAGAAAAAGGAGAACAACCACAACCATATTTGTTGATTTACAGTTACATATCCAAAAAGTGTAATTAACTGATTAATATATCCGTCCTTTGGCCTCCTTCCTCATTGTCAATAGATGTTGAATTTGATATTTTCATATGGCATTAGAGTGCGTCGATCCAGATCCAACTGATAATTTAAAATTGTTCATCGCTATCTAGTTTAATTTATTCACGTGTTAAGCCCACTCAAAGGAAACTTGATCGCACGTGAGAGGACATGTTATGATGAACACGTCAAAAAATATGCAGTTAGCAAATTAATAGATAGGTCTCGGATGCTTCCTCCTTCATCGTCTATAAATATCGAGTCTGATGCTTGAACACTGCGTCATCCAGCGACAATCACTTGCCATTTTGCGCTCATAAATGAAACGTTTGTTTATTGGAAAAGGGTGTAAATCTGCGAGCCTCAGCTCCCATCTCCACCTGCAAATATCAAGTTCTCTTGTTTGAAAGGCAAGGGCAAGGGCAAGGGCAGTACTGTCGAGTTCTATCTCCAGCATGCTGGGCATCAACTGCAAGAATCTGATGATCAGAGATGTAAGGAGTTGGCAGCGCCGCGAGGCCCATCACCAGCCTCGCCTCATCAACCTCGGCCGTGGCTACTCACTTGCAGAAAGAGAGTTTGGAGGGAGAAGATTGAAACCCTCTGTCAGTTTGGCCAGACCTATTAACACAACGATTGGCAAAGCCGTGAACCGACATCCTCTTTATGGTGGCAGCAAAAACCAAGTGGATGGTGGTCCCTCTCCAAACAACGGTGAGTTCACTGGCCTTAGCTCAGTAGCCGAGGAAAAAAGGTCTTAGCTAGATCGGATTATTAGTTTTGATCCTCCTTGCTCCTTTCAAGATTCACCCACTGGGTGGAATCTTAGCGCTAGCTAGTAAATTGCAAACACAACAAGTCCATTCCAGATAAGGGTGCTCAAAATTTTCTCCTCGGCAAAATTTCACCAATTTTTATTTTAGAAGCCAAACAAATGTTGAGTTAAACCGAAAGAGAGACAAAAATTATGAAACAGAAAGAAGTGTATTTTGATGGTCCATGCTCCCAGTAACAGTTTTAGTTAACAAAATACTGTTATAAAGTTTATACCAAAAATATTTTGTCGCTAAAATACATTTAACGACACTGGATAGAATTAGATAAAACGCAGATCAACCCTTAATAAACTGATTTATCGTTTAACTTCTTTCTTTGTATCTTGGCTTGATGGCTATGCTGCAATGGTGGTTCCGTTCAAAGTTTTCTCTGGTAAATGTGAGAGTTTGATTCTGTGCAGATGCTCCAATCATCCCCAAGACAGGTACGATTGTCCTGGTAGTCATATACGGAAACCTGGTGGAAGTGCCCATTATCGAGAACGTAAAGATCGTTACCCATGCTTGTTCTTTTTTCGTGGCCTCTTGCACGGAGTGATTAGAACGAGAAAATGTACGACACAATGGTTTTAAATATACGTGATGTAACAGCCGGGTCATGTCTAATTTTCAGACAATAGAGGTCATGGTTTTATTATATGCCCATCTCATCTATCAGTTAGACCACGTCATCATCGTCACCGCTACATTGAAATTTCTTCCAATTAAAAGATTAAAGGTACCATTTTTCTGCCACCCCCAAGTTTTTAAGGTCCAAGAAAATTCTAAAATTTTGAAAACAAACAAACAAAAGGATCAAGAAAATTCATTACTTCTACCTTTGCATTAGATAACTGGTTCTACAGTTCTACTAATTCCAACTAAATAAATATTAGGCACGCGCTGAGTACCTTTTTTTACTACTGTACGTAGGGATTGATACTGCCAAGCACGAAAAGCAGGATATAAAGCACAAGAAGAATGAATCAGGGCCTGTTAATGACAGGTTAGCCAGCATTTTCATACTTTATTACAGAATTACATTTACTCCGCTGCTGCTTCTTTGATCATTCAGTACAGTTATGTTAGAATGACTTATTCAAGTATTTTGAAAACATAATTTTAAGTTCCAGTCTGAAATGCTCTATGACTTACAAGATCGACTTCTAACAAGCAATCAATGAGAACTTAGAAAAGGAAGGGAACCACAGTTGAGAATTAAAGCCAGCAAAAGAAAAAAAACGAGTGACCGTGGTTGCTATTCCGGAGGGAAAACTCTACGGTCCTTAATTCAGAGCGCAACTATAGGAGCAAAATTATGAGAAAATTAGAAAGTAAAGGTGCTTGGGTGTGGTTGCTTGTCTATTGCGTATCTGATGGTGCCCTTGTATAGATTAGGCATTAGAACCCAAAGGGTTCGATTTGATTGAGGAATAATTAGCTTTGAAATTGAGGTAGATTTTGAAATTGTTGGATCTTAAGAATTAATATAATTTTGTTGATTGGACAACTTATTTAGAATTAAAATTATAAATCCTACCCAATTTCAATTCTTCAGCCCAACCTCAAAATTATAATTCCAACCCATATATTTTGTCACTGTCTCTCGCTCTGGGCTCACACCCTCTGCCCGACGTTCTCTGAGCTCTCCTCCTTCTCTCTGCTCTTTGATTCCACCTCACCATCGCAGCACGATCTTACTTCTCTCTTCTCTTTTGCCATGGCAGCGGCAATCTACAGTGCAGACGGCGATGGCTACGATCTAGTACTTTGACGGCGAAGGCGGAAGCAATCAACTCTTTTTTACGGCGGAGACGACAATCTAGGTTAATCAAACATCTACGCTGATTTTGCTTTTTTATGTCTCGGTTAACTTTGTTATTGATGTTGATTTTGAGTTTGGGTGAAAGATGGTAGTGTGGCCGGAGCAGGCCATGGCTTGTTCAGGCAGTGTGCTAAAGGTCATTTGTGTGAATGATCATTTGTGTGGATGATCATGTGATTGGTGTTGGCGTTGTGATGGTGTGCTGTGATCATGTGGACCTTGGTTCCAGCAGGAGCCTGTAGATTCCTGGATGCGTCTAATGACATGTTGGCTTGTTTTGAAAGTTGTCAGAGAGGAAAATGAAACGGTTAGATTATGAATTCAATTGCTTTAGTGGATTGCGTAAGTTCAAAAACTAGGGGTTAGCGAGACGAGTAGTACTTCAATCCTGTGATTCAGTTAGTGATATCGATAATTTATACCTTCAATACTATTTTAAGCTAAGGATAGTCTTAATTTTTGTGGGTAGTTGAATGCACTGAATTTTCCAATGCCTTGTTTAAGACCCCCAGCGGTAGCACACAACGGAATGGCAAGTGTGTAACGGTGACTTTGGAACCGGTAGCAGAAAAATGAGTATAAGTGTGAAGTGCATCATATGTAATGTTCTTATACGAAATGAAAACTTGCAATACCATAAAAGAGCACAGATGACTGGCAAATAAAGATGAAAAAGGTAGTGGCTGGTGGCTAGAGGAAGTGGTTGGTATAACCTTCAAGCTGAAAGAGAATGATTTCGAAATTACAGAATAAAAGAGCTACCTAATCTTGGTTTCGGTGGGTACATTTGCATGCTATATAAGTGGTCTTCCTTTGGGTGCATCCTGCAAGTTAACAGCAACCTGGGTTATGAAGTGGATAACTTGGCTACGAGACTGAAGAGTCACTACCTATTTACATTACCAAAACTCGCCATGATCAGATAAAATCTTTCAATTCGGGAACGTATTTCATGTCCTTATTTGTTATTTTGGTTTGTACTGCAGAAGAATATAAGACACGGAAAGTAACCTTCTCTGTAAAGTTCCATGTTAGTAGTGGATAACTAATTATCATCTTTGATCTAGGAAGAAGTTTGCACTTCTGTGTGATAGTTGGATGTCTCCCGCCTCTTTTCGAAAGCCTTAATGCTCTCTAGTAGGAAAGGAGATAATTGGGATAGGGGGTGCTCTTTGGTTACTGGATGGTGGTAGAGTAACATGGACCGGATAATTGGGAAGGCATCAGCAAGGAGTAGATGAAACTGGAGAGACATATTGTACTTATGAGTTTTTGTTTGGTTATTTGTACTTGGTACAAGGTTGAGTTCTCTCTCTGGACATATCTGGGGACGGCTTAAAACAAAAAAAAATTCCTCTTGTAAAGATGAGTAATTCATTGTTATTTATCTATCTTTTTTTATTGTGCGGCACAATGCATTATATTTGGTACATAAGTTCCACTTATCCTTCAATGATATCACAGGATATCCATGATATAGCTCAGCTATTGCATAGCAAAGCCATGGATATTGCCTGCACTAATCTGTTAGGTGCATTAAAAAGGTGGTCGTAGAGAGGGAATTGTTAGACACAAGAGTAGCCACAGTGTGCGTGTTTGTGTTGTGATCATGGAGGCAACTGTGTGTGAAATGAAAATTGTTGCGAGCTGAATTCCAACCCACATAGAGGGCTATATGTCTGGTGTACATTTTTTGTGGCATAAAACAACAGTAGTTTTTAATCTGAGTTCATAGAAGGCTAGATGCCTGTTTTACGTTTCACTGTTATATGCATCTTTTACGTTTTAGTGTTTTAATTGAATGTATTACTTCAATGGATAGTGCCATTGACAGGGTATGTGCATCAGAAGCTACAGTTGCAAGTGCGGATTTCATCTATAAGAACTTATCATCAGATGTGCCAGATTTGGATGGTGATGAGTTTCTCAAAGCTTATGACGTGCTGACTAGCGATGCGAGGAAGTTTGAGTCATTCATGTCCCTTCCAAATCACTTGAAGAAGGGATGGTTAATGATGCAAATAAACAGTCATAAGACTTAAGATATGGAATCAGCAAGGTACTTATGAACTTTGAAATGTTTCGAGTCTAGTTTTTTTTAGGAGCTATTTTCTTATTTAGTAGTAGAGATTTAACTTGTTAATTGCTTCCTACATTTAAGAGCTATTTCTTTTTGTTATGTCTAAGCACATTTCTATCTTTGAAAACATGTTCTTGTTATCAAGTACTAGCATAGAATGAAAGTTCTAATATGTAACTGTTAGGTTGCAAATTCAAGTTTGTTTATGGATCAGTTGCATTTTATCATTTAAACTTAAGTCATCGTATATGTGTATTTTCTTTTCTATTTTTTCTTTTTGGGGTTCTCTGGGTTGGGGTGGGAGGGGGGGGGGGGGGTGGTGGAGGGGATGGGTGCGGGGGTGCTATTGGGTATGATTTGGTAAGACAAAGTTACTTTAGCAACTTTAATTCTTAATCTAATTTTTTGTGCTAACTAATCAATAGAATTATAAATTCTATTCAATTTCAATTCCGTTTGTCAATCCGACCCTAATAGAATTATGATGAATAAGACCTTGAGTCCGCTTTTTTTTTTAAAGGAAGGCTTAAAGCTTGCTAGAAGATTGCAGTAAACATAATATTAGGGTTACAAATTAATCGAGTTTGACTCGAGGTTGACCGAAACTTGTCAAATAGACCACGTGTCAAGATTTGATTGGTAGTCCATATTTATCCTTATCCCTTATCAAGCATATTGAGTAACGTACTTGAATAATTGATAAACAGTGTCTTCATCCTACAATAGAGCTATATAATTCGAGGTAAAGAGGCCAAGTAAAGGCTACGATAACTTTGTCAATGGTGTTGAAGAGGGTTTATTGGATGTTCTTTTTCTATCGGCTTCTAAACTAGAGCGATTCTAAAGCCTGGCGTCTCTTTGAGATGCCAAATGTTTTCATTTAAACTTGAATTAACTCTAACTCAGGTTAAACTTGTAGGCTTTTTATGAACAATATATGTAGTTGCCTTAAACATGTTCACTAAGCATGTTCTCCATTTTTTTAGGAAGGAAGTCGAACAAGTGTTCCTTTTAGCTACCAACACGTTGAAGACAATTGTCTTACTAAAAAAAACTTTGCCATTACGCTCTAGACAGTCTGATAGTCGAGAATATCCTTTGCTCTTAGAGCGGATCGGTCCACTAGAGCTTGTGATCTCGTTGTACCAGAATTAACCTTTCTCTAACCGAACTGGTCTGATGGATTTTTGTAGCGTAAACACCAACGATGTCACAAAAAGGAAAAAATGCACTACAAAAAAAGTGATCTGTCGCGACGCTCTATGCCGGCGGCCACACGAAGGCGTTGCCGTACGTGGGCTCCAACGGCGCTTCCACGATGACCGTTGCTGTAGGATCTATAGCGGCGTTTTAAGCCGGCGGTCAAACATTTAGTGCTGTTATAGATCATATTTTCACCCCAAAATATAAGCGCTAAAATTTAGCGCCAAAACAGGTTCTATGCCGGCAGTCTAACTATTTTAGCCGACTCACCGACCGCCGGCATAGGAAATGCCGGTTTATATTCCATTTTTCTTCTTTTATTTTTATGTTCTCTTCTTCTAATCTAGACAGTAGACCCACGAGTCCACGACTCTGGTTCGTCTCTCACACGACGCATATCGTCAGGTTCCTCTCTCTCTCTCTCTCTCTCTCTCTCTCTCTCTCTCTTCTCCCTCTTCTCTCCTGTCCATTCTCCACCAATCCGTCCTTTCTGCTGAACTTCTCTTCTCTCTTCTCCTCTTTTCCAGATCTGAAGTCTCAATGCTCCTTTCAAACGATTCTTTAATTTGCTTTAAGGTTAAACATACTTTGGGATTGATCTCATCAGGTAACGTACTTTGGGATTGATCTAATCAGGTAACTATTTCTTTCACCCAAGCTACGATTAATGTAAAATTGATTGTTTCTATGATGTTTAGAAAGCTTTGTAAATTCTTATTCCAAAGTTCAAACATTTGGGTCTTGTGGAGTCGTCGCCGGCAACGCCGGCAACGAGTGGCGTGAGAAAGACATTGCATTGAACTCGGAGGTGAAGTGTTAGTGGGTTAGCAAAAATAGAAACAAATACATAAAGAACAAAAAGCAAAAACGTAGCTCTACTTATTGAACAATTTTGATGTTTTTCCATCTCTGAAAAGAATTAGACTAGATCCAAATGTTAGCGACAAAGCTGCTGTGAAATCTTAGAGTTGCTCATCCCATATGTGGCGTGGCATATACACCTTGTTTAATTGGCATGAAACTTAAAAAAATGTGGAAGTTTTCATAGTTGATATGTATCTCTCGTACCTGCCTGGAAGAATCATCACAGGTTCAACTAAATTGAATGTCCTTGACAGTGAGAGACGATAGTGGACATCAAAAGTTTTTACTTATGGGGGATACCTAGATATGTGAAATTATTTCTGCTCCCATTTTTCATGCCATTTTCAGGTCCACAGTTTGTTTTTCCTTGAGTTCTGTTAGATCAATATGTTGCCAGAGTAGCGAGGAATGATATATGAATTTAGTCTGTATCTTGGTCAAGCACTCTTCACAACTCTAAACTATATATCAATTGTGAAGTTCTTTTTTCATTTGGATGCGATTAAAATTACAGTAGCAAGGGTTGATATAATGGTTCACCTTAAGTTGGCCTATAATGTCATGATACTCCCCTACTAAGTTTTAAGAGAAAAGATTGCTAGAACTATTAATGAAATGACCAATTATGTAGAAATTTGCAGGAAAACAATACTGGGCTTGCCTGAGTGAGATATTTGGCTTGGAAGGATATGAACTTTTTACATAAACTAGTAAAAGAAAAGAGCTCGATCTCTTAGAGAATGAAAAGTATGTGGAAGAAAATAAATTGTAACCTGCTGCCAGCTTTTGATGTGTTTTTCCATTATTTTATGCCACCTCTACTTGTGTCTGTTTATGTTATTTGAAGAGATTTTCTGCTTTGCTTGGCATGGGGCATAGTTATGTCATTGTTACAGAAAAATCAGAAGGGTACCTGCTCTGGCGAGTCAGATTTGTTTCTGGAACCGAAATTTTATAGGCTGTCCTCTCGCAGACATGTAACAAACTTGAGTGATAGAGAGAGTACTGAAATAGAGCACTTGACCTCAGCGTTCAATTACAATTTCTGATTTCCTACATTCCACTAGAGATACGCCTAAGATATACATCTGGTTGTGTATGTATAATTTGTGTGTGTATCTCTATGTACCAGTTGCTTTCTAAGCTCTTTGGTTGTGCATTCTGTTATTTAAACATTTTTGTAATATGTAACATAGAAGGTTTCGACTCTTATTTCTGGACACATGAAAGAATATGGGTCTCTAAGCCATATTTTTTGTTTGTTCATTGTATGCAAATCCATGATTTACAGTTGTAAAATTTAAGTTTGGGACCAAAACTGTGAATCGTGTTTAATAGGCATGCATTTGTTTGTGCTATGCAGAGGTTGCTTTTGAGTATGTACACTCAAAGGCGATTAAAAAGTCTTAAGTTTTGTGCTGACACAGGTACCTGCACTTTCTGCACAATTCACCAAGAGACTATCGAGCACGTCTTCATTGCTTGTCAATTTCCTAGAAAAATTTGGACCACAGTTCTAACCAGACTCAACACTAGAACTCAGTTAATGGATGGTCCTCCTTTCTCAGGGTCAATACATGAATTTAAAGACAAAGGCTTCATGGCTAGACTCAGCAAATTGGTGGAAACAAATAGAGCAGATTTAAGCTGTCTTCACATTGATATAAGCTGAACGTTCATAGGCTGTAATGTTCTATTTTAAGCTGAAATGTTCAGCTTAAGCTGAAGAAATTATGTTTTAGGGCTAGAGTCTGCAACTTTCATAAGCTGTTTGAGCTTAGACATGGTAAGGGTCCTTCATTTGAACGTACTTCTTTTCCACTGAAGCAAGTGGTTGCCTATTCTATTGTGATGCTACTTGTGACATATTTGAATTTTTGTTGTCTCAGTATCATAAATACTGTCAATTGAGGTTGGGCATTACATACCAATTGAACCTTGTGCTAAATCAGTTGCTGATTTCTAGGCTTAGGTCTTGCTTTAATCATGCCAACTCTTTCTTCATAAGCTAATTGGTGGACACCTTTGTTCTTGCTTGCAGAAAAGATTCACCACAGATCATCCGCTTGCAAAGGAGGCTATCATGACTAGCCTTAACAAGAAATGGAGGGAGTGGAAATATAAATTGAAGAAGCAATATTTCAATCCAAATGACATTCCAGGATCCCAGAGGAAAATTGCAAAAGAGCCTAGGGTTGATAGGGACCAGTGGAACACCTTGGTTACTTATTGGCAGAATGATGACGTGCAGGTATATTCTTGATACTTATACCTTATTATCAGCTACACACCTTGTTACTTATTAGTGTACATACTACACTATTATCAGCAATAAGGATGCTAAGGTCTCTAAGATTATTTTGGAGCGTCATTCGAATCCCAACATTGCTTAATCCCCTGCACTTCTCAATCTTCAGGACCGCCTGTTCACTTGCTAATCCTGCTGTCCCTGACAAGGTCATGTGGATTCTTAATCCTACTGGTTAGTATACTATCATTATGCATGGAATGCCTCGAAAGTAACCGAACCAAAGATAGCCAGGTGGAAACTGGTTTACTAGAATGTCCTAGGTACATTATGTTTATTGTTTGATTATGTCAAATGCATGCTTTTGCTGTTACACTTTAAGGAAGCCACATAGACCATTTGTTTGTAATTTTTTGTCAACTAACTCTTCTGAAAGTGATAGAGGCCCTTGGCAGGGATGTTTTACAGTGAGTAAACCAGTGAGAATCTCATGTTAGCAAAGACTAGCTTGTGTGCAATCTAGTTCAAGGTTCTATAAATCCTTTTACATATAATGTTCACAAGTCTAGCAGTGAAATTTTACTTGTTATTGGATGTAACATCGTTCATCACTTACTCCCTGGGTTCTGAAATATCAATCTTGTAGAATTGTTCTTGTTACTTTGCCATAAATTTTAGCAATCACCTATCAATAGATGGTGATTATTAGTGCATATGCTTCACTAATATATGTACTAATTGTAATACTTATATTCCAGAGAGAGGCAGAAGATAACCGCCTGCATGCATTGAATCAGAAGTATCCACATACCTTAGGCCGCAAGTCCACTGCAAAGAAGAGGCGGGAACATGTAACATACTTACATTCTCGTTTAGCATATTTAATACTCACAGCTAAGTTCACAAATTTGCTTTGTTTATACCTTATATTGTGTTCTTTTTGTAAGTTTGAGAAGTATAAGGTCCCACAAACTAAAGCTACCATGTGGATAGAGTCTCGAAGACAAAATGAGAAAAATGGAGGAGGCTTCATTCCCCAGGCTTGTAGTAAAATTGTAAGTAGTAGCTGCCTAATATGTTGCATAAGTGTGAATGGTTCAGCTTACGTCTTTTGTTGGTCATTTTTTCACCTTGTTCTAGGTTAGCATGCATAATGTTGGCTACTAAACCAATTTTTTTCCTGATTAGATTTGCATCTTAGAACTTGAGATTGACTTGCATTTGAGCTCATTTGTCGCTCCTCTAAGATGAAACTTCTAGCCATCCTTAGATAAGCTTATTAATCAAGGATCTGCTTATTTTAAGACACCCACAATATGTCTCTCGTCTCCTTTGTGTCTCTAATTCAATGAGTTATTGGGTAAAGATTTGTAGGATTCTTGAGGCCTCAACTGAGTGAAAAAAGGACTGTGATGGTTAGTTTAGGAGGACATGTTTGTGTTTATACATGTTTAACACAACTGATTTAATTGAGCTTGTAGGCTGAAATCCAATGACTCCAACAAGCCTCACCACCTGAAGATGGCACCTGTGAAATTGATATCCTTTCTGAATTTTTGGGCAAAAAGCGACAGGGTAGAGTAAGGGCGATGGGGTGGATGGCGACTCGTGCAAACAAATTGGCCTCTCGTCAACAGGCAAACATTGAACAAGTGCAACAAATGGCCGAGGAAATCACTTCTCTCAAATCACAAGTGCAAGAGATGGATGAAGTCAAGGCAAAAACGGCAAAACTGGAAGAAGTTGTTGATCAACTCATGCGTCAGAATCAAGGACAGTCCTAGTTCTCTACCTTTCTGGTAATTTTTTCGCAAAATCTAACTTTTAACCTCTTTTTTACTTGTTGATCAATTGGTAGCTTTCTTGGGATTTCATTATGGAAAGTGATGGTTATGCAAGTGTAACAACATACACTAAAAGCTTTTGCTTAACATCTCAAAAATTACAAGCACAAGATGAGATTAAAAAATGCCTATTTTCGTTTAATATGTGAACATATTCTTTGTTAAACATATCTAAAGTGCGAAGAGACTAGCAGATGTAATATTCCTTTCTTATTCTATATGTTTAACATGTGTTACCTCTGTATCAGGTTGTTGTCGAAGTGAATGCAAATGGATTAATCTCGGTCTTGGTGGTTAATGTTGATCATGTGCATGGGCGGCTACCAGGTGGATTTGAAAATATGCATGAGGATTTATTAGGTCTTGTACAAACTCCTAAAAAAGTCTCTAACTTTGCTTGTTATTTCTAGACAAACATGTGTTACTATTCTAGATTTGAATAGATTGTGGTTCTTTTGTGATTAATCAAGCCTTAATTTAGAATTAACTTGCATTTGATTTTTACTAGCTATATGATATTAGAAAAAGCAATGTAAGAAACAAAACAGATCTATGTACCGGAGGTTGGCAATGTTGGCAATGTTGGCATTGTCTGGCATTTTGCTTTTCTTTTCTTTTGGGTTATTACTTATGAAGGCGGTCAGTATCGCCGGCATAAGTGAATTATTTTTAAAAAAGATCTAAAATAAGCCTATGTCGGCGGTCGAATGTGCCGGCATAAGTCCACACATTCAAAGAAAACAAATGAAAAATGAAACCTATAACGGCGCGAGGGAGTGTAGGCATAGATTTAATTATTCAGCAATTTAGTAAAATAATACCTACCGCGACGGTTTTTAGCGTTGGCTTGGCTATTTAACCGAAATATATAAGAATTTAAAATTTTACCTATGCCGGCGCCCTATACCGTCGGCATAGGTTCATACCGCTGCTATTGACAACATTAGAAGACGGATGAAGGAGGACTTTTAGGGGCGGTCGACTGCTGGTATAGACCCTTGCAAGCACCGGCGTAGGTCTACCGAAACGCAAGTAAAGGCGGCGGTACCATAGTGCCGTGTAAGCCTACGGCGGCGTTTTTTTCCCCTTTTCGCGGCGCTATACTGGCCGCCGGCGTAGCGCTTTTTCCTTGTAGTGATGGTACATAGATAATAATTAAATAAAGTACGAGAAATAAATTGAAATAAATGACAATAAGTAAAAGGACTAGATATAAAAACTTTTAAGTTTCATTTACAAGTTGATATAAGTGGGCCATTGACAAAGAACGTTAAAGAGTGTAAACAATAATCTCTTTGTTTGCCCTTTTCTCTTTTTATAAATTGTTAGGATAGATTTAGTGTATGTAAATATGGAGCTTATCATTGTTTTTACCCTAGCTTGAATTGCCAAACAATATTTAATGAACTTAAAATTGCTACTTGAGTTCAATTTGTCGTTTAAATAGAGTTTTGGCAAAGCTCTAGAAGGTTTATAGATTCACTTCTCACGTTTTATGTATACGATCTAAAAGTTTGAAACGTCTCGTTTCATTTTTCATGTTTTACGGAGACTGAAACTTTGATCATCTTTTATAACTGCAAATTTCAAAAAACAGAAAATAAGTATTTGTAACCCGCAGCTCTCGTTAAATTAGTCCATTATACATCTCAATCGAAATAAATGTTTTCACGATACCTAAGTTTTATCCTGCACCTATAATATATAGATGACCTGTAACTCAACTAGTGACCAAAAATAAAACCCTAAAATTATGTTCCCTTACAGTCTGTTTGGAGCCAATTCTCTTACGATTTGGATTTTAAATTCGAAACGGATATTCACTTTTTTTATCGTTTGGAACGGAAGGAAATTCAAATAACAGAATTTCTATTTTGTGTTTGGAGAACAAAGAAATAGAAAGGTAATAAATTATTAGACAATTATATCCTTGACTTACGATAAAAAGTGAAATATGGTAAGTGGTTTCAAGTGTGCTAGTGCCACTACATGGTGGTGGTGGTGGCGGCACCACACGGAGTAACGGCACCACACGGGATAGCGGCATCAACGGTGGAAGTGGTGGGGTGGCAAAGTAATGGTAACGATGGTGGTGGGAGTGGTATTGAGGTGTAATTGGTGGTGGTTAAGTGACGCAAATAGTTGCGCCGGTGGCAGTATTGGTGGCTATGATGGAGGCAGTGGTAGTGATAGTGGTGGTGACGGCGGTGGTAGTGATGGCAGAAGTGGTGGTGGTGGTGGTGGCGATGATGATAGTAGTGGTGCCGATGGTGGCAATAGTGGCGGCGGCGGTCCATAACCTTAACCCTAAAGAATCAAGAGATCCAGACAAAGTGTACTCAAAAGATTTCGCATCCTGCAAACATTTTCCCTTCTTCATAGAGTAGCATTAGGGATCAGACTTCAAAACTTTTATGTACCATATGGGGGCTGCGCCTTACACTGTCATTGTCCCCCTAGTTTGTAATTCAACTTATGTTATTGTTAATTTCTACCTTATCCCATTTTTGTGAAAGAAATTTTTTATTACTACCAAAAAGAATTACTCATGTAATACTTAATGAAGGCCAAGGAAAGGTTGATCGTAGAATAGATACTCATATGGTTATGGGAAATTTCCGTTAACCAAAATGTTCCTTGCATCATGCACCTAAATAATTATTCTCCTTATAAACAGAAAGTAGTAATATGCTTGACAATCTTTCTGAAACTCCAATACTATGTGATCGATTCAATTAGCTTATAAGTATTACTTTTACATAAGTAATTAGTTATTCGAATTAGTTTGGCCTTGAAACTAGTTTAGAGAATCAATTATTTTGGAAATAATTAATTTGACTAGGATTCCTAGTCGAATTAAAAATCCATGTTTGTCTGCATTCATGTGTCGGATGAAGTTCTGCTGGATTCCTATGATTTGGCATGCCCCATTTATTTGCCCCGTGTATTTGTGGGTGTAACATTTTTGCTGATTTTATTGGATTCACTTAAGTGACCTACTGTTATGGATATTGGGGTGAACACGGTTCCGTTTGATTGGGTTTAAGGGTTAAATCGCAAACCAACCCGTTATTCCTTGATTTGAAAAATTATGAACCGAATCAAACCAAACCAAACCAAACACTATCGGTTTGGACGGTTTGGTTTGGTCGATTAAAACGGTTCAGTTCGGTCGGTTTAAACGGTTTGCGCTCACTTAGAAACGTTGTTTTTTTTCACACTACTTTTAGATCTAATAATAATTAAAAATTAAAGTTATATATATTTTTAAATTGCATATAATCTTGTTACAATTGATATACAAGTGCTCATTGTATGAGAAAGAATGAGTAGCTATAGAATAGATATTGGTCACGAAATTTTTTGTGTTATAAGTGTTCTCATTATTTTCTAATTTTTTAAGTTTTAAGCTTTGTTTATTTAGATTTTCTTAGTACCATATATGTGAAAATTATCAGTGAATATTTCTAAAAATAGATTAACATGTCATAAGTCGGTTCAGTTCGTTTGGAATCAGTTTAAAAAATATAAACCGAGAACCGAGTCAAGGCCGGTTTAGAAAATATGAAATCGAACTATTAAGATCTTTGGACGGTTCGGATTTGATTGATTCAGTTTGAACGATTCGGATCGGTTTAAACGGTTTGGTACTCACCCCTAATGGATACGGTTACGGGCTAATCTACTTGCAAGTTGGGACACATTAGACTAAACGATTTAGACTCAAGTATTATTTGAGAGTTGAGAGATGTGATTAGCCCGCTTAAAATTGATAGACATTTTTCAAATTCAAGTATTGAGTGAAGAGAGCGAAGGTGAGAAAAATTGAACCCAATGATTAGTGCCTGGTGCCATTCACGTGCATTAATTATGTTGAATACACACTGAATTATCTAGGAGTGCAACTTGGGCTGGGCAACCCATGGACAATCCGTGCCAGCCCGCAAAAATATGGGCATGAATTTATTTTTGTAGTGACCATGGTGGACATGGGCTCAAAACTTTGGGCCTGCCAAAAATATGGGCTGAACATGGGCAAAGGTTTCTACAATCCCGTCTAGCCCGTGGGAAAACCAGCCCATCTAACTATTATATAATGTAAATTACAATATATATATATATATATATATATATATATATATATATATATATATATATATATATATATATATATATATATATATATATATGGGAGCTGATCCGTTGAGAGCTCGGGCAAAAATGGGATATTTTGCAAGCGCATTCAGGATGGACGGCTCAGATCGCGCAATTTTTTAAAACTGTCAGTCGTCCGCGACACAGTGTCGCGAACGAACTTTTTTACCTTTTTGCCCCTCTGCCCTGTCCGCTACACTGTATAGCAGACAACATTAAAGTCTTGACACGGGACATCAAAAAGACGTCCGCTATACAGTGTAGCGGACGTCCCCTAGGCTAACACCTGTCAGGACCTGTCCCGTCGCCCGCCAAGAAAGTCACCCATCAGGTCTTTATTTCTGCAGGTTTCAGAGTGTTGGCAATAATTTCCGCTACACAGTATCGCGGAGATTATTGCCCCTATACCCAAAAGTTCCCTAATTCTCAGCTCTTTCGGCAAAATTTTCTTGTCCTTCAGATTCATTTGCTTCCATTTTCGGCTCCCCTCAAGCTTCGAGCAACACTTGCTTCAAGCTTCAGTCAAGCAAGGTAAGTTTCTGATCTCAAATGATTTCTGGGTGGATTGACTGATAAAGTATATATTTTTTTTTGGACAAAAAAGTATAGATTTTTTGTGATGTTCTAGAAATTTGTCACTCTATTCATCAACTTGTGATGTTCTAGAAATTAATTTGTTAACTTTAAACAAATTTATTGTAGTTAATTTTGATTTTTTCGAGGTTCGCTAACTTCAACACATGTATCCTATTTAAATTCGAATTTTTTTGAGATACGTTTGTTATATTTTGGCATGATGAATTTGTCTATTTATCTTAGTAATTTTAATTTGTTATGTTTAATGAATCTATAATTAGCAAAATGGGAGACTTTTGAGATTATGTATATGGTTTATTTGTCATCCTATATTGGTCTATTCGTCAAGATAATTTTTGGATAATATTTTCAGTTGAAAATGTCATTTGATTGTTAAGCGTAGTTCATTTCTACATAGGTCTTGTTTCACAACGTCTGATTTCATGTCGAGCTCCAACATCCCCGTAGATGCTAGTGATCCGTATCTAGGACGAACCTTTCAAACATTGGAAGAAGCTGGTGAATGTTTCCGAGCGTATTCCCTGAGGGCTGGCTTTGGCATTAGAATAAAGACTACAAGAACGAGGAACGTAACGAAAAAGATTTTCTCTTGCTTATACGAGTGTCATAGGGGTAGAAACCCAGTGCAAAATGAGACACGCGTAGGTAACGATGACAATGAGGACGAAATAAGATATTCGCGCAGAAGACAGGACTGCTTTTTGCGAACGAATTGCCAGGTCAAGATGTTCGTAAGCTCTAAAGCAAAGCAAGAACATTGGCTTATTACCAGCCTAGAACTGGCACACAATCACCCGTTAGTAACCCCTTCTAAGGTGAGTCAGATGCATCAACACAAGAAGATGGGTAAGGTCGCGAGGAGCCTAATTCACACAATGACCGATGCACGGATAGGACCTACCGAGATTGTTAATGTTCTTGTTGAACAGGCTGGAAGAATTCAAAATTTAAACTTTAACACGACAAACGTTCGTAACGCAGTCTGAACCCATAGACGAGCCGCATGACCTCAATGATGCTTAATCCACAATGAGCTTATTGAAACGGATGCAGATGGAGGACCCGCAGTTTACCTTCGATTATAAACTTGACGACGAGCATCGAGTTAGCACAATTTTTTGGGCTTGCTTAGAAGCATTTTGGGGATGTCGTGACTTTCGACACCACATACTGTACCAACAACTACTCGATGTCGTTCGCCCCTTTCCCAGGGGTCAATCATCATTCTCACTCCATCCTCTTCGGGTTCCCCTTGTTAAGGGACGAGAGCGAGAGTTCTTTTGAATGGTTATTGAGGGCGTGGCTGGAACCCATGAACAACAAAGCACCGAAGGTTATCATCACCGATCAAGATTTGGCAATGAGCGCCGCAATATTCCGTCGCCAAAAGTCAAATTTTTTTTTTTTTTCAATTACCCAGACCTGTAATACAATTTTCAATTCTCAACAACAACGCGCAATATTCAATACAGAAAGAAATATATATAATCAATTATAAAAAATATTTATTATAAAAAAGGATAAATTACACTAAACACCCCTGAGGTTTTACGTAATTACACTCCACTACCGCTATCTTTAAAAATTACACTCCACTACCGCTATCTTTAAAAATTACACTCAGCTCAAAAAGTAACTTTTTCTCTTACGGTGTTAATGGTGCAATGCAAAAAGACATGAATGCCCTCAGACTGTTTTCTTGCTTCTTCTTCTCTCCCCCTGAGCCCCACCATTGCAACAGCCCTTTGACCCTTGCCCTTCCTTTGGCATCTTACGCCGGCACCCTGCAGCGCCCCTTCCCCCGTCAGCACCCTGCAGCGCCCCTTCCTTCGGCATCTTCTTCTCTCCCCTCGTCCCCCGCGGTCGCAACAGCCCCTTGCCCCGTCGCCCTTCCTGCTGCAACAGCATCGCTCCTCACTCTCCGCTGACAGCACCCCTCCCCCCATCGGTGACGCCAGCCCCCCTTCTTCTTTCTTCTTCTCTCCCTCATCCCCCGCGGTCGCAACAGCCCCTTGCCCCGTCGCCCCTCCTGCTGCAACAGCGCCACACCTCACTCTCCGCTGATAGCGCCCCTCCCCCCCTCGGCGACGCTGACCCCCCTTCTTCCTTCTTCTTCTCTCCCCTCGTCCCCCGCGGTTTCGCAATAACCCCTTGCCCCTTGCCACTCCTGCTGCAACAACACCACGCCTCACTCTCCGCTGACAGCGCCCCTTCCCCCATCGGCGACGCCGACCCCTCTTCTTCCTTCTTCTTCTCTCCCCTCGTCCCCCGCGGTCGCAACAACCCCTTGCCCCGTCGCCCTTCCTGCAGCATCTTAAACCGATGCCTCACTCTCCGCTGACAGCTCCCCTTCCCCCCGTCGGGGACGCCGACCCCCCTTTTCCTTCCTCCTTCTTCTCTCCCCCACAGCCGCAATAGCCCTTTGCCCCTCCTTCTGCATCCCACGCCGACAGCGTCCCTCCCCCGTTGACGCCCCCCTCCTCCCTTCCTTCCTCTTATCGCAGCTGCAACAGCGCCGTGCCGCCGCCCGCCAAACCCATTAGCTTTTAGATTCAACCCTAATCTTTCTTTTTTAATTGTTCTGACCAAAATGCCTTCCTTGTTTGAGTAAATGATAAAGGGGGAAAGTATTTTGGGTATGAAAATTGCATAAAGTGATGTGTCAGAAAAAAAAATTCACGGAATTGGGCCTTCCGTTAAATGTGTGTAGTTGTGTGTAATGCGGGTACAAACCTCGGGGGGACGGAGTGTTATTTTTAAAGATAGCGTTAGTGGAGTGTAATTACGTAAAATCTCAGGGGTGTTTAGTGTAATTTACCCTAAAAAAATTCGTATATGTACAAGCCGGGAACCGGATACAGCCGGTTAGGAGAGGGGAGAAGAGTACAAGCCGGGCGCGGGGGGTGGGGGGAAGCTAGGAAAGGGCTCATCAGGGGTTCCCGAGTCCCGGATATGGATCCTGCTGATCTAGGGCCGGCTCGGCCTGTCCAGCAGTGCCCTGCTCCCTGATCATCCTCGCCACCACTGTAGCAATGCGCTGGATCTCTTCGTCGTCCAACTGAGGACGAGGAGCCAGTGTCTGTGGAGGGGCAGTAGGGGGTGAGGACGCTCCTATCACGGCACGAGCAGTCGTGCTAGGCAGACCACGTATGCGGCCTTTCGGCCGATTCACGACCTCCGGCGTATCCAGCCATCGCTTCAACCCCCCAGTACTCGCAGCCGTACTAGTGGACGCTGATGGCTGTCCGGACTGCTGCTCGGACCCCCTTAGTTGTTCATACGAGGCCTGCAAAAATAGTGGTTTAACGATATGTTAGGGCATTAATTAACGAAACGGACATTGAGGATAGAAAGAAAAAACATTAACAACTTAAATAAATTGACTCACATCGATCCGCCGGGCAATATCTGAAATATAGTCGCCCGCCCGGTGCGTCTCGTCCTTGTCCTTCTTCCGCACGTGCGTCTGAGTATAGGTCAGAGCTATAATAACAGGCCAACAGGAGTAAGGCGTGGTAGACTGACCGAAAGGGTTGAACCCATCGGTTGCCAGACCATGTCTAACATTCCGAACTTCCTGAGCAAAGACTGGATGCCTGCGGTCAAACTCCTTCCCTGCCTCTCCATCAGCTGGTTGTGTCAGCACATCGGCATCGTTGCTGCGAGTCTCACGGTGAGCCCTCATATGTTCAGCCGTATTGGAGGAGTAGTACATTCTCTGAAGCCGTGGCATGACCGGAAAATATCGCAATATCTTCCATGCAATGTTTTTCTTCTTCCCTTTGTCCGGTTTGTACCTCGAATGATCACATACTGGACACCGTGACAAATCCTTATTCTCTTTCCAGAATAATACACAATCGTTATTGCACGCATCTATCCGGTCATAGCTCAACCCAAGTTTCCTCATCATCTTATTCGCGTCATAGTACGACGGCGGTAGCTTTTCACTTTCGGGCAGTATTTCTTTGATGAAGGTAACAAACTCGTTAAAACCTTTCTCACTCAGCCCGTGGTTTGATTTCAACTGTAATAACCTACTAACCGCAGACAGCCGTGTGTGTTTCGGAGCTCCATCCCACAGCGGCTCTTCCGCAGCTCTCAACAACTCATAAAACTGATGAGCCCCCTCGTTCGGCGGTTGTGGACTGTCGTTACCCCAGTCAACATTAGCATGCCCAGCATCCATAATCATATCTCGGTAATCATATCGTGCCTCCTCCCTAACTTCAGTTTGACTAGCCAGGTTGGACGACAATACTATCGTTTCCCCGTGCTGCGTCCACCTTGTGTATCCACCCATAAAACCGTACCGACGAAGATGCCATTTTACTTCAATTCTTTTTCTCCAGTGCAACAACTCACATCTACCGCACGGACACCTTATCTTATCAACTTCAATAATGAATGTTACCACCTTCAATAATGACCAGTGATTAGGCATTGCCGATGTAAATATCAATGCATGAATGTTACAACATGTCTACATATTTCCCCTCCACTCGTGAACAGGTAGTGGTCCTATCCCATTCAGAAAAGCACATGTTTATAAAACAGTGAATAACTCATGCTTAGTCCCATGTCTGTGGAAAATTTGGCAGCACCTCCCCGCATTTCTTCAAGTACACGACATCGATTAGGTGTTCTAACATTCATCTAACCTTGCTCAGGAAGGTTTGACGGATGTTAGAACACCAGATCTGTATGCACCCGGAGAAACACACGAGAACGTGTACCAAATATCCACGACATAGAACATAAAGCATGAGTCAAAACACTGTTTTATAAACAATTAGCTTTTCCAAATTGTCCAAACTGGACATCCAAAGGCTCATTACAAGGCATTACTTTGTAATGAGTACCTTTGAACGGGAACTAAGGGTTTCTATGCATGCATGCGTTCAGAAATTGATAAGATATGCAAGAATCTTTCTGAAATATCAAAACTGCAGAAAGATCGTTCCATATGTTACCAATTCCACATTAAATAGAATTTGTTGGCAACGAGTTGAACCATCTCGTTGCCAATGGACTTCTCAAAACAACAACTAATATAAAGAAGGCAGGGTTTGTAAACAACGAGTAATTGAACCATCTCTGGGCAACATGGAGTAATTATGGAATGTACAAGGGCTAATTAGGGCTAACTGGGTTATTAGGGTTAATTACGATTATTAATTATAGCTGATTAGGGTTGATTATGACTAATTAGGGTTATTTAGTCCTAATTAGGGTTTAATTGTGCCGAGTAGTGATGATTAGTCCTAATTAGGGCTAATTGGGCTTAATTGGGTTATGTTAGGGCTAATTAATGTTAATGAGGGATAGTTTCGGATAATTATAGCTGACTAGGGTTGATTAGGACTAATTAGGGTTATTTAGTCCTAATTAGGGTTTAATTGTGCCGAGTAGTGCTGATTAGTCCTAATTAGGGCTAATTAGGCTTAATTGGGTTATGTTAGGTCTAATTAATGTTAATGAGGGCTAGTTTCGGATAATTATAGCTGATTAGGGTTGATTAGGACTGATTAGGGTTATTTAGTCCTAAGTAGGGTTTAATTGTGCCGAGTAGTGCTGATTAGTCCTAATTAGGGCTAATTAGGCTTAATTGGGTTATGTTATGGCTAATTAATGTTAATGAGGGCTAGTTTCGGATAATTATAGCTAATTAGGATTGATTAGGACTAAATGGGGTTATTTAGTCCTAATTAGGGTTTAATTGTGTCGAGTAGTGCTGATTAGTCATAACTAGCGCTAATTAGGCTTAATTGGGTTATCTTAGTGCAAAATACGACTAATTAGGCTAACTATAATCAATTTAGTCCTAATTGGGTTCATTTGGGCTAATTCGGGTCAATAAACAGCTAATTTGATTTTCATTAGGTTCTTAGGGTTAATTAAAACTAATTAGGCTCGTTATAGCTAATTTGGGTTAATTGATTTATTAAAATATTGTTAATCAAGAGTAATTAGGGCTAATTATAACCAGTGTTGGAGCCACGCTGAGATTCCAGGAGGTGCATGCTAAAAATGTCGCATTAACCTAACTAACCTAAATTTAATGCACATTCAACAATCTCAATTCCGACACCTCATATAGGGTGTCGATATGGTGTCCGATACGTGTCTGACACCTCCGGACACGTGTCTGACACATACCGACACGTGTCCGACACATACCGACACGTGTCCGACACATACCGACACGTGTCCGACGCCCACCGACACGCACCTCCCGACACATCGGCATACGTTAATTTATTTTTTAAATGTCGGACACCGTCGATCAGACGTGGTGTCCGTGTCTGCGCTAACTAACAGGTATCTCAATCCAATTGGGTCCCATCCTCCGTCAACCATCTCAATTCCGACACCTCATATAGTGTGTCGATATGGTGTCCGATACGTGTCTGACACCTCCGAACACGTGTGCGACACATACCGACACGTGTCTGATGCCTCTGGACAGGTGTCCGATGCCTCCGGACACGTGTCCGACACCCACCGACACCCACCGACACGCACCTCCAGACACATCGGCATACGTTAATTTGTTTTTTAAATGTCGGACACCGTCGATCAGACGTGGTGTCCGTGTCTGCGCTAACTAACAGGTATCTCAATCCAATTGAGTCCCATCCTCCGTCAACCATCTCAATTCCGACACCTCATATAGTGTGTCGATATGGTGTCTGATACCTCCGGACACGTGTGCGACACATACTGACACGTGTCCAATGCCTCCGGACACGTGTCCGACGTCTCCGGACACGTGTCGGACGCCTTAGGGCACGTGTCCGACGCCCACCGACACGCACCTCCAGACACATCGACATACGTTAATTTGTTTTTTAAATGTCGGACACCGTCGATCAAACGTGGTGTCCGTGTCTGCGCTAGCTAACAAGTATCTCAATCCAATTGGGTCCCATCCTCCGTCAACAACCTCAATTCCGACACCTCATAGAGGGTGTCGATATGGTGTCCGATACGTGTCTGACACCTCCGGAAACGTTTGCGACATATACTGACACGTGTCCCATCCTCCGTCAACAATCTCAATTTGCAATTCTCATATGCTCAATGCAATAAAAATTAACAAAAATCACACATTCAATCCAATTGGGTCCCATCCTCCGTCAATAATCTCAAATACTCAATGCACAATTAACAATCTAAAATCATCAATTAACAACTTAAAATCATCAATTAATAATCTCAATTACGTCAAATGCACAGGTAATAACCTAAAACCATCAATTAACAACCTAAAATAATCATCGATCAATAATCACAATTCTCAAATGCACAATTAACAACCTAAAATTATCAAACAAATAATCAATGTTTAAATGGAAAAAAATTGTTCAAAATACACATATCCGATGCGCTTGAATTATTTCAATTTAGGGTTCGATTCTATTAGGGCATTCAATTTAGGGCTCAATTAGTTTAATTTAGGGTTCGGTTCGATTAGGGCATTCAATTTAGGGTTTAATTAGGGTTCAATTACATCAATTTAGGGTTCAATTAGGGATTCTATTGATTCAATTTAGGGTTCGGTTGATTTGGGACATTCAATTTAGGGTTCAATTAGTTCAATTTAGGGTTCAATTTGTTCAATTTAGGTTTCATTTGGATTAGGGCATTCAATTTTGGGTTCAATTAGGGGTTCAATCTGTTTAATTTAGGGTTCGATTCGATTAGGGCATTCAATTTAGGGTTCAATTATGAGGTTCAATTATTTCAATTTAGGGTTCGGTTGGATCAGGGCATTCAATTAGGGGTTCAATTAGTTTAATTTAGGGTTCGATTCGATTAGGGCATTCAATTTAGGATTTAATTATGGTTCAATTACTTCATTTAGGGTTCAATTAGGGGGTTCTATTAGTTCAATTTAGGGTTCGGTTGATTTGGGGCATTCAATTTAGGGTTCGATTAGTTCAATTTAGGGTTCAATTACGGGTTCAATTAGTTTAATTTAGGATTCGATTCGATTAGGGCATTCAATTTAGGATTTACTTAAGGTTCAATTACTTCAATTTAGGGTTCAATTATGGTTCAATTACTTCAATTTAGTGGTCGGTTGAATTGAATAAACAATACAAAGGGTTTCTTATCCTGATGTCATGCAATGGCCCATAATCTATGACCTTTCAGCGTCACCATGATCTATATCGGTGTTACAGACTAACTACCGAATATGGTTTTCTTCCCTACCTCGTCAAGAATTAAGGAAAATTAGAGATAACAACTTCAGGTTCTTCAATAAGCCAAGATCCGTCTGAACAACAAAGTGAATAAAATAAAAAATAAAAGGAAAGAGATGCATGTAACCTAAATTGAAGACAAATTAACAAAAAATTCAGATAATTTAGGGCAATTGACATACAAATCTCGAGGTGGGTACGACGGCGGCGGCAGTGGTGGGTTTCGTTGCGCGGCGACAGTGGAGGGCTTTGTGGCATGACCGCAGTGCAAGGCTTGGTGGCGCGGCGTCAGGTGGGGGACGGGAGTGTCGCCGGAGCTGGGTCGCCGTAGAGAAGGGTCGCCGGAGGTGAGAACGGCGGTGGGTGGGTGAGAGAAGAATTTCAGAGAGAGAAAGAAACCATATCTGTTTTTAAATGGAGGATCTTTAACGACGGAATAACACCGTCGCTAAAACTTCGTCGGTGAATGTCTTCTTATAAAGACTTTTTGCGACAGAATTTTTAGCGACGGTTTTATTCCGTTGTTTAAATAATTTAAAAAAAAAATTCAAAAATACTAATTTTATAAAAAATATTTAGCGACGGTAATTCCGTCGCTAAAAGTCCGCCGTTAAAATTCTGTCTGCAAATACTTTTACAAACGGTGTCTTCCGTCGGTAATAATGTTTTGCGAAGGATTTTTAACGACGGGATATTCCGTCTCTTAAAGACATGTTTAGCGACGGAATACCTTCCGTCGCTAAAACTTCGTCGCAAAATACATATTTTCTTGTGGTGNACAGTAGCTCTTGGCTTGCAGGATTGGAATCTTTAGGTTGCAATCGAGTTCCCCTTTTTTTTTTTAGTTTTCTTTATCATTATCACTTTTTGAAAAAGTGAAAAGATGCAAAATATATATATCCGTCTAGTTGTACATTATGTACAAGCGAGTCAAGACGAGAGAGTTCTCTTTATTATTGAACAACCAACAAAATATACTTTTACTCAAACTTACAGATTACTGGGTTACGAACTCAATTAGTTGCCACCCATAACAATGACTCTATAGTCCGTACGATCTACTTACAGATTTCCAACTAAACACTCTCCATCTTTATATAAATTTCAGTGATTTCTTGCAACATACACAGTAGATGATGGTTTTCCGTTTGATGAAAGATTCTGCAATTCTTTCCCAATCAAGTACTATAGACAGTGGTACTTAAGACCACTTTGCTAATCCTAATGTGAAAAGATTATCCTTCCATTTAGCAACGGCATAAGATTGGAGGTTCTTTCGATAAGAAACATGATCTTGTATTTCTGACATAGCCACTGTACTACTACTCGTCGATTGTGAAAATGCAGAGTCCCAGAACAAGTGGTTTTTGCTTTCATCCTCAGATTTACACAGAGGGCATAAATCATCAATTTGGTAGTTCCACTTTCTAAGGATATCTTTGGTACGAACACCATTCCTCCACAATAGCTAAAGAACAAAAGCACATCTAGGAATGTTTCCCACGCATAAGCTTTTGTAAGCTGCCCAGATATATTAGGAGTCCATATAGATGAGTATGGGTTTAAGATCCTGAGGAAAGCTCCCAATTCAATGTATTAAGGCTTGAGATCTAGGGATAGGAAAGTTCCACTCAGTAGTTTGTACAGATCGAGTTACTCAGTTTTGGCAGACTTCCTACGTATTTAGCACACGGAGAGATTGAATATGATGTTTTGCAACCTGATAACTTTTGAAGTGCGTATACTAGAATGATCAGCAAAATGGATGGAAAGGGGAAAAAAAAAAAAAATAGCCTTCAGCTATTTGAAGTTTTTTGCATATTTGACACATTCGAAATAATTGTACAACCGGATAACAGTTAACAACACCCCCCCCCCCCCCCCCTTCTTCTACCTACCGCCGCCCAGTTATGAATCCATTGTTTAAGACTTTGGATTGACTCCTAACTCTAGCCTTCTCTTGCTACCATTGTTCTTAAATTAATCTAATTACATAATGCATGGCGGCTCTTAGACAGAACAATTCAGCTGTACAAATAATAATACTAAAGTGTGTCAAAAAAAAAAAAAATATCAACTAAAGACTTTGGATTAACACCTAACTGTAGCCTTCTCTTCTTACTACCATATATAGTTCTTAAATTAATCTGATTACACAGTGCATGGCGGCTCTTTGATAGAGAACTTCATATAATAATACTAATTTCCACTTAAGACTTTGGATTAACTCCTAACTGTAGTCTTATCTTACTACCATAGTTCTTAAATTATCTGATTGCACAGCGCATGCATAGCAGTTGATAGGTCGCTGCTATTGACAAGGTACTCTCCCTAGCATACGGTCAGAACACAGCAACCACCGACCGAGGGGGTAAAATTCACCGTTTAGTATTTGAGATGCTGCTAAAAGTTAAATATCGGTCGCTGTTGAGTTCCTACCTTTTTTTTTTTTTGGAAAAAATTCCTTTAATATTGAATAGCCAACAAAATACATTTTCTCAAAACCTACAGACTATTCATTGGAGACTCAGGTAGTTGTCACCAAATGATATAGAATGCAATGCTCATATACACGACCTTCTTACGGATTTCTAACTAAGCACTCTTCATCTAAGAATGTCAGTGATTTCTTGCAAGATAACGATGCTGATTTTCCTTTTGATGACGGATTCTGCAATTTCTTTCAAACCAATACTGTAAACAGTGATACTTAAGACGACTCTGCTGATCTTAGTGTGGAAAGATATGCCCTTCCATGCATGTAGCAACAACAAAGATTGGAGGTTTTGTAGTTGAGAGATATGGTCTTGTATTCTGACCTAGCCACTAGACTCCAGATGGGCTGTGAAAATGCACAACTCAGAACAAGTGGTTTTTGCTTTCATCCTCAGATTTACACAGAGGGCATAAATCATCAATTTGGTAGTTCCACTTTCTAAGGATAAATATCTTCTGTGTGAAGACCATTCCTCCATAACAGCTAAAGAGCAAAAGCATATCTAGGAATGTAACCCGAAAACCAGACAAGTTTCTACCAGTTTACCTGATAACCATACTGGCTAATAGCTTCCCATGCAGAAGCTACATTAGGAGTCCAACTAAGTGAGTCTAGGTGTAAAGGAGAGGGAGATCCTGAGGAAAGCTCCCAATTCAATGTATTAAGGCTTGAGATCTAGGGATAGGAAAGTTCCACTCAGTAGTTTGTATGATGTCACTCGCTTTTTGCGTATTTAGCACACAGAGAGATTGAATATGATGTTTGCAACTTGATATTTTTGAAGTGCGTATCAAATCTCGAGAAAATAAGTACTAGAAAGATCAGCAAAATTGATAGAAAAATAAAAAATAGCCTTCAGCTATTTGAAGTTTTTTGCATATTTGACACATTCTAAATCAAAGTACGACCGGATGACACTCAGACCCCCTTCGACCTACCCCGCCCAGTTATGAATCCGATGTTTAAGAAATAGAACCAGTCCAAAGGCACATTATTGTTTTTTTTTCTTTCTATTTTACTATTATTTTGAGGAAATGAGTTGCTACCGGCGGCTCTTTGACACACAAATAATAATACTAAAGAGTGTAAAAAAAAAAAAAAAAATTCTATTAAAGACTTGGGATTAACTCCTAATTGTAGCCTTCTGTTACTACCGTGGTTCTTAAATTAATCTGATTGCACATTGCATGCCTAGGATTTTAATATGCTCTCCTTCACTTGTACGCCCATACAACATATTTTATCGTTGTTACAACAATTTTTGCCTTTGCTGCATGCATCTACTTGTAAGTCTCTGCCTCCGGCTTTCACTTTGTGCTCAGGTCCTAAAACTATATATAGCGTACCCCTACTCTCAAGTCTCAACACTCTCTCTCTATCTCTATAGAGATAGAGATGGAGATGTGGAAGCTGACAGCATTTCTCGTCTTCTTTGCCATGCTCATATCTTTTCGCGTAACCCACGGAAAAAGTGAAGGTCCCAAAGAAGTGCAAGAGTGGTTCTAAAACCTCAGCCATGCAGAGCAGAAGGTGACCAAGCTTCACTTCTATTTCCAAAACTTCCTCCAGGGCAAGAACCCAACTGATGCCCAGGTGGCCCAAGCCCAAACCACATCTACATCACCCACCTACTTCGACCGTGTCAACATGTTGGATGACCCATTGACGGTTGGGCCCGAACCAACCTCCAGGTTCGTGGGCCGAGCCCATGGGTTCTACGCCTCATCCTCACAAGAGGAAATTGGCCTGCTCTGTGCTTAGAACTTCATCTTCAAAGAGGGGGAGTACAATGGCAGCTCTCTAGCTGTTCTAGGGTACAACCCGATTATGGACGCGTACCGTGAGATGCCCATCGTTGGTGGTTCTGGTGTTTTTCGCCTTGCGCAAGGAGTCGTAACATTTGAGACCTACTTCTTCAACAGTACTCAGGGAAATCTTACGGCTGAGGTCAATGTTGTGGCCATGCACTATTGATTGAGTAGATTTGTAATTTGGACCTCCAGATTTGCATTTTGTAGTCTCTACTTGTTGAAAGAGGTGATGATAATAAGGTTTTTAACATTTTGAAAATGCATGAAAACTTATGATGTCAAAAGCCTAGTCGTATAATCTGAGAGTTGAATATTCAAAATGCTAAAAGTTAGTCAAAGTCTAACAAGGCAAACTGTTTAGTTTATCCATTCATGATTGTTAAAATGCTATATTTGAAATAAATAAATGGTAGCAAAGAATATTGTAATTGACATTGTTAAAATGCTATATTTGAAATAACACAAAAAAAAAAAAAATCATGCATAATCTAATAGATAGATAATAATTTAGCACGAAAAAAAATTTGTATTTTATTTTGTAATTTTATAAAATCGTGGTATTTAACATTGTCAAATGATCAAATAGCTATTGTTCTGCCTCCGGTCCCTCTAGATAAATCAATTTCTTCTATCGGCAAATATCATAGTTTATCGAACCATTACAACCTAAAAGCTATACCCTAACGGGTATCCCCAGAAAAAACAGGAGGCATCACATACAAATGGAAGGTTCCAAAAAGCTACTTATACATCAGGCCTCATGCCCATTTGCCCTAGGGTAAGTTAAGGGCCTTTTTTTGTACTTAACGACTATAGATAGTTTTTTTTTTATTATTTAAAAAAAACAATGCTATGCACCCTTAATTTTCACCTTTGTGAGCTCCTTCACATTCCATCAACCGCCTTTTCCTTCCCAATCTCGTCGCAAATATTAAACAATACTTCAATGCAATCTTGTGGTTCTCTCTCTCTCTTCATAATTGAGTCTACCACATAAAGTGAATTAGACTGGATGGTGGTGTATGAATTGGTTTCTGAACCTAAATCGACTTGCTTAATATCATGTGAAAGCATTCAATTTGAAACCAATTGCAATGAGGGAGACCCACAAGCCTGATACATAAAAGAATTGTTTCTCAATAATTATCGCCTGTTAATCAACAATTCTTAATGACTTCTTTTGAGGGCATAGAACATTAAATAAGGGATTTGGGGGAAAGGATAAATCATCCTTGCCTGCATAGATGCTTCCCATCGTTGAATTCCACCCGCATTGTGTCAAGAATCCCCCTACTGAAGAATGGCATAGAACTCCCAGTTGGTCACACCATGGCACAACTAGTCCATTCGTACCACAAGATTCCTGTAAACATTCCCTCATCTCGTGCAACCCACAAATACCTGAATCCGCTTACACGGAGCCCCTTTGAGAGTTCATGCATTTCATTTGATGTCGATAAGAAGCTACCCATTGATACATAGAAGACAGATGCTTCAGGTTGTAAGTCCAGGCATATAAAGCATTCCTCATTATATCTAGGAGTGGGCATGGAAGATTGGTGTTTGAGTGACAAGTAAGGGATGACAGGGCCAATTTTGTAGATTGGTACATGGAATTCGGCAGTCAGAGTTTTTAGTATATGTGGTTCGACCTCGTAGCATGAACTGAAGATAAGGCCTTGTCCTTTTTTTTTTTGGTGAAAGGGTTAAATTTGCATTAAAATCAAACAATGACAACCAGGTTCCTATCTTCTTCCAAATTGATAAGTAAACTGGACGAAGATGGAACAAAACCAAAAAGATTGTAAGAAAAAGCTTTTGCTGCAAGGTTGTGAGCAGCCAGGTTCTTTCCTCTAGGAATGTGCATAGCTTCCCAGCAGGGTAACTTTGCCAAAATAGTATAAATTTCATGGAAGGTGTTCCTGCATCTCCAAGGTGGGCTGGGGGAGTGATCTTTGATGAGGTTGATGATTACTGCAGCGTCCCCTTCCAGGATCACATAGTTCAACTTTAACTCTACTGCTTTCTTGATGGCCAACAGAACCGCTAAGGCCTCAGCTTCCTCAGCATTCCTAGAATTGACTTTCAAAGTGTATCCGAATTCGCATGTTCCTTTATCATTCCGGCATAACATAGCTAGGCTTGCCTTGGATCCTCGAATAGCTGCATCGAAATTGAGCTTGCTGCAACCAAAAGGAGGAGCGATCCACCCGGTTGCTTCGTTACTAGGAAGATTGGATTTGGTGAAAATATTAACTAAAACTTGAGTTTCCTTGTTAATGGTTTCGGCCAATCTATCCACACTGACAACAAAATCTTCATGAACTACCTTGTTTCGGTGGAACTAGACAAGGTCCATAAGAGAGGCTGCAAAAATGGTATACTCCTTTGGTTGCATAAGAGAAGGCTTTACGCACGAGTTTTTCAATACGGGCATCCTTAACCACTGAAGACCCTCCCAGAATGTCGTCAATGATATTTTCTTTTCTTTCTGCCCCAAAGTACCGCAGATAGACTTTCTATCAGTTCATAGATATAGTTTGTCCTCAAATTTTATATACACATGTTTTCGGGTGTATACTTTAGCATCTGATTTCAACTTCTACAATTTAGAAAAGGATGGGTGTCCCCATATACTGTTTATGACGATGGTATATTTTGTCCACACCAACTGCTACAAGGGAGTTTCTACTCGAAGGTGCAAGCTTTCATCAAATCAGTTTTAATGCAAATGATTCAGAAAAATTAGTCAAAACAACTCGGCACAGATGTTAAAAAGCTATATTTGAAAAAAAAAAAAAAAAAAAAAAAACCTGCATAATCTAATAGATAGATAATAATTTAGCATGAACAAAATTTGCATGTTATTTTGTATATTTATAAAATCGTGGTATTTAACATTGTCAAAGAATTAAATAGCTATTGTTCTACCTCTAGTCCCCCTAGATAAATCAATTTCTTCTATGGGCAAATATCACTGTTTATCCAACAATTACAATCTAAACGCTATACTCGTTGCAAATATTAAACAATACTTCAATACAAAAGTTTTGTGGTTTCCCCTCTTCATTGAGTTTGCCACACATAAAATTAATTAGATTGGGTAGTGGTTGATGAATTGTTTCCTAAGCCTGAATCGACGTGCTTGATATCATGTCACATTTAATTTGAAACCAATTGTAACGAGGGCGACTCACAAGGCATATACATTAAGGATATATTTCTCAATAATATTAGTATGAAAATTTTGAATTCATTTGTTAATCAACAATTCTTCATGACTTCTTTTGTGTGCATAGAACACCAAATAAGGGATTTGGGGAAGATGGATAAGTCATCCTTAAGAAAAGCGTCGTCAAGCATTAACCTAACTGCCTTTGATTACACGAGTCACCCAGAAGCACTATCAAACTCGGTCTTATTGGGTTTGCCACAATTTAGTAGAAAAGAATTTCGTTTGTGACGGTGTCTCATGCAACTAACCGTTGGGTTTAGATAGAGAAACTTTAGACAAATCGAGAAAATAATTTAGGAATTTCTTAAATTTGAAAACCTCTCCGTATTGGTGCTTTTCCTATCAGTAATTCATATTTTATCCCGCCTTATTTGGCTACCGATCAACTTAAGCATTCACCATTTTAGGTACATTGATCTTACGTGTTCAGTGTTTCTTGATCTGAATATTCTAAACCCCCAAATCATTTTTTTTACTCTAAAATTTAGATAAAGAAAATAATTTGGGGATTCCTTAAATTTGAAAACCTTTCTATAAGGAGTTTTTTGCTACATTTTCCTATCCCTGGTTCATACTTTATCCTACCTTTTCTGGCGACCGATCAACTTAAGCATTCACCATTTTTGGTACACTGATCTTATGTATTCGGTGTTTCTTGATCTTGAATATTTTAAACCTCACAACATTGTTGGCTGGCTTGCACCTTATAATTTTCCCATTACTTGGCAGGGATAACCCTCGGGGAGGGTGACCACTCGAAGAGATGATCCCCGGCCCTTAATTTGCCCCTCTACTTGTTGAAAGAGGCGATGATAATAAAGCTTTTAACATTTTGAAAATGCATGAAAACTTATAATGTCAAAAGCCTAGTCGTACAATCTGAGAGTTGAATGTTTAAAATGCTAAAAGTTAGTTAAAGCCTAACAAGACAAGCTATCCTGAATATCCATTCATGGTTGTGATTTTGTTAAAAAGTTAGTCGTACATCATAATTGATATTGTTAAAAAGCTAAATTTGAAATAACATAAAAAAAAACCTGCATAACCTAATAGATAGACAATATTTAGCATGAAAAATTTTTGTATTTTATTTTGTGATTTTTTAAAATCGTGGTAATTAACATTGTCAAAGAATTGAATAGGTATAAAAACGTGGTGATTACAACCTAAAGGCTATACTCTAACGGGTATCCCCCAAAGAACATGAGGAATCATATACAAATGAAAGGTTCCAAAAAACTACATATACATCAGGCCTCATGCCCATTTGCCCTGGGGTAAGTTAAGGGCCTTTTTGTGTACTTAACGAATATAGATATTTTTTTTTCAAAAACTATGCTATGCACCCATAATTTTCACCTTTGTGAGGTCCTTCAAATTCCATTAACGGCCTTTTCCCTCCGAATCTCTTTGCAAATATTAAACAATACTTCAACACAAAACACATAAAATCAATTAGACACGGTAGTGGTCGATGAACTGTTTGCTAAGCCTGAATCGACCTGCTTGATACCATGTAAAAGCATTTAATTTGAAACCAATTGCAATGAAAGAGACGCACAAGGCTTATACATTAAGGTATTATTTCTCAATAATTAGTATGAGCATTTCGAATTGGTATGTTAATCAACAAATCTTCATGACTTTTTTTGAGAGCATAGAACATCAAATAAGGGATTTGGGGAAGATGGATAAGTCATCCTTAAGAAAAGCGTCGTCAAGCATTAACCTACTTGCCTTTGATTACATGAGCCACCCAAAAGCACTATTAAACTCGGTGGTTTTATTGGGTTTGCCACAATTTTAGTCAAAATGAATTTTGTTTGTGACGCTGTCTCATGTAACTAACCGTTCGGTTTAGATAGAGAAACTTTAGACACTAATATGCTAAGCCTTTGGCTCATGCTGAAGAAACAGAAGATATAAAGTTGTTGCTTTCAGCTAGATATTGATTCTATTGCGTCATGTAAGCAATACGTGGGAAAATCAAAGGATAAATGCAAACCCCTAAAAAGAACCTTATGGTCACTCTGAATTGACCTCGGTAATATTTAGGACATAGATATTGATTCTATTGCGTCATGTAAGCAAATCCTCAAAAGAACCTTATGTGTGTAGCTCACGACACTTTAGTTTTGTGACTTACCGAACACACAAAGGAAAAAACTGATTTGATGTGCCATTTATGAATCTTTTAGTACATATCTTGCCAATATTGCACATTGGCATACGTTCCTCAAGTGTTTTCATTAAAATTCAATCTCAGCTTCAGCCTCACTTTTTAAGCCATCTGCTTTACATGATCACCAGGAATTGACATTCAAAAACGGTGTCTAACCATCACCAAGACATTTGCAGTTACTAGTGGCCGGCAGACTCTGTCACTCCGAATTGAGCTTTACAGTTCTATGACTATGCTAGTTTTCGGTACCAACATAAGAAGATCATCAATTAAATAAATAGGAAGGGTACAAGGAACACCACAATACAAGAACTGAATAGCTTCAAGTTCCACGATATAAGCAAGGAAACACTGCGCTATAAATCACCATTGCATGGTAGCTTTAGTTTTCCATGTACAAAATCTTCAAAGAAGGCATTGCTGTTGCAGTCAGTAGATCCTCCTTTTTCAATCGCTCTTTGACACGTTTCTTGAAACTCCTTTGCTCTGCTGCTGAGCTGTTTACATTCTTCTCCATTTTGGTCCATCAACCTCTTGACATTGTTGGAAATTTCCTCCCTTCCGACCACATTATCTGTTCCGACAATGGACTTCATCTCCAACCCAATTTTCCAACCTTCTACTATTAGTGCACTATTATGATGTTGATCAGCAGCCAAAGGAAAAGTGAGCATCGGTATACCTGCATAGATGCTTTCCATTGTTGAATTCCACCCGCAATGTGTCAAGAATCCCCCTACTGAAGAATGGCATAGAACTCCCAATTGGTCACACCATGGCACAGCTAGTCCATTCGTACCACAAGATTCCTGTAAAGACATTGCTTCGTCTCGTGCAACCCACAAATACCTGAATCCGCTTGCACTAAGCCCCTTTGAGAGTTTATGCATTTGTTCGGTTGATGTCGATAATAAGGGACCCCTTGTTACATACAGGAGGGTTGCTTGAGGCTGTAGGTCCAGCCATTTTAAGCATTCCTCATCATATCTAGGAATTGACATGGAAGATTGGTCTTTGAGTGAGAAGTAAGGGATGGCAGGGCCAATTGTGTAGATAGGTATATGGAGTTCGGCTATCAGAATGTTTATTATATGTGGTTCAAGCTCGTAGAATGAAGTGAAGATAAGGCCTTGTCCTTTGGTTGCATAAGAGAAGGCTTTACGCACGAGCTTTTCAATACGGGCATCCTTAACCACTGTGGACACTCCCAGAATGTCGTCAATGATATTTTCTTTTCTTTCTGCCCCAAAGTACCGCAGATAGACTTTCTATCAGTTCATAGATATAGTTTGTCCTCAAATTTTATATACACATGTTTTCGGGTGTATACTTCATCTAGGGGGCACTCTTCTAATTTTGGCTGTACATGTGCTAGATAATTGATATCTATAAACACATCAGTTCAATTAGGCCTTCGAGACCACCTGTGGATCGACTTGCTCTATAACTGCTTCAATCGAAGTATGCAAGTACCTTATCAAGGCATTAAGCTCCAGCTCCACAAAAATTTAGCATCTGATTTCAACTTCTACAATTTAGAAAAGGATGGGTGTCCCCATATACTGTTTATGACGATGGTATATTTTGTCCACGCCAAGTGCTACAAGCGAGATTTTATCAAGTTCCAATATGTTGATACTTGAAAGTTTCGAATCAAAGCCGATTTAATAAAGCTTGCAGTTATGACTACTTTTGTAAGCCAAATTGTTTCGACTAATTTTTCCAAATCATTTGCATCAAAAGTAGCCATCAACTAATTAAGGTTACAGTGAGACTCAAGAACGGGAGCGTGAAAACAGCCACTATGCCCTTACATACATATAGCTTTATGTTTCAGTGATCCCGACTTTCATATGATGGCGTCCTTCAATAATCAGGATTTTGATGAGGCTGTCTTTAAAATCCGGTATATGCTCTATGTTCAAGACTGTTAACTTTTTCTCCTAAGTGTGGTCCAAATTAAGGAATGTATATACACTAATACTGATGCCGCATGAATCCGAAGAACAAGTCAACAGTATCAGAACAGTTTAATCCAAATTAGCATATGTCTAAAATTGCATAAAAGATTGTAGGAGGGTGAGGTATAGCGGCCATATAAGCATAGTACTCAGCTCATGTACCTGCTGGTAAGTCTTCCTCTGGATGATTTCCACGAGCAGCAACGAGGTGAGAATGGTAGAATGCAAGAAACGATGATGGCGCGGCAGGCCATAGCGACACCACCGGGATATTGCGCCGGCTACCTACCGACTTCATCCATGGCAACGCCAGATCGGCAACTATGCAAGAAGCCCGGAGGTCAAGCTGGTCAAGTAACTGATCAAACGGAGCTTCCATCTTTGTGAAAACGGCTTCAATGAAGCCGGCAAAGTCGGCACCGCGGTTGAGTTCTGACGGTATGACATTGGGAATGGTACGGAGCCGGACAGTCGGCGTGTCTGGAGGCCGGCTGATTAGGCCTAGCCACTCTTCGGTGAGGACAAGGGTGATGGTTTTGCCGCGTTTGTGGGCTAGGATTGTGCAAATTTTGATTATGTGATGGATTTGGCCTCGACCCGGGTAAGGCATGGCTACTATCTGGTAGCAGGCGACCGATTTTTTCTCTCCGACAGGCATGGTTTTGGTGCAGCTATGGGTTCTTCGGATGGATATAGTTAGAGGAAATGTGGATCACAGGCTAAGAGCATCAGTACACTTGCTGTGTAGTTGCTTTTTTGGTAGGACAAAAGAAACAGGTATATATTTGCTCCATTTAAAACGTTCTCACATATATCATCTTATCTCATCTCATCGAATCTAGTATCATATCATATAAATATATAAAAATATATTATAAACGAAACGTTGGTGCGTTGTGGAGTCAATACATACACTTTTTTTATTACTCTTTTTCCTTTTTACCCCTTTCAAATTTGCGACACGTCATTTTTATTCAATTTTGCGACACGTGATCATGTTTGTTTTGATATTTTATTTTTCTTTTACCTCTACTTATTAAATCTCGCATGCATCATGACTCTTTATTAATAACTTACTAGCCCAGAATCTCGTTCCAAGCACGAGACTGTTTATTAACATTAACTTATTTTAGTAGTTTTAAAATGCATAATAAAATATATTGCACAATTTAATTATTTTATTATGGTTATTTCATCAAAGATGGTTACTTTAATTTTTCTCTTGAACTCTCTTGTAATAAAATAAATTAATCCTTATGGTGAAATATCATTAAGCAATGTCCTTGTGCATATTTCTTAATTCTGATTTGGTAATTATGTAGATGAACAAAAATTAAAAGTTCACCTAATAAACAAAAAAGTAAAAATAAATTCTCTACTGATAAATATATGCGGAGAACATATTGAGATCAATTTGCTATTGCTCAAGACATTTTTTATTATTTTATAAGAACTTTTTAAAAATAAATTTTACCCTCCATAACGTTAATTACATATTAGTTTAATTTTGATAGAGAAGAATTTGGTTCATATATTTGTTTATAGCATAAACTAATTAAGTAAGGATGATGTGTCACTTTCAAAAGCAAATGTAATCTACCAACAAAGTATACAGAGAATATAGTAATCACTGCATGAGGTAATTATACAAGTTTAACTAACATGACTACATAGGATAGCTCAAAAACCTCGTAGTAAGGAAATTGTTGAATAAAATTTAACCAAGATTTCACAAAGCATACAATAAGCATGCTTACTAAGTAAGATTTCTCTTCAGAGATAATAAGGTTTTTAATCTGTGTGTTAATTTACAGTCATCACAACATAACTAATCTCTTTTTAGGTTTTATATGTAATTCTATTCAAAAGTATAAAAGTTAACATAAAATCATAAATGGTATTATGCTAATATAGAATTTAGAATGCTTAAGAGTTTAATTACTCACAATAAAAGTACCATAGAAAAAAATTGGTTCAAAACTTTTTCAACATAAAATTAGTTGAATTTAAGAAATGCTCACATAATTAATGTTTTAAATTTACACTATTTATTTAATTTATCTCGTATAGAATCTGCATATTATGATAAATATGCATTTAACCATTATGACAAAATAGGATAGCGCAAAACCTAGAGTAAGGAAATTATTGATCAAAACTTTTAAGCAACATATTTAGTTATATTCATATTTGAATTTACGGGAAACTTAGATATGAATTTGAAATAGTACCTATTTTTTCTTATTAAATATTTAAAGTAATTTTTGTTTTGCAGGTTAATATTTCATGCTAGAGAGCTTTCAATATATAATATTTAAATAAAGTCATAATAGTTTATTATATTGGTTAGAATATTTTGAATGTTTTCGAATTATTTTTTCGAATTGCATAAGGCTTATTATTTAAATGTTTACTATATTTGCCGATTTCATTAATTGCAAAATTAAGAATCAGTTCAAAGTAATGTTTGGAGATCTTTCGTAACATTAATATGTTTAAGCTTAGTTTTTATAACTCTTATTATATTAGAAACACAATGCAAAGACGTGTCATGAGCTATAATTGCATTTCTCGCCTCATTTANTAAATATTATAATATGGGATCCTGAATCTAGTTCGAGTAAATTAATAAAATATTTTTAAAAGTTACAAAAAGTGTATCAATGCATACCACATTCAAGAAACAAAAAGAGATTATCTTATACTTTTACTAAAACTATAATTGTTAGTCAGAATTTTTTAATACTTAATTTGTAAAAGTTTCAAGTAACTTGTTATGTCTATATTTATTAAGCTCTTTTAGTGGTTCAACATGTAACATCTCAAAACCAAGTCTCTTAGCTTCAAAAGTTAGGTTAAGAGTTCTTAATCTTTGGAATCGTAAATGTCAAGGTTCGATCTTATCTTTTTCATGAATCATTGCTTCAAAAAAATTACCAATTTATTAAGATACAAACATGATATCCTGTAGAATATTTTTTCGTCTCATACACTTCTAAAATTATAGTCTTCATTAATTAAATGGTCATGCAATTGCTGCAAAATATTTTCTAGGTATATATGTTTGCTTTAGTTCCTCTGAACTGTAAGTTTAAAGAATAATAAGTAGATTGTGTTACAATGTCATGGCTAGATTTTTGCGTTCTTTAAGTTTTTTTTTTTACATCATCAGGCAGTTCTGTAACACAATTTACTAATTTTTGTTTCAACTTACATTTCAAAGGAACCAAATCAAATATGTATAAGTATGCAAATATTACACAAGAATTGCATAACAATCTTATCAAGGTTTTAATAGTCAAAATCAGAGCATAATACGTAAATATGTCTGTAGCATAGAGTTTAAATGTTTTACAATTGATATTTATAAGGTTTACAAATATCGCGACAATTATACCACGACTTTTTCAACAATAAATTGTAGTAAAGAGTTTGATTTGTTTTTTAAATTCTTAAATATGGGATATAATCAGTTTGGTGGTCGGGAGGTGGTATTTAAAAATACTTACTTATAATTCGTTTATTAAATCTATATATCACATTATTAAAGATGACTATCTTGTGTGTGTGTGTGTTATATAGAACATTTGACTTAATTAGAACATCATTTTTCCCTCTTCCAGATCTAATATGTTATTTTCATCTTTTTTATATATGAATTTTTATATTCACATTAAAGAGTAATTTTAAAAATACAATAGTTAAAATTAAGTCATAATAAGTTATTGTATGGATTAAGTTGAGTTCTAACATATTTAGAATTAAATTTTAAATTATACAACCCTTATTATTCTTGCAAAATTAATCAAATTTAAATTGAAAGGCACCTATCAAAATTATGTTTAGATCATTTTTTTTCTATGTCTCGTAAGTTGTTTAATCTTAATTGTAACATTATTTTTTTTTCTAAATCAAAAGTATTATTTTCGTTTTTTTACATATATGAATTTTTATATTTATATTAGAGAGTAGTTTTAAAGATACAATTGTCAATGTTAAGTCCTAATAAGTTAATATAATGATAAGGTTAAGTTTTAAAATAAATAGAATTAGTTTTGAATTTTAAGGACATAGTTGTTAGAAAGAAGCCTTAATAGATTAGGTAGAATTTTAGAATGATTGATCATGTTTTTTATTTTAAATCTCATAAGTTTTTTTTGGGTCTATGAATTTTAATTTTCATATTAGAAAACGCTTTTAAGGACATAATTGTCAAAATGAAGTTTTAATAGATTAGTCTATCGATTAGGTAGAGTTTTAAAATGTTTAGNATTAGTTTTTAAATTAATTTTTTTCTTCTAAATCGAAAGTATTATTTTCGTTTTTTATATATATGAGTTATTATATTCATATTAGATAGTAGATTTAAAGATATAATAGTCAATATTAACTCCTAATAAGTTAGTATAATAATAATGTAGAGTTTTAGAATGATTAAAATTATTATTCGAATTTTAAGGACATAATTATCAAAAAGAACTCTTAATAGATTAGTATGTTGATTAGGTTGCGTTTTAGAATGATTAAAATTACTTTTAGATTAAAAAAGACTTACTTTATAGAAGTTAATTAATTTTAAAATAAGAATCTGATGACGTGTCATATAAAGAAGCGATGATGTGTCGCGCAAAGAAGCTATCAATGTCTTTCTCGCTTCGCTTATTATATATTATATTATATAGATTATTGAAAAATTCGGAGGTCTAATTATCATAAATTTACTTGACCTCATAAGAGTAAAAAAATCAATTCTACACATTCTAAAACTCTAACTAATCAATGAATCAACATATTATGACTTAATTTTGACTATTAGCACCTCAATAACACTTCAAATAACAAAATAAAAACTCAAACATAAGAAAAAATATAAATTACATGTCATCATGTTTGTTTTGGTGTTGTATTCCTCATGTACCTCTACTTATTAAAGTCACACATGTATCGTATGACTCTTTAGTATAACTAATTATTAAAAATTTAGTACTCTTTATAAGAGTAGAAAATCTCTTCTACATCTTTTAAAACTATGCCTAATTAATGTATCAACATATTATGATTTGATTTTGACTATTAACACCTCAAAAATACTTTTTATAACATAATAAATACTCAAACATAAAAAATAAAACACTATGATCGTATGCGATAAAGGTGAGCGAGAAAACATCTGTTGGGGCAAAGAAAGATACTACAAAAATATCTTTCTTTGCCCCAAGAGAGAGAGAGCGTGCGCGTCAAACCTAGTCGTCTCTATTTAGAGAACGGGGACCCAAACAAGAGAGATAAAACAAATTGGGGCCAAGAAAGATACTTATCTAAAAGGGTGACATTTCGCAGCAGTATGTATATGGCCAATGCTATACCTAATATATAGAAGCAATCATTTTAGACCACTGGCGTTTGGCGCTGCAACAGCCATGTTTTCTTGTAGTATATAAAACTGAAAGGTCAATTTCAGCAGCTATGTACATATCATGTTGGGAATGGCAAACATACTTGGCTTTGGTTGGATAGATGGTTACCTCGTGAAATTCTCATCGGGCAGTTTGGTCATAAAGTATGCTATGATTTTGGCCTGAGCATAAATGCCAAGGTGGAAGACATCATTGTGGACAACACACAGAGGTTGCCTATACAATAAGATCTTAGGCTTTGCAACAAGTGAACATTATCCTAAGTGCCTTGTCATAAGCTAGGACAAACAGATGGACAAGATTTAACGGGATCTTCTGCCTTCTGACATGTTCACTATTCATTTTGCTCGAAATTGCTTTAGAACTAAAGCTAGTTGTGCTCCATGGTGGAAGCTAGTTTGGTTCAGTGGACATATCCCTCTTAAGTGTTCTATAAGTTTTTGGATGCTATGCCAGAATGGACTAAGAACTAAATCCAAACTGAAGGAATGTAATATAGTCTAGGATGACAGTTGTGCGCTCTGTTTCAGTCAGAAGGAAACTGTGGAGATCTCGCGCTCTGCATCCCGCACTGTCTCGAACCTCTCATGCATCTGGCTGCTGTAGCAATAGGCCTGAACCAAGAAGGCAGGAGAAGATCACACGAAAAAAAAAGATATGAGCTAAGGAAAAATGCATATGAAAGAAGCACTTACGTTGTAGGCGGCTTGAACATGAGCCATAGAGAATGCACTGTGAGTTTGGTTCTCCAGAATCGCCTTATTGCTAGGTAACACCTCGTGAGCCGAATGCTGTGCAGAGATACGTGAGCTCGGCATGCCAGAGTCGCCCCTCATGATCGTCCATCTTGGACCAAAAATAAGATATTTGTCTATGGGGAGGTCCTTGACCACGAGGTGACGTGCTGGAGGAATGGGAGCCCGAGGTTTCTTTGTAACAGGAGGGAACCTTCACCCGCAACTTTTTTCCTTTTTTCCTTTGGACACTTTTTGCAGTAATCTTAAAAAGTGGCTCTTTCCACCTTCACCCTTGCCAGACATTTATACGGAAAAAGCAGAGTTTGTAGATGCAGTTCAAACCCAGTAAGAAAAGTAACTGAATGAACATGGTCTACAGAATCTACCTAAACTCGGAGTCCTCAAGGATGAGGTGCCAGTCATTAACTCTGGAGCTCTACTTCTCAAATCAACATTGGATTCTACAATGGGGGTTGGAGGAATGGGCCTAGCAGGGGCAAGAGGAATAAGCCCCCCATGCCGCATCTCTTGATCTGTGAGGGGTTCGTTGATATTAAGACTGCCCCTTATCCTTATGTGAGTAATGAGGGTCTTCGTGAGGGCATTGGGAACTAGAAAGCCTTTCTTTTCAAAGCCTTTGCAGAATTTGTTCCATTTCTTAGGGAACTCACATTTACCACTTGGTCACTGTTTGAAGAATTACATGGAGTGCCAACCTTTATTGGATTTAGGCCCTCCTTTGGTCACCTTAACCTTGTTGTGGATGTAATACCATCCAACGCTTCGAGCCGCGTTCTTTAAAAAACATACCTCAAGATAGACTTCATGAAGTCATGGCCTGCTACCTGGTACCCCGAAGTCTGCACAAGGTAGAGCAGGCCGACGAGCTTTCTCCACCCATTTAGAACAAGTTAACCAGGTGCTATTTTGTAGTAGTTAAAAAAGGCAACGACAAAAGGATGCATAGAGATTCTGTAACCAGATCTTATTTGGCCTTCGTAGACACTTGTCTCCATATCTATGCCATAGTTGGCGGGCTCTTGGAGTGTTGAAACCCGAGCGGAGAATGGAGGGACAACAGAAATTCTTCTAAAAGCTCTATTATATCCTCATTGGTCATCTTATTCCTCTTCTCGTCTGAGGAAAACCAAGTGTCTTCATCATACTTCTCATCAGCTTCATTCTTCATATCCCCTAGTGCATCCCTACGTGGGAATGAAGTGATGGCTTGCGGGTAGGAGGTTTCTACTCTACTCCTAGAGGTTGAGGTTTCTACTTGTGAAGATCTACTTTCTGATTCACTCTCTAGGGGACTTTCTGTAGAACTAGTTGACGACGACAAAGAATTACTCGATGATGTTGAAGACATTCTGTAGCGAGAATCTAATAAGGGAAACTACGGAAGGGAAATATATAAAGTGCCTAACAAGAAAGAATGGGAAGAGGAACTTACTTGCTTAGACTGAGCCGAGCCTGAAAAGAGTGAATAACGGGGGGCGAATGAGGCCTGGAGGCCTAATATAAAGAAGATGCTTGGGTAACCGCCCCTAAATTGGTGGCAAACATTCAATGCACCTATCTGGCACGATTTTTGGGGCAATAAGTTTTGATATTCACTGGATAACCACCTTCGTTTTGGCGGCAAAAAGACCGTTGTACTTGTGCTATTCCTGAAAATACTTTGAGGAAAATCACTTAATGACCCTTGCCATATGGCAGAGGATGGTAGGAGTCAGCTCGCCCGAGCAGAACTCCCCAGCAGAGTGCTCAAGCACATTGCCCTAAGCTCACCCGAGCAGGGTGCTCAAGCACTTTGCCCTATGCTCGCCCGAGCAGGTTGCCCGAGTAGAGCTTCCGAGCAGGATGCTCAAGCACCTTGCCATAAGCTCGCCCGAGCAGCTTGCCCGAGAAGAGCTCCCGAGCAGGATGCTCAAGCACATTGCTATAAGCTCGCCTGAGTAGGTTGCCCGAGCAAAGCTCCCGAGCAGGGTGCTCAAGCACCTTACCCTAAGCTTGCCTGAGCAGTTTGCCCGAGCAGAGCTCCCGAGTAGGGTGCTCAATCACCTTGCCATAACCTCGCCCGAGCAGGTTGCCTGAGCAGTTTGCCCGAGCAGAGCTCCCGAGTAGGGTGCTCAATCACCTTATCCTATGCTCGCCCGAACAGCTTGCCCTAGCAGAGTGCTCCAGCACCTTGCCCTAAGCTCGCCCGAGCAGACTTCCAGAGTAGAGCTCCCGAGCAGACTGTCCGAGCAAGATTTCCCTAGCAGAATTCCCGAGCAGGCTTCTTTCGTGATTCCTTCCAAATAATAATAATGGGGAAGAGAGCACTCCAGTTACACCACTTCGGGTTGATTTCTTCATGCATTGTGTGCTTTTGGCTGTTCTGGAAGAACAGTCAAAAGCAGGGGACATTATGATATGGCTAAATATGCTCGCCTTACCGGGCGATGACACGTGGCTTGACATTCTCTATCAGTTATCATTGGGCCCCATTTCCGAGAGAAACTCTGCTTAAGAAGTTAGAGTCCTAAAAGAACACTGATGCTATCAAAAAGGGATGCTGACACGATCCATAAGGATTTTTAACATGATCTCAGCTGATGAGTGGGGACTTATTTGGTAAGAGTCGCAAGGCAGCCGAGACTCTGGAAGCTAAGTATATATCAGGGAGACGCTCCTAGGTACCGAACAAGTTCACACACGCACACCTAATACATTTTTACTATTCAGAGCTCTACCCCGGTAGCAACGTTCTGAATTTAGCATCGGAGCCTCTACCGCCGGAACACCCCAGCCGGTCATTCAGTGTTCTATTTTGCAGGTCCACTTCCCGGCCGTGGTCCCAGATCAAGATTCCAGCGACAACATTTTGGCGCCATCCGTGGGACCGACAAAGAACATCAAATAAGGGATTTGGGGGAGATTGATATGTCATCCTTAAGAAAACCGCCGTCAAGCATTAACCTACTTGCCTTTGATTANATGAGCCACCCAAAAGCACTATTAAACTCGGTGGTTTTATTGCGTTTGCCACAATTTTAGTCGAAATGAATTTTATTTGTGACGGTGTCTCATGTAACTAACCGTTGGGTTTAGATAGAGAAACTTTAGATAGAGAAAATAATTTGGGAATTTCTTATATTTGAAAACCTCACCATTTTAGGTACATTGATCTTATGTGTTGGGTGTTTCTTTATCTTGGATATTCTAAACTTTGCAACATTGTTGGCTTACTTCCACCATATAATTTTCC